>JARHVA010000343.1:5147500-5545000 GCA_037957365.1 Torreya grandis | reverse complement strand
AGGTCATGGGTTTCCTTGACTACCACCATTTGTGTGAATCACCACTAAGAGGTGCACCATGATGGGGGTCAAGGATGCAAGACTAATAACTGTGAAAAGGTGATCTCAAAGCAAGGCAAGACAAGTGAGTTACATGAGGGAAACCAAATAATGAAACCAAGTCACAAATATAGTGGTTAACTAACACCAGCCATGAGAAGAGGTAATGAGGGAAAGTGGGGGGAAGTTTGGAAAAGATGAAGACCAGTTAGAAAAAGTAGAGCAAGTCTCAAACCATCACAACCAACTAACAACCCTACCTGTAACCATAATGAAAAAGAGAAAGAGGGAATTAGAATGGATGGATTATAGAAAAGTAGAGAAACGACTAACTAAAAGAAGCATAACAAATAACATCTATCCCTAGGTGCCCACGAGATGGGGTACGGGCTTGAGAGGTCAATGAGGACCCATAAGGGGTCATGATGACCAAAATAGGGCTAGAACAGGCCCAAGGAAACCTCAAATAAAAAATTGGAGGCCATCAATGTGCCAAAACCCCTAAAATAAAGGTTTCATGGTCTGGAATGCAAAAAAGGGGAAAACACCCAAAAAGAGCCCACAAAAAGCAAGAAAAAGGGCCAAAAAGAGGAAAAAAGATAGATAAGTGAATCTTTTTCACTCTTATTTTCACTTTGAAAGAGCCAAAGGGGAGCCTATGAGCCACTAAAGACCAATCAGAGCAAACAAGGACATGAGAGCATGCCACAGATGCATAGGACAGTCTGGGTAAGTCCTTTAACCAATTTTTTTACAAATTTTGTCCATTTTTGGGGTTTAGGAGGCCTTAAACCCATTTTTATTGATTTTGAATGATTCGATGGATGAATTAGGTGAAATAAATAATCAAAATTATGGGAAAGGCAAGAGGAGCAATTCAAAATAAATGACAAGGCAAACCATAGCCCAAAGAGAGAAATGGGGAGCCTTAGGGCTCCCCAAGGGGCTATGCCCCAAGTCGTGGCCTTGCTGGGCAAAGACATAGCCTAAGGTACTACCAAGCCATGGGGGCCATGGCTTGGCCCACTACCAAGCCATGGATTTTCCCAAAAAGTCATAGCTTGGGGCAGAGAGCCCCAAGATAGGCCCTAGGGAGCCCAGAAGAGCCTGAGAAGGCTCGAAAGAGGATATAATAGGAAGAAGAGAGGGGGAAACAAGAAAATGAGAAAAAATAGTTATTTTTGACTTGATTTTGTTCATTTCATGGCCAATACACTAATCTATTTACCTATTTCTCAAATTTATAGACACGCAAAGGAGTTAACATACTAGAGGATGGGGAGCCTTCATAGGCGAGGAAGTAGCCAACATTGAGAGATAGAACATATGAGCTGACCAACTAGGGGAGAGTCTCATCATGGTTGGTTGAGGAGGAAGATGTTCTATCTATCAAAGACTAGGATTATAGAGTGTAAGACTTTAGATACTGGTATACATGCCTTGATTACATTACTCTAGGGATCTGGTAAGCATGTTAGTGACCATATGGGTACTTGAGAGGCATGTATTCTAGATGGGGCCAGAGGGAGAGGCCATCTTAATCATTGAGGACATTTATCAACCCTATAAGACAAAGCCTATGGGGAGAGAGATAGAGCTAGTATAGGTGTAGGATATAGTCACAATTGAGCTCTACCTAGTGGGACCCTATCGAGATCGAAATAGCCATTGAGTATAGATCACATAGATATTGCCAAGGGTACCACCATTATGGATAGAAATAACAAGCACTATGGTTAGGAGGCTCTACATTAGCTAGAGTATGGGGAGACTAGTGTTTTAAAGAAATTTTGCTTATATTCTAGATATGGATGATAGATTGATTGATTGATTTTGGATCCCTTTCACCTCCTACTCCTCTCTTATTACGAGAAATTAGGAGAGGTGGAAGTGTAGGTTTAAGGAGAGGTTTAACTTGCTATCTAAATTTAGTTTTTCCATGCATTGATTCATGAGTGGATTAGGCAAGCCAATTATAAAAAAGTAGGTTGTAGTTGAAGTGGGTGTTTAATGTTTAGGTAGTGGAAACCTAACCATCAGTGGTTAGGCCTAACCATGGATGATTAGGGTGACCGTCAATGGTCAAGGGTCAAAGGTTAAGTTTGGTCAAGGTGGGTTAGTTAGTTAGCTAGTCAGCTAACCTGACTCAGGTTTATGATCGAAGGGTTGTGGGATGGTCCCTAGGGGGTCCCAAAGTGATCTGATTTAGGGGTATTTTGACATCTAAAACCATTATGTGTAGTTTTTTAGTGTCTACATTTTCCCCCTTTTTGTTATGCAGTTTGTATGAGTAAGCTGCAAAATAAAAACAAATTACAGGTTGAAGGCTAGGTTCCCCAAGCATGGGAGGAGGTGTTCCCCCTCAAACTAAGAATTGATGAGGTAAAACAAAATCAGGTATGAGTTTGATAAGTGGTTAAGTTGGTGTTGAGTTTGTGGTTGATTGACTGGGTACTAAAGCACAAACACATGCACAAAGTGTGACTAAGTGTGATAGTTTAGATCATGCATTGACTAGGTTACCATGGTTGGGAAAAATAAGGTCAGTACTAGAAGGACAAGTGATAAGTAGAACACGTGACCATATGTGATGGTTGGGATACACTCATAAACTCAATTCTCCTAGACAAGGTCAATGTTTTCATGAGTATCCAAGGTAGGAAGTGCTCCCATGAAGACACAAATTGGTCGATTGTGTGTAAGGTAATGCAAGTGTAAAATTTTCAACTTGGAGATTTGGTTGATGCGATTAAAAGGACCAAGGTAAGGTCATCGCAAAACGTGCACTAGGTTTGGCCCAAAATGGCCAAGTGTAAGGTTTTGATGTGGGTTGTAGTTATGTTTTTTAGAGAAGGCAATATCTTATGGTTGAAAATTAGAGAGGGAAAGAAAAACCCCAATATGTTGATCATCGATGATCAGGGTTGACCCTCGGGGTCGACCATCGATGGTCACCCTGATGGTTAGTGGTCAAATGTTATCCCTAAAAGGGTATAGATAAAAGAACCATCGGGGGTCATATTTGCTCATTTGAGTGAATTGACTTTTGGCAATTGGTGATTGGCATTTTGTGAGAAAAACATTGATGACTGAGGGTGATTATGTAATCGACTAGGTGAGTGAGGTGTTGAGTTGACCAAGGGTGGATTTGAGATATTGACCTAATCAGGATATAGTGTGGATGAGGGAAAACATGGGGATAGGTGGTTATGGGCCCTAGGGTTCTTCCTTGATGACAATATAGGAATGAGGTAGGTGGTGTATTTGGAATTGATAGGTTAGATGTAAATTTTGTTAGATTTTGTTTATGTTTATTGGATTGTTGTGTGTGATTGACCTAGGTTTAGTTTTGGAAATATTTGTTTGTTTTTAAAGGTGAAATGGTAGTTGGGTTCAAATTAGGAGGGGGAGGGTAGGTAGGGGAGGGTAGATTAAAGGTTAGGTCAATTTGTGTGAGTTATGGTGGCATTTGGGAGGGTAGGGTTTAGTTTTGATCATTGATGGTCACTTTATAGTGACCATCAATCATCATGTCTGATTGTCAGTGGTCGATAAGAGACCATCCTAAGGTCACTATATGGTGACTGTCGATGGTTGGTCACTTAACTGTTGGTGGTCAACTATAGAAAAAGTCAACCATTGATGGTTAAGGGATAAATTGAGTGCTGTGGTGAGGTTTTAAGGAATATTTAATTATTCTTAGGAAAGGTTAAGTGTAAGAGGTCATGGCTAAGGTATAGAGGTGAAGGTTATAGGTTGAAAATGATGAAGGTTAAGAGGTTTATTATTTGAGTAATGGTTAAATGATATAGGTTGATAGGTAATAGTTTAAGTTAAGGTTAACATTAATGTTGAATGATGGGATAATGGTTACAATTGATAGGTTTGATGTTGAAGTTAGAAGGTTTATTGTTTAGGTATTTTGATGAGATAGGTTAAAGGATTTGTGTTTTAGGTAAGCCGTTAGTATAGGGCATAGTAGGCAGATGTTATAAGTTGAATAGATTATAATATGAGGTAGGTGGAAATGGTTAAGTTCATAGGAAAATTATTATCATTGAACTAAGGATGTTGCTACCGAATCTCATAGGCATGGGAGAGGATTCAGATGAGGGATAAAGTGCCCTAGATTTTTGATGAGATTCAAATAGGTATGATTGAGGATGATTAGGAATACATGAAGGACATGGGTCTTGGAGGTATGAGGTACTATCAACATGTACCTCAAGATGCAACTATTATAGTGGTACTCATCGAGAGATGGGATCCTACCACCAATACCTTATTACTACCTACAAGTGAGATGGCCATCCTGCTTGAGGACACACATAGGATTGTGTAACTACCCATACAGGGTGAGCCAATCTACCACATCGAGAGGGATGAGTGAGATGAGTTTATGGATCTTTTATATGGAGATGGCATGGATTTTTTAAGGTAGAATTTTGAAGGCTTCCATTACAAACCATTATATCATAGGGACAAGGATGCAAGGCAACTACTGACTATGATGATGATAGCAATTACTTGCTACACATTGTTTGATTTGAGTAGCAAGAGATTCCCTTACTTATTGCTAGCGGTGCTCATGGAGATGTTTTTAGGTCACACAGTGTTTGCATGGGCTCCTATGTTACTATTTTAAATTTATCGAGAACTATGAGGATTTTGAGCTCACAAGAGATGTTGTATTAGTGTTAGGTTTGTTCTACATTACTAGGCTTACAAGCACATCTAGGTGGTGAGATTGATGGGGTTTCCATAGGAGATTTATACTCAAATGGATTTCTGAGTTGGATACATATGATGGAGGAGTGATTATACCCTCTTAAGATTAGGAGGAGGGGTACATGACATAGATTGGTTCAGGGGCCGGTTAGATGTCTTGGTCATTAGAGATGTGATTTGGAGACCATATGTGAGGTTTCTAGGCTAGGCACACTACAAGAGGGATACACTATCTCTTCAAGGTTACCAATGGGTATACGATAGATGAGAGGGTGAGTTAGAGATGATACCATTTGATAGGGTACAAAGGTAGTTTGACCTCATGCAGGATATACCCAGGGTGTTTTTGAGATACAAGAGGGACGATGCAAAAAATTTACTACCCATTTCATAGCATGTGCATGGTTTTATTGACCATAAGGAGTTGCCCATGAGGATAGAGATAAATGATGCAGGTATGATAGATGGATACCCTTCATGGTACCAGGTACTCTATGTTGTAGCTGATATTGGTCTAGATGATGGGGGTTGACAAGATATGGATGTTGATGTCAAAAGAGATGGTTAGCAGGTTCAGATGCTGGGGGCTACCCCAAATGTACAATATGTGATTATAGAGAGGGAACATGCATAAGAAAAACTAGCCACAACTCAAGCATCCTTGGTGACAACATAGGCATCCCTAGTAATAACACTAGGTTAGGTGGTGACATTGACAGGGGAGAGAGATCAAGCTAGGTTTCAGCTAGCTTTAGTGACATTGGAGAGAGTCTCTCTCTAATAGGTAGGAGGTAGAGTACCAACAGCCATATGACCATCAGGCATTATCTCAATGTAGAGATATGTATAAATTATGGATGAGATACGATACTATGAGGCTTTGGTATTCAAGCATTTACTAGATGAGCCCTGATGGAGTGAGTATAGGGATGGAATTGCAAGTGGTGTTAGCATGGTGACACCATGTCAGTGGGCCACATCTGTAGGTGGACGTGTAGGTACAAAAGAGCAAGATTAAAGAGGTAGTGGTGCCCTAGGATCATAGATTTGTGATGAGACATTATATTTTGATATATTTAGATAATTTTGATATCGACCTATGAGCTGATGTAGTGAGATGTATATTTGTTTTGAGAGACATATATATTTTATAGACACTATGATGATTATTTATGAGATATAGATGTGATCCTTTATTTATGGTATGTGGTTCATGGTTGTGATAGTCATGTTGATTATTGATGATGTCATATTGATATGTTTATGCTTATGGGATGTTGATGTGGACTCACCTAGCAAGGCATGTGATGATATGTCTCTTTAATTTAAGTTCATGATGATGTTTAGTATGGATTAATGTTATTGATGTGATTATGATGTGATGGTTATGGATGACTATGATGATCTTGATATGATTATGTGATGCTAACTATTGATGATTAGAATTATGGTTATGACACTATGATTATGGTATTTTGTGGATGTTGCTTTATGGATGTGATCATTTAGTTTCATGTTTTTAGATGATTATGATTAGGATATTGATATGATCATGGTTATGGAAATGGTTATGCTTAGGTGGATGAAGTTATGATGTGATTATGATTTATGGTTTATGAACAACTAGGATGATAATGTTTATGGCCAATTTTAATGAGTATATGCTTCTTTATTTAGATTTAGACATGTGGTGGATATGATATATGTGATTATGAGGTTGTGATTGTGATAGTTGATTTGTGATTATGGTAATTGATGTATGTTTTTGTTTATGATGTGATGATGATATCATGGGATGTGGTTATGATTATGGTCATTTTTTTTGGATTGGGTTTGAAGTACATAAGGTAAGTTAAATAACAAATCCAGATGTAAGAAAAAAGAGACAAACCATAGATAAATGTTTAAGTGAATATGTCAACTAGTATGAAAGAATGAGAAGAAGGCATGATACTTATTATTTGGCCAAGACTAAAAACAAAACAAAGTTGGATCAGCTTAAGGAACATAATCCCTTTGAATGCTTCACATTAACATACATTAATTGGTTAAAAAGGTGTCTTGATCACATAATGTCAAGTAAGCTCAAAATTCGTTGCTTATAGTGTATAAAGGGGAGGTGGATGAAGGTAGAGCCTTCTTGGGAGACTAACTTGCCTTGTCTATAGGTCACCAAAGAGCCAGTATAAACAAGTTCATGTCATATGATGTGTAGACTAATCGATGTAATAAGTCTACTTATGAGAGCCAATTACAGATTTCAAAATTACTTTTCTACTTTTGATGTCTGATAATGGGTCTTATGATATTTTATTATTGCTTGGGAGGTTTGGGGGAAAGTGATTGATGTGGGAAGTTTCCAAGAAATTACTATGATTTTACAAATGATTTACTCAACCATTATTCAAGGGAGTGGTCTAAGTTTTATATGCTTACTTTAAGGCTTTTGATAGTTATCTTGTAAGGGAGTAGTCTATCTTTTATTGAGAAATTTTGATATGTTTTTGGTAGATATCCTTTGAGGGACCAGTCTATGGATGCTAGGAATAACCCATGATTGTTATTGCTTATGATTTTGCTTGATATAGACTTGCTTATATAGGCTTAAAGGTTATCCTTTTATGAAGGCAAAACCAAAAGCACAAGAAGTTTGAGTAGGTGTGAAAGAGGTTTAGGTGAAAATGACCATGGGAATTCATCCTTAGGAAAGAGATAGAAAGTACCATGAGAATCATGCCATAGGTAGATCTGTGGTACCCATTGTTCAAGATTAGGCTATGATTGTAATAGATAATCACATGATTCATTTTTAATCGGTTATCCCTAAAATAAGGGGATAGATGGGGTCTAAAAATAAGAGATGAGCTTAAGTTTGGATAAAAGGTGAGTTTGATCCTATTTTAACAAAATAAATGATGCAGTTGTGAAACATAGAGGGGCTCAAGTTCTAGGTTGCCTTCAAGAGAGGACAACCAATAAGCTCCTGATCTATACTTTTATGTTATGATATAAGGTCCAAGCCAATTGAAAGAAAACTTCCCCCACTTGATTTTCTCCATATTGGTGACATGTTGATTTTCCTTTAGGATGAGGTATCTGATATTGAATTTTCATATTTTAAGGTGTTTATTATAAGAATGCTTGACTTGCTCTTGTTAGACATGAAAGATAATGGATTAATCATAGAAAACTGCACACAATGTTTCAGATAAATTTTGCTTATATTCTTTAGAGGAAAGAGAAAATAAACTTGATAAGGGTATGGTTAGTAGAACTTGATATGTTATGCACCCATTGATTTAGACAGTTGTAGATACGAAAATGAGTGAGTGCTAATAAATTATTTCATTAAGTATTTCAAGTTGGGATAAATGTTCTTGATGATAATCACTCTCAGAGATGATATCTTGTAAGGATATGTGAACAGAGGTAATTTGAACTTCAAGAGGAAAGATAGCCTCTGCTCTAAAAACAAAAGATAAAGGGGTAGCACCCATACGGGTTTGAATGCTAGTATGGTACGCCCATAAGGCGAAGGGGATTTGTAAATGCCAATCTTAACCATATCAATTAACCATCTTCGTTAGCATGTTATTGAGAGTTTTATTAGAAGATTCTACCTATCTATTTGCTTGAGGATGATAGGGTGATGAGAAACTTAAATTGATACCAAATACGTCACAAAGACCTTAGATGTGTCTATTTTTAAAATATTTGTTATTATCCACAATGATTTTATGAGGAACACCAAAATGATAGATGATGTGATGGTTGATAAAGTCGATAATCTTGTTAGATTTTATGGAGATGAGAGGAATAACCTCGACCCTTTTGGTAAAATATTCAGTCATAGTGATGATAAAATGATGTCACTATGAAGAATGGGGGTTAATTTCACCAATAAGGTCTAGAACCCATTATGAGAAGGGCCAAAAATCTTTGGATACTTGTAGACTATGGCTAGGTGCATGATGTAAGTTTGCATGTTGTTGACATTTCACACACTTTTCTACATAATCATAACATTCTTGGTTAAGTGTAGGCCAATAATAACCGAGGTTAAGGATGCATTTAGTAATGGCTAGGCCAATAAAGTGTCCCCCACATATCCCATCATGCATTTCTTTGATAGCATGAGAGGATTTGTGACTACATAGGCTATGGAAGAAGAGACTATAAAAGCCATGTTTATAAAGAATTCCCCCTAATATGGTATAATAGGATGTGATCTAGATAATCACTCATCAAGCATTCTTATAAATACCAAAAATAATGATGGTAAGGTTGATATAGTCGAAGGTCTACTGATACCAACGGTCGGGTTGGGTCTCTTCCACATTAAAGATGGTGGGAGAGTCTGATTTGACATAAGAAGGCTGGGTAAGTCAGTGGATAATGACATATAGCTTAGAATCAGAGGGCATACATAGGATCTGAGAAGCGAGGGAAGCCATCATATTAACAATTCTATTCTTAGATCATAGAATGGTTTTGATATGGTCATGTTCAAGTGATGCTAAGAGTATGTTAGCTAATTATTTATACAATTGTAAAATATCATTTTTGCATTGATAAGAGACATTGATTTGATTGACCAAAAGTTGAGAGTCACCAAAAATGTTGATCATTTTGACTCCCAAGGCTAATGTTGTTTGGAGGCCTATTATTAGGGCTTCATACTTAGCCATATTATTGGTACATTCAAAATCTAGCTTGAAGGATAAAGAAAGAGGTTCATCGTGAAAGGGGATAAGGATGATTCCAACTCCCCCACCAAATTAAAATTTTGATCCATCGAAGAACATGGTCATTTGATAGGTGAGGTTTACCTAGGAGAGGGTCATGATGGACTCATCAAGAAACTCAGGAGGAAGAGGTTGATTATCTACCAATGGTGCATCAACCAATTGGTTGGTAATGATTTTCCATTTAATTGAATTATACTAAAGGAAATCAAATTCAAACCTAACTAAAAACATGAGCCACTTGGCCATATTTTGGTTTTGGTATGGTTTGGAGTGCATATACTTGAGTGGGTGGACATTGGTGATGACATAGTTCTTATGGTTGAGAAGGTAGTGGCAAAGCTTGGTGGTCACAAAGACCAAAGCTAGGCAAAGTTTCTCAGTATGGGTGTATCGAGTCTCATATTCTACAAGTGTGTGACTAATGTAGTAGATGAATTGCTCTTTATGTTATTCATCCCAATAAGCAAACATTACCCCTACAGAATGGTTGGTGACAGAGATATATAGGTAAAAAGATTGATCTTCCTTGGGAGGAATGAGGATAGGATTTGATTTTGGTAAGATCAAATTTAATTTATTGAAGGGAGATGATAAATCCAAGGATTTTTATTGATAAGACCCCAAAAATACACTTATTGGGGTTAAGGCATACATGGTAATGGATGAGTTGCTCAAAGATAATCTGAAGAACGATCAAATGGTCTTTACAAGATTTGGATTTTTTGAGAAGGTCATCAACATAGTCTTCTATATTTTATGGATAAGGTCATGGAAGATGTAGGTCATAATTCATTGGTAGGTTACACTAGCATTCTTCATTCCAAAGGCATGACCCTATAACATAAATTTCCCTATGGGGTGATGAAGGTAGTTTTGTGTTGATCTTTGGGGGCAATTAGGATCTAATTGTAACTCGAGAATCCATCCATAAGAGATAAAATCTCATGTCCGACTATAAGATTAACTAGTTGGTCAATGCTTGGTAGAGGAAAGTCATCCTTTGGGAAAGCAATCTTAAGGTCATGAAAGTCCACACAAATGAGAAGTCCCTGTATGGATTTGGTGATAGGTACAATATTCAAGATGCATTAGGGATAGTCAATGGGTTGAATAAAATTTATGGATAGGAGATGTTGAAACTCTTCTTTGATGAGAAGGGATATGCAAGGGTGCATTCATTAAAGCTTTTGCCTAATGGGCTTGGTATCATAGTTGGTGACTATGTTCTAGGTAGCGATGGAGGGGTCGATTCTTGGGATGTTGCTATAAAACAAAGTAAATGATATGCTATGATCTTGTAGGAAGGAGGGAAAGTCTTGAGGCTCCTCAAAATTTAGTGAGTTGCCAATTTTGATAATGTATGAGTTATCTAGAGTGCCCAAGTTGATATCAATAGTGGATTCATTCAATATTGTTAAAGTCTTAGGAGGAAGATACTTGTGGATAGAGGAATATTTTTTGCCAAGATAGGTGAGAATGGAATCATCATCCTAACATCAAATGTTGTTAATAGTAGGAGAGTCATCTCCTATCATCTCAGGGCGGGTTAGAGGAATGGTTAGGATCACCCCCTCTTTTTGATAAGTTAGGGGTCCAAGGCTGATCATGCTAATGAAAAAAAATTTATGGGGGATGATGTCAGAATCCTTAGCTATCGATGGTGGATTGGAAGGTGAGGATGGGATTTAATCATCAATGACAGTAGTGGGAGGTGGGTTGGTTTTTTGTTTAGGTGGTGTGAAACCAAGGCCATGTTTTTAATATGTTTTTGGGTTTTGCTCATAATCAAATTATGTAACCCGTATTCTTATTGACCTTGAAAAAATCCTTTATACACACACCTATAAAGGTATGTTTAGGCAAATTCTGGTTTATCTAGATAGGAGAAACTAGAGGTGAATGGTTGAGGTGAAAAAAAGGTGGCATAAGTGTCAAGGGGTTTATCAAGTCCCCCATTGATAAAATTGGTTTGATAAGTTAAGGGTCCAAAAGGAAAAATGGTTCTGATATTGGGATCATATCTAGGTTGGTGGTCAATTATCCCATACTCTTGGGGAGTAGAGAAAGCATCGAGGGTCAAAAGATGATACTCCCCCAATGAAAGACGTTGAAAGGTTGACTCTAAAGGGTCTATTGTGGGGATTTGGGTGGAAGGAATAGATGAACTAAGGGAGGCTTCAATGGTAGAATAAGATGGAAATTTGTCTTTTATTGGTGAGGGCTTATTAGATAAAGGAAGGATAATGTCCTTGGGTCGATACGTCATATTGCATGATGTGAAAGGGCTCATATCAGCTTAAATGGCAACAAATTGTTCTTCATGCTAAAATTGGATGCAACAGTGTAGGGTAGATGGGACACAACCCATGGAATGGATCCAAGGGCATCCTAACAAAACATTGTATTAAAATTCCCCTTCTACCACATAGAAGAGTTGAGGATACATGCAGGGTCCTAGGTGAATATGAAGGACAATAGTTCCTAAAGTCATGGCCATGGTATCATTGAATGATTGAAGCACCACTAAGGTTTACAATATGATGTTATCAGGTAATTTGAGTTGGTTGTATGTGTGGGAGGAGACAATGTTGATACTAGCTCCCCCATCAATCATAACCCTCTTGATGTGGGTTTGGTTGATATAGACAGTAATGAAGAGAGGAGGGTATGGATCATCTAGATAGATGGAAGGTATTTTTAAATCCTTGAAGGTAAAAAGGCTAAAAATGTGAAGAGCTATGATAAATATTGCTAAAGGTTGAGGGTATTCTGACCTAACCTCTATAGATTGTAATGCTTCTATCATTGTTTGGCGATGGTGAGGTGAGGTATTGATCAGTTCATACAAACTCATCTTCACCGGTGTTTGGTAAAGCTATTTCATAACTACTCTTTGGATTGTTTTAGATGGGTTGGATTGACAGGGACCTAAGATGGACACCTTTGGTTTGGTTGAAGGTGGTTGGTGTTGGCTAGGTGGTTGGGTGGTGGAAGAGGAACATGTCCATGGAATGGACACCTTTGTTTTTCCCTCATCCTTTTATTGATCTTGTGATCATGTGACCACATGGATGGTATGGATTTGGGGAAGAGTTGGGTTAGAGGATTGATCTGGTTCCTCATCACTCTGAGGTGAGAGTAGAGGAGTAGGTATGTGATGGTTGATGGTTGGTTCTTGGATTAGTGTCAGGTTCATAAGAGGCTCATCTAATAATAAGTCATCCTCATGATACAACTGATGGACTATCACTTGGAGAGATTTTTAGTTCTTTGTGTCATGTCTAAATGTCCTATGGTATGAACATACTAATTTTTCATTGTACCAAGATGGTTTAGGAGTATATGGGTCAAATGGTTTGATAGGTGGCAAGGTTAGGCAAGATGATTGCAATAGCCTCTATAAGATGGTTGAGTAAGACTCAGGTAATGGTGGAAAAGTCATAGGGGTCTTAGGTTTGGTAGTTGAGTTGGGAAAGTTTTTAGAAGTAGGCTTGGTGATAGATGCTTTAGGTAAATGAGCATTCTTGGTGGATAATTTCAGTTTTGGTAGAGAGGTTGACAGTTTGGGGTTAGAAGGCTTTGAGGTAGACATTGGGGAGATAAGCGGTTTGTTTATTGGGGGATTGGTGAAAATAGATGTGGATGAAATTAGGGGGGATGGCATAACCAAAAGTGGTGGATGGGTTTTGATTGGGATAGTTATTTTTCCAATTATAGTAGAGGGATGAGGTCCCAAAATAGAGGTCAAAGTGAAGAGGGGAGGTATATTTTTGGTTTTTAGGCTTTTATGTGATTTTACCTTCTTGGTTGGCTTAGCTTGGGGTTTGTTTGATAGGTTTAGTGGGATTAAAGCAAACTTTACTGATGAGTGAGTAATGTTTTGATTAGGAAATATGCCAATGTTCTTGGTGGGTTTGGTTAGAGTGGTAGAAGGTGATTTAGTAACTTTGGGTGAGTTTGGTTCTAATGGTGCTGTTATGGTTTGATGGGTAGAGGTGTTTAATGGTTGGGTTATGGTGATAGTGGATTTGATAGTGGAAATGGTAGGTTGTTTTGATGGTGAAGGCTCTTACTTGGTTTTATATGGGAGTCCAAGCTATTGCCAAAAAGTAGCCTGATCTAGGTTAGGGTTAGATATGAATTCTAAGTTTTTAACTAGTCTAGAGAAGGGTTTATAGATAGGTATGAATCCCCTAATAGTGGATTCAAAGGATAGACTCAGGGGTTGAGGGGAAAGAATGATTACCTCATCCTTTTGCTGATCAAGAGGTTCAAATATCTGAGAAGGTAACTCCTCGGTGGGAGGTGTAGGCAAGGTGGTTTCTTCCTTAGGAGTTATCACTAAAGGAAGAGTGGATTGATTGAGGAAAATGATGAAGTGGGAATGATTTCCTCCTCTGATGTGCATATTGAAGAGGAGGTTGGTGACTCTAGTACCTCAATAAATGGAGTAGGGGAGGAGGTGATCTAGTTGATGGTTTTCTCAATAGTGAGTACACCATGAACCATGTTGATAGTATGGGACTCATGAATATGAGAGTATTATGCTTTGTTTTTTTTGTTGGTGAAAGGAGCATGGTTGGGAAATGGTTATCTAAATATGTTAAGTGATTGGTTTGGGGGTGGATTGGGTTTATCCAAAACAAGTTCCCCCTTCTTAATGAGAGTTTGGACAATGTTATTGAAGGTGTTACCCTTACTAATGTCATGTCTAAAGACTCGATAGAAGGCACACAATTCATTCTCCTTATATCAACTAGGTATAGGATGAAAAGAATTGAATTGCTATGGAGGTTTGATTGGGGAAGCTGTATGATATTGGCTTTTAATAATTTCTCCAAGATCAAAGTGTATGACTCCCCAAGCAGAGTAGATTACTTCTGGGTGTTGTAGTTTGGGTTCTTGGTATTTTGATTAGAGGAATTAGAAGAGTTAGATTGGTTAACAATGAGTGGAGGGGCAGTCTTAAGGACAACCATATTTGTGATTCCATTGTTTTTGGAGTTAGTGCTAGTTTAGTTGTTGGGTTTTTAGGAGGAAGCCTCATTTGATTTAAAGGTAGAGTTCTTGTTTCTCAATTTCAACTTCCCCTCATCGATGGTTTTGTTTTCTAGTTTTTGTGCCATGGTAAAAGCCTCATCAAAGGTCTTGAAGCTCTGAACCCATAAAGTAAAGGAGATGTTTTTGGCACAAGCCCATGCAAAGAGTTTAATCAACTTGGGTTAGGGTAGAGAGAAAGAGAGTCGGTTTATCAAACTTGTCCAATGGGCTATGAATTCAATAATGGATTCATCATCAAATTGTTGAATGGAGTAGAGATCAGTGATGGAGACTTTCTTAGAGATGTTAATGAAAAAGTGATCTAAGAAATTATGAGCTAGTTGGGAAAAATAAAAGAGGGAGTGATTTGTAATAACACTGTACCAATCTAGTGTTGGACCTAATGGAGACATAGGGAAGGTACAGAGAAGGAGAACATCATCATAGGCAATCATATAACACAAATGCCTAAATGCTCTTAGGTGATGTTGAGGGTCCTCCTTACTCTGAAACTACAATAACATTGGAAGTTCCCATTGAGGAGGATATGGTCGAATGGGGATAAATGGGTGAATTGGTTCATTATATATTTGGTCATATGAAAAAATATTATGAACTCCAGAAATGGTCAGCTCCAAAGTAGTCATTTTATCCATTAATATTTTGACAAGGTCAGTTTGGGGTTATGCACCCCTATAATTTTAAGGTAGGCTTTGTTGGGTTTGGGTAAGTGCCACATATGTATACTTGGTGAGGGGTTGATAGGCTATTGCATGTTGGTATGTGGATATGGGTAGTTGGGATGATCCACATATGAATATGTGGAGATAGGTGGTTCGGTGAAAGGTAGAGGTATACACCCTTGTGGGTTAGGGGCATAGCTCAAGTTTTGTGTAATGGGCACCTGTTGAGAGATTAACATAGGTTAGGTAGGAGGTATGGCTGGGTTCATAGGTAAAGGGTAGATGGTAATTTTGGTAGTGATGGGTGGAAGGGTAAAAGGTATAGGAACCACCAAAATCTAGAATGGAGTGGAGGTAGGTAGGTTGGAAGTGGAAGGAATGGTGGTGGCACTAGTAGAGGGTAATCCTATAGTAAGGAAAGTATCGGTGCCTAAAGGTTGGGTTGCTCCTATACTAGGAGGGTTATTAGTTGGTGAAGAAGGTGTTTGGTTGTTGTTTGGTTGAGTGGGTTAGTTTTGGATGGTGGTAATGGTAGGGTTATTAATAGAGGATGATGCATGGGTGACTAGAGGTTGGGTGGAGATGGTGGCTACAAAAGTGTCACCCATAAAGTGAGATGGCATGCCATAGGGATATTTAAATAGGCAAAATTGAAGAAGGGGTATGATAAGATATGGTGTTAAGGTAATGTTGGATGGCTAGGGGTTGTTATCCAAAAATGTGGAAAATTTTTAATCACCTTTGGTAACCATCTGAGGGAGGGTAGGACTCCCAAAAGGATGAGGAGAACTCTCTACATCTGGTATATACTCCATGGATGATGGGGAAGAGGAAGATGGATGATTAAGAGGTGGGTCCTAATTTGTTTGGTTTTTTAGTTGTTGCCTATTCAAAACCATGCAAATGAGGAAATGAGGAAGATACGAGAAATCTCATAGCTCAAACAAAGAGAAGACAAGAAAAAGTCAAGGAAATGAAACACACACTAAAGCATATGAAATCCTAAGGTTCTTTTTTGATAGGACCGAAACTCCCCAAAGCTCTGACACAACTTGTCAGATTTAAGAGCACACATGATTACCAATGTATAAGCAACTAAACATGCGGAATCCAAAAGAACAAATAACTATCAATGAGAAGACACACAGAATATGAGAGGCAATATACAATTATATTCAACTCATTACAAAGGAATTTACAACAAAGAGGTGGCACTCTTTCTTCCACTTTGTGGGCTTACAGTAAACCTCCAGAGTAATCTTCTCTCATAGGTCACAACACACAGCTAACACAAGCTGTTGTTCACCTCATTGCACATCTGTAAAATCGAGTACACAACCGTACTCTAAGTAGATCTCTCCATGACCCTGCTGATGTATTGTTGTCACCTTGGATCTAGCTCCCCCGCTGATCTCCTTTCTGACCCTTGCATCCATACATCCCTGCATATCAAACCTGATCTTACTTATACCTACATGGGGAATCCTACTTGATTCCACCATGGGAAGAACTCTCCAAGCTTCACATAGCTCTTCTCCAAATTCTCCACTTAACAATACAGCCCATGAGTCTATTATATAGATCTCATGCATACACTGATTAGACTTGCGGCTCAAGACTTCGAACAAGCCTTTAACATGCAAACTCCACGTTCACTTAATTGACTATTCATCAATAGCAGTTCAGACCGGTACAGGTGACCAACGTCGGTCCCTACCCTCCTGGAGGTGATCGACGCCGGCCGATCTCCTGTCGATGTTGATTTCCCTTCTGCATCCTCTAACCGACGTCAGTGTGGCCTGTCGACGCTAGCGACTGCAAATGCCAGAAACCCTCCTATTTGCCTTAAGGTGTAGCTTTTAGCTCCACACCCTAACAATCTCCCACTTGGAGATAAAGAGCTGCACCTGTACCCAAAACTAGTACTCTGTCTAATCTGTATCCTGGCTTGTATTCCTCTTCAAGCTCCCACTCAAAGACAACCCACCACACTCCTTGTGGTGATAATTCTGTGCCTGATTTTCTTCATTCTCATCGTACCATCTTCTGCCTTGCTATACTCCCACTCAAACAGCAACCCCTGTGAGTAACCTGTAATCAACAAACACTTAACAGATCTGGGCCATCTGTTAGTCAAGCTCGCTCTGAGAACGTCCAACCTCGCTCTGATACCAATTGATAGATCCGAAACTCCCCAAAGCTCTGATACAACTTGTCAAATTTAAGAGCACACATGATTACCAATGTATAAGCAACTAAACATGCGGAATCCAGAAGAACAAATAACTATCAATGAGAAGACACACAGAATATGAGAGGCAATATACAATTATATTCAACTCATTACAAAGGAATTTACAACAAAGAGGTGGCACTCTTTCTTCCACTTCGTGGGCTTACAGTAAACCTCCAAAGTAATCTTCTCTCATAGGTCACAACACACAGCTAACACAAGCTGTTGTTCACCTCATTGCACATCTGTACAATCGAGTACACAACCATACTCCAAGTAGATCTCTCCATGACCCTGCTGATGTATTGCTGTCACCTTGGATCTAGCTCCCCCGCTGATCTCCTTTCTGACCCTCGCATCCATACATCCCTACATATCAAACCTGATCTTACTTATACCTACATGGGGAATCCTACTTGATTCCACCATGGGAAGAACTCTCCAAGATTCACATAGCTCTTCTCCAAATTCTCCACTTAATAATACAGCCCATGAGTCTATTATATAGATCTCATGCATACACTGATTAGACTTGCGGCTCAAGACTTTGAACAAGCCTTTAACATGCAAACTCCACATTCACTTAACTGACTGTTCGTCAACAGCAGTTCAGACCGCTACAGGTGACCGACGTCGGTCCTTGCCCTCCTGGAGGTGACCGACGCCGGCCGATCTCCTGTCGATGCCGGTTTCCCTTCTGCGTCCTCTGACCAACGTCGGTGTGGCCTGCCGACGCTGGTGACTGCAAACGCCAGAAACCCTCCTGTTTGCCTTAAGGTGTAGCTTTTAGCTCCACACCCTAACATTTTTAGTCTCTCTTATCCATAATGATAAGGATGTTGGATGCTTATCCAAGATATACCAATTGTTAGAGATTATACTCAACTAGAGAGCTAAGTCAATTCTCTCCTTGGTGATGAAATATAAGAAAGATGGATGAGAAAGGTAACCACTAGGTAATGAAATCCCAGTTAGGTTTTATGTCAATGTTTGATGCTTGATTGAATGTAAGTGGTTTTGTCATGTGTGTGTGATAAGAGTGAAGCTACGATTGATTCACTTGATTAATTAATCTATGTGAGCTAAAATAAACAAGCAAATAATTGATGTCATTAATTTTAAGCCCAAAATGCAATTTTGGTTTCATTATATGAGTAGAAAGACAAGAAGAAGAATAACCTAGATGCAACTATGAACCCAAGAAAATACTCAAGGGTCCCACCAGGTGTGCCATAATGTTTTAGAGAAATTTTGCTTATATTCTGGATGTAGATGATAGATTGACTGATTCTAGATCCCTTTCACCTCTTGATCCTCTCTTCTTATAGGAAAATAGGAGAGGTGGAAGTGTGGTTTCAAGGAGAGGTTTAACTTGATATCTTAATTTAGTTTCACCATGCATTGATTCATGAGTGGATCAGGAAAGCTAATTATAAAAAACAAGTTGTAGTTGAAGTGGGTGTTTAATGTTCAGGTGGTCTCATTGTTGGTCAGGCCTAACCATCGATGGTTAGGGCGACCATCGATAGTCAAGGGTCAAAGGTTAAGTTTGGTTAAGGTGGGTTAGTTAGTTAGCTAATTATCTAACCTAACTTAGGTTTATGGTTGAAGGGTTTTGGAATGGTCCCTAAGGGGTCCTGAGGTGATCTAGTTTAGGGGTATTTTGACATTTAGAACTGTTGTGTGTGGTTTTTTGGTGTTTATAACTACCACTATCTTGGATAGGAGTTGTCTAATGAGTAAAGGGAGGATAAAATTACGCATGGGGCTAGTATATCCTAGGTGGATTAGACCAGTAACTGGATCACATTCATTGCATAGGGGTTGAAAGACTAACACAACCTAGCCTAATCATGTCTTGGGCTTACAAGATGCTCCCATTGACATGACCAAGGGTACCATGGGGAAATAATGCATACCTTACACTAGAGGAGGGCACTACATGGACCATACAATTTGTAGACAAGGATGGGCTTGTACGAACCACCTTAGATCCAGATGTAGTGAGTAACTATGTCTAAGATCCATATAGATTCATGGTATGGCTAGAGGATGCAAGGGTAAAGATCCATGTGGGACAAGATGATTTCTAAGGTCCACAAGGGCCATACCGTCATCTAGGGAGATATGATCTAACAACGTAAGAGAGATGGGCATAACCTAGGCCAGATAGGGATATGCATAGAGGGTAACTAAGATAGAGTGAGGGGGCAGTGGTAGAGAAAGGTAGCCACGATGAGGACCATCACCACTAAGAGGATCACAACCTATTAGAGGGCCATAGAGGCCATCATCATGACCAGGGAAGATAAGTGTATTTTATAGATAACACTTTATATTTGGTACTCATCCTTGAGTGATAACATGTATGTGACTAACATAGGTGCTCTATGCATGTGTGTACAGGAGACTAGCCAAGATGGATTGGACCCCAAGTGGACATACTGCTAAGAAATATTTTCCCTAATTTGGTAGTGACACCACTCACAAAATGGGTGCTACATATACCATTAGGGGTAGAGCCACATATTCACTTCTGGTGGGTGGGTGCACAAGCCTCACTCAAGTTGGTAAGGGCATGACACTAGATTTCATGGCTAGAGGTAGAGTCAACATGACATGAAGTAGCTATAGCATGGCATGAGATAACTACAACATGAGTTGAGGCACAACTAGCTAAAGGTAAGGTCAAGATTGATTGGTTACATGTTGAGCTAGCTCAAGAGCAGACCAAAGGAGTTGAGGCACTTAAAGAGAGGGCAGACCAATTAGATGACCTAGAGGATACCATGGCTCGACTGATCAAGAGGTAGAGATCAAGATCGAGAGGTAGAGTAGGGATAATATAGATAGAGACCAGTCATAGGTTGACTAGGATAATATCATATGTATATTCATGCATGTGGTAGTTTTAGGGAATACGAGTTCAAGCTCAGAGGAAGTCATGTGATGTACCTAGAGAAAAAACATGTATTTTTTTTGTGACATATATATAACTATTTCTCATTATTAACATATATGTGTATATCATTTTGTGTGTGATGCGTTTGCTTTATCTGATATAGACTACTAGATACATGTGATTAGAGAGCAGGAACTACTAATAAATAACTCACATGCACACACCTATACAAGCCGTACATAGGTTAGTGGTGTGAGAAGAGAGGAAAGGTTCACCTTATCACCATAGGCAACTTTCTTGGAAGGCTACACATGGCCTAGACATGAAATGTCTTGAGGTTGAACCCATTGATTGGGTGCCACAATGGATTACCTCTAAGGGTTGAGAGATGATAAGCCCCATTCTCTAAAAAGGCAGTGATAAGGAAGGGGCCAAACCACTTGTGCACAAGTTTTCCCTTCTTATGGTGCTCATTTTAAAAAATGAGCACTATATCACCTAATTTGAATGGATGCAGGCATACCAATTTCTTGAATTGGAAGCATTGATGGTAATGGTAAGCACGATTGTGCTCAAGGGAATCAATACATAACTCATCTAGATGCTCAAGCTCGATGAGGTGAGTGAAACTTTCTTCCTCATCATAGAGAGATCCAAACATATTAAATCATAATGAATGGATTAAGTCCTCTAATAGAAGAACAACCTCAGGCCCATACATGAGTGAGTATAGGGTTGCCCCCATGGCCATCTAAAAGTTAGTTTGGTAGGCCAAGAGGGTAGGATAGAGCATGAGATGTGAGTTCCACTTGGATTGGACAATGATACAAAGAAACATCTTCTTTAAAGTTATATTTCAAGATTTTGCTTTCCCATTTCCTAGGGGATAATGGGTGGAGGAGAAGTGGAGCTTAAACCCAAATAATTTAACTAGCTTATGCATGTCAAGGCTTTGAAAGCTCGAGATATTGTTAACCATAATCGTAGTAGGGACCCCAAAACTATATATGAGTTGGTTTAGGATAAAATTGATAATGGTCTTCCCACACATATTGCTAAGAGGCATGGCCTCAACCCACTTCATGAAATAGTTAGTGGTAGTGATGAACCAGTGATGGATATCAGAAGAGGCAGGTTTGAACTCATCGATAAAGTTGAGAGTACAAACCAAGAAGGGGACAAGGGGATAAAACACAATGCAAGAGGCATGTAGGAGAATTGTTGGCATCCTTGATAACTTGACACATCTTGAACTTCTTGGCATCTTGGACTGCATCCTTGATAAGAGTGGGATAGTAGTATTCTATCCAAATAATACACTGAGTGGTGGCTTGCCCTCCCAGATGGACACCACAAACACTAATGAGAGACTCCTCCAATGTGAGAGGAGTATCCTTAGGGATTAGGCATTGCATCAACATACCATATATACCCCTCTTAAACAATACACCATGTATGATAATATAGTGAATGACAAGCTTATATATCTAATAACATTCCTATGAAGGAGTGTCTATGGGATAAGATTGAATCTCAAGGTAATGGATAATGTCCTGATACCAATCACAATCAAAGACCTCAATTTGATTGATCGAGTAGACCATCTCATCAAGAAAGGAATTATCAACTAATTCCATGTTAGGATTAGGTAGTGGGTACTCAACGAGTTTCTCAGCTACAACTAGACCCTTGGTGGACTTTTAGTTAGCAATAAAAAGGTCAAACTCTTGAAGAAGCATGATCCACCTCACAGTCCTACCAATAAGGTGTGTCTTACCAAGCAAGTAGAAGAGTGGATCATATTGGACAATCGTGTTGGTGGTTTGGCCCAACTTTTAATGCCTCAACTTCTTCATAGTGAAAGATGAGGGAGAGACACTACCACTCAATAAGAGATTAGTTAAGCTCAGGGCCAACTAGCATGCGAGGGATGTAGTAAACAACTCTCTCTCTCTCTCTACAAGTGTCATCTTTTTGACATAACATGCCCTTAATGGAAAGATCAATGATAGAGGTTTACAAGATGAACTTATGACCCTCAATGGGTGCCATCAGGATGGGAGGATTATGAAGCATGCACTTCAATTCCTCAAAATCCACTTGAACTTCAACAGACCATAAGAACAAAGTGTTATTACATAAGAGATGTGTGAGGGGTATGTATTTTGAGAATAATCCTCAAGGAAATGTCTAAGGAAGTTGATTCTTCCAAGGAAAGACTTAAACTAAACGAGATTGCATAAGGGAGGCATCTCAAGGATCGCCTTGATCTTCTTGGGATCCACCTAAATGTCTCTTTGCAAAATGAGGAAGCCAAGAAGATTTCTAGTAAAAATGCCAAAAATGCACTTCTCAGGGTTAATAATGATGTGATACTCCTTGAGATGCTCAAAGATGATCCTAAGGTCTCAGACATGCTGATCCTTCTTGTAGGATTTAGCGATGAGGTCATTGACATAACACTCAATAATTTTATGGATGAGGTCATGAAAAATGTGGGTCATGGCATGTTGATATGTAGCCCTAACATTCTTTAGATTGAAGGTAATGATGGCATAATAGAAGGTACCCCATGGGGTAGTGAATGCCATCTTGTGTTGGTATTCAAGTGCAATCTAGATTTGGTTGTACCTAGAGAACCCATCTATGAGGGACATGATCTCAAAACTAGTTGTGGAGTCTATAATTTGGTCGATCAAAGAAGTAGGAAAATTATTCTTTCAACAAGCCATATTGAGATCTTTAAAATTTGATGTAAATATAAACTACTCCATTATTTTTGATAGCAAGAACAATGTTAGAAACCCATCAGGGGTAATCAACGGCTTGGATGAAACCAACTCAAATAAGCTTTTCAATCTCAATGTTGACTAACTTAGACACTTTAATCACCATTATTCATTACTTTTGGTGAATGGGATAGGTCCCATTATCCATAAAAATGTTATGGACAATGATGTTGGGATCCATTCCCTTCATATAAACATATTCCCAAGTGAATACATCCAAAAATTCACACAAAAAGGTAACCAAAACATCCCATTCCTTTGGAGCAAGGCTATCACTAATCTTGACAATCTTTGACCTTACTAAAGTGCCAAGGTTGACATATATAGATCCTTAAACATCCATAGCATTGCCTTCCTTAAAATGCTAAGATACAAGAGGGAGAGATTGGTCTAACACCTTAGGTTCAAGTGTTAGGACATTATTATGTGGATGTAAGGGGTTGGACCATCAGTGAGAGAAATCTCCAAACCTAAATGATCAAAGGGATAATGGTACTTATGACAAGTTTGCATGAGCTTGATGTATGCCTTTTTATCCTTGAATAGGTTACTTTCCATAACATGAATGAAATAAAACTCAATATCAAACTCATCTACTCTAGAGGTCTCAGTAGGAGATGCATTGAAAGAGCCTATACTCTGATGAAAAAAGTGCGATGTAAGAGGAAGCTTAATTTCTGGGGAGACATCTTGAAAGAGGTCTCCAAGAAGAAAAGAGTTGGCTTGGCATCATGGAACATAAGAGGGAGTTGATCACCACATGCCAAAATCTTAAGGAATGAATGTTGATTGATACTCAACTGGATCATAATGCTCACCCTTGAGAAAATGAGACTTAAAAGCAGGGGGTGTTTGAGAGTCCATAAAGCTCTATGAAGAGACAACCAAAGTCTCACCCGAGGGATTTGTACTTGTGTAGTGCAATACCCAAGGGTTTGGGTTAGCTTCTATGATATGAACCTAACCTTCATACACTAATTAAACCATACAAAACATGGTCGATGTGATGACCTGCGTGGTAGTAGTCCAGGGATGGCCAAGAATCATATTGTATGAAAGATCTAAGTTTAACACACAAAACTCAATCCTGACTATCTTGGGGCCAAATTTGACTTGAAGATTCACATTTCCCACTGGTACAACTATGTCATTTGTTAAAATCAACATAATTGTGGCAAGAATCAAAGATCTTTTTTTGAATAATCCTAATCTCATTAAACACAAGCAGGGGCATGATATTCAACATAGGTCCTTTGTCAATGATGCATCTCTTAACACAATAGTCATCAATAAAGGTCTCAATATAGAGGGGGAATTTATCCCTCTTTATAAGAAGTAAAGCATTTGGCAAAGAGGTAGGGTCAAAATAAGGACTAGAGGTTAAGGGTTCTCTGATGCATCATAGTTGAACAACACTTTGATATCATCATGCAATAGGCCCTCACAAGAGAGACCAATCTCATAAAAGATGAGGCCCCTTTGTTTAAGGTAAAGGTAAATAAGGTCCCAAATGGAGATCCCAATTGAGAGGCCCTACAACTCCTCGATGATGGAGTAAGGACACTGTCAAGCCTGGGGAGGGATGTTACACCAAAATTCAAATCTAACTTTGGGGTTCCCTACCACCATGGGTTAGACAAGAGGCCCAACACCACTAGTCTCTCCAATGGGTTTGATGACCTGACCCAAGCATGTGTTGACAAAGCACTCATACCCTATAAAGGCTATGTTAATAACATCAATGACCTTGCTACTCTTGTGTTTGGCTTTCCCTCTTGGGTCAGCCTAAGAAGAGGAGTCAGAGGAGGTAGAAGAGCAAGAAGGGGAATGAGGGGCCTTAGCCTTTGATCTCTTATAATTCTTTTTCTTCTTCTCCTTATCATGGTTAGTCAGAGGCTCCTTAAACATGTTTAACTTGTAGTTGGGTTACACAAGTGGAAAAATCTGAGACGGAGGTGAGGCTTACACACCAAACTTTTGGGTAGCACAATTATAATCATCATGGCCCTTTATCTGATGAAAATTACAAAACTTGGTGGGGTTATAAGGGAAGACCATCTGTTGTTTTGATGTGCTTAAGGCATAAGCCTTCTTTTTAGCTAGCTTCTTGCTTAAATCATTCACCTCATGGCTATCCTTCATGTCCTTCTTCTTAGGATGAGAATCAATGATACCATCATCAATCATGTTATGATTATGATCACACAAAGAGGATGACTTTTGGGTTAGCATGGGCCACATGCCTATATGCACCTCAAAGAATTTAATATTTAGACACTTATTAACAACTTCATCATATGAGGTCAGCTCACGCTTGAGGACTTTAAGGTGAACCTCTGAACTTAATGCTTGCATAAACATGTCATAAAGTTGATCATCTGAGAACCTTGTTCTGTATGCATAGAAGATTGACCACCACCTATGCATAAAATCAAAGTTTGACTCACCCTTAGCCTACACTATAGAGGTGAGTGATTGGATGCTGAGGTTGAAAGGTTTGGAGATATAAAAGTACTAGATGAAGTCATCTAGAAGGAGATGGAAACTAGAGAGATAATCTAGAGGTAAATTTTGAAACCAAATAAGAGCTTTAGCTTATAGAGAATGAGTGAAGAGCTTCAACATCATGCCTTCATCCTATTCCCAATCCATACATGCAATCATGAATGCCATAATATGTTCTATGGGACTGGAGCCTCGAGTCCCATTGAACTTAAGTATTTCAAGGATAGGAGTAGGAAGGGAAATAACATGCACCCAAGGGGATAGATTATTCCTACAAAGATCCTCATAGGCATGATTGATAAAAGGTTGGCAATGAGATCTAGGAGGGGACTCATGGTGGTGATGATGTTGCCTATACCAATAGGCATCATCATAACCATGATTATGGAGAGGACAATGCTGAGGTGGATCCTAATATGGGAGATGCTCATGCTAGAAATCATATATACCATGGGGTGGGGAATGACCATAATAAAGATATCATTCCCTACGAGGAGGATGGGATGATGTGGCATACTCATGGAAATGGTCATGATGACTTAGGTCTCTATAATGTTGGTCACATGCCACCAAATGAGGGTCAACTCGAGGGTGTTGATGCTTAGGATATGGATCCCATGGATCTCTATTCCACAAGTGGTGATCAAAATTAGTGTGCTCATCTAAAAATCTAAAGGATGGACTAGGAGGACTCCTCATGATGAAGATACATCATCAAGTTGGAATACTTATGATCCACAATATGGACATGAGGGGGTTCTTGATGTAGAGTATCCTTCTAAGAGAGAGGTAGGGAACTCATGTGAGAATTGGTTGAGGCACTCAAAACTAAGTAGGTGTGAGCTTCGTTGTTATAAGAAGCACATCACCAACTCCTAGGGGGAGAAGGATGCACTTTATTTAACTGAAGGTGTCTATGATAATTTTTAATGATCGAACATAGCTCATTAGGTCTTAGTTATGAAAGGGGATCCTCATCACCTTAAATGGGTGAATGAGTCATGGCATGAGGTTGGGGAAACATCATCAGATGAATGAAGCTTAGACTATTGAAAAAGAGACTGAGTTCATTGGTTATAGACCTACCAATCTCATTCCCTTTAGAATGCAAGAGGGTTTAGATCACCATGCTAGTTCGAGGGAACCTCCTGGATCCTATGGTGTCTATGGCATTCCATTACGACCATGGATTACTCATGAGTGAGCTTAGGGATAAGGCCCTGAGTTTGACATGATTGACATCCCAAGGGTGGGAGGTCGACTATGTATGTAATAAAATAAGAGAAACATAAGAGAAAAAATAAAAGGAAAAATTATGGAGAGCCAATAGGGAAAATGACACAAAACCAAAGCAAGAGAAAATAACCAAGGTGAGAGTTGAAACACAACTAAAAGGAAAGTCTTAAATCTAACAGAGGGGAATTGGCTAAGAGAGCTCTAAATGAGATATAACTAGTGTGAGATCATATGTGAGGTCCCACCTGGTGTGCCAAAATATAGATCCAAGAATTTTAATGGTACTACTAGTGTTTAGTAGGGAGGTACATAGGGTACTTAAACAAACAACTAAAAGTTTAGAGGGCTCAAGGCTTTTATAGGGTACATAAGATCTATAACGACTATCTAGTTTTCTAGCTTGCACCAAGATATAGGTAAACTTGTAAACTAGGTTAGGGCTAGCATGATCAAGCACACAAAGGATATAGGTGTCTCTAGAACATCTAACCACATTAAAGCAAGTATCTAAGACTAGAAAACTGTATGCATGAAAATTGTAGAAATAACAATGCAAAATAAAGAGAGATAACAAGCAATATGTAAATTTAGAAGAGATAATAAAGAGAGATAACAAGCAATATTTTTTCAATCAAGGGTTCAAGAGCTTGCCTAATCTAAGTTTTAGCTATCTCTTTTACTTTCAACACTATTATTCTCTAACAATGCAATTTTCTAGTTTGGTAAGAGAGTGGATTGTTTATGCAACTTGTATAGTTTGTTTTGAGCATACAAGATCCCATTATGTAATGAGAAAAATTTCCAATGCAAGCATAACATATAATGGGAGATATTTCAAGAAATTAATATATTTTTAACCACATACAAATGTGATAAAATTCAAAAACTATCCTAGATAATGCCCTAAACAAGCTAAATCATTAAAAAAATCAAAACCTAACATATATACTACTACAAATAAATAACAATCTCACTTTGAAAATCAAATTATCCTCATATAAAACTGAAAATAAGTGTGAATACTTTCTACAAACTGATTATCCAAGTTAGGAATCAAGAGAGGAAGAGGATCAGGTTGTGTGTGAGCTGAGTCCAGACCAATAGCCAAAAGCTATGGAAGAGGTGAAGGAGAATATGCCAATATGTGAGAGATATAATGAAAGGAGCATAAGATCAAGTGAAATTAATTCTTGAGGGAGCAAAGAAAAACCTACAATATTTAGGAACCTTTTAGAGAGTAATGTGAATCACCTAGATAAGCTGCAACATGGTAGGGCATCCCCTGTCATAAGGAAAGCTAAGTGTGCCAAACAAAAATTGAGAGAGATTCAAGAAGGCAACCAAGATTTGAGTTTGATTATCAAGTGGGAATATCAAATAAAAATTTCAAGAGAGAGGCTCAAATGAATGATAAAGTGGCATATATCTCAACCCTAATCCACCAAACAGTCAAAAACTAGTCGTTTATAGCCATTTGGGTCCAAACAGGGACCTTTTTTTTTATGATTTTTGCTTGCACTATGGATTTTATGAAGGAAACGTGTGATTGAGGCCACATTTTTCCTCCCTAAGTAATGGCCTAGGTCAAATGGGCATTCCAAGTGGTCAACAATCCTCTGGAAGGGCCCCAAGAGTGCCTAGAGGTCTTGTATGGTGCAGAAAAGGTCTGAGATGGATTGAGGATGCGTAAGGGATGAGATTATGATGCAAGAAAGGTCCAAGAAAGTGATATATGCCTTGAAGTAGGATAAATAGGGTCGATAGTCTACATGTGAGCTAATGTGTAATCATAGGGAGGATTAGGGTCATGGGAAGTATGATTACACTATCATTAGTGGTATTGAAATTTAATTTGTGCATGTTATAATTCTATCAAATAGTTATATTTTTATCATAATTTATGACCCTACCCAATAATTTATTATAAATGATATATGCATTACTTGAATCACACACAATACGATAATGATACATGCAATGTTTGAGAATAATAATACCACTTTATTATATAGCCTACACTAAGGCAAGAAAAAAATAATACAAGAACCCTTCACTTCTCTTCATGTTGAAAGTGAAGGAGAGACCCTTGTTTTATAGTGAAAATGCATCATTATTTAATTAATAAATCTTTCCCACTTTAACCAACCTATTTTAATGAATTCATAATTATTTAAATAATAAATCTTTTCCACTTTGACTAACCTATTTTAATAAGTTGGTTTGGAACTTTTTCATATGTGCATAGCCACTAATGGAAAAGTGTTATGTATAAGTGAACAAAACAAGGTAGGTTAATTTTTTATTTTACAAATAAAAAATTTAGATATTAAACTAAGCTCACTACCTAAGTGAACTTATAACTAAGGTGTAAATTAAATCATATACCCCCCACTAATAAGTGATATTAAGGAGTGAGTATAAAAATGACGAAGTTAAAATCTTAAAAAAAAGGGTCTAAAAAACTAGGGTTGATGAGGAACCCATGTATAATGCAAAACAAAGAACTACACTAGAAAAAATAAGACACACCACAAGGGTCTCTCTAAAAGGTAGTGCAATTAGCATAAGTGTCAAAATCTATTGATATATTTTACAAGGATATCTAATAAGGCAATACAACATACAAGATGTAGTCCAACATGCTGAAAGAGGATGATTTGATCTATCATTGAAGAAACATGCAATATATGGGTTGATCCACCATAAAAGGTGCATTGGGTGGGCTTATCCACCACTGAATAACTACCATAAGTAGATGTTGAACTGTATCACAAGGATACCCAAGATAGCTATATACAACACCTAAATAAGGTAGTATAACAACACCCTATATAATGTTGAATGGGTAAAGTGGATGAAGAAATATGCATGAGTGATATTTCCACTATTTGAACACCAAACAAATGTTGGAGGTTCCATAAGTCACTTCCATAAGGAGTTAGATATATTTTCAAGGTGTCAAAAATACATACAAAATATAATCTCCTCTAGAAAATGTAATAAGGTGTATATAAAAGGTCCTCTATAGATGTCTTGAATGAAATGGAAATAAGGAAGTGTCTGATGAAAATGACAAATAAAAATGTAATAAGGCTAAGAAACTCATAACAAGTGTCTACACAAGTGGTATGAATCCATTACTTAAATAACATGTTAAAAAATGTAAGACTTATGTCAAAAGTGTCATGTGAAAAAAGAGACAACAAGTTCCTCAATAGGGTTATGAAAATGAGGCCATGTTAAGTACCATGTATAAATTAAGGAAAATTTGTGCATTTTCATTACATTATAACCACACAGGTGCATAAAATGTGAAATATAATTTGGTTTCAAAAAATAATGCTCAAAATGGAATTGATATGGATGAAATATGACCCATTGAAGATCCATGGTGCATTGTAAAATTGAAAAAAAGGGTTATTTTTAGGGGTTTGACCACCTTTTAGAATGGGCCCCATCCTTTGGTCTTCAACAATGAGGTCAAAAATAAAATGTGCCACTAAGATTGTGCCTCAATGCACATTCCTGATAACACATTATAAAAGAGGGATACATTTTTAATTGAGGATGTTATTTCTTGTCCATTTCAAATGCCACCAAATCTTATAATTGTGTTTTACACATCTATGTGGTTCTTATGTAATAAAAATGCATGTATTTTCCTCACTTTGTAGTAAGTAACTTGAAGTCTCTTTTTTCACATAACACTTTTAACAAAACTCTTGCATTTTTGAACATGTTATTCAAATAGTGGATTCATAACACTTGTGTAGACATTTGTTGTGAATTTATTAGCCTTTTTGCACTATCTTTGTTCAGTTTCATCAACCACTTCCACTATTTAAATTTCATTTGATAAATCTAATGAGGCCTCTTTCTATGCATCTTATTTCATTTTTTATAGGAGATTATTTTTCTTGTTAGTATTTTTAACACCTAGATAGTTTGTCCAACTCCTTGTAGCAAGATTTTTCTAAGATCCCAAATATTTATTCATTATTTGAAAAGTGTATTTGTACTACTCATGTAAATGTCTTCATCCACTCCAACCATTCAATTTTAGACACTAAAATTTAGTATTAAGTACTTGACAATACAAACTTGACATAAATTTACCACATGACTTGCACACACAAATATGGTCTTAACCCACCATTTTCTCAGACATATATGTTACCTTATGGGTTTGATCCTTTTTTTAGGGTATTACACAACTATAGGAAACTTATTATCTGTTCAAAACTACTTACTATCCTACACAAATATCTTCAAATCTTCAATTTTATCCTCCTATGCACATGTCAATAGCACTAAAATGGGTCAATATGGACTACTATATTGACCTAAGCCTGATAGTACTAACCCTCTCTAAAAAATAACTAATTTTTGAAATAAAATATATTCTTAGGTTCGGTCCATCTGCCTAGCTTGTTGGTGGCATGGGAGATTACCCAATTAGACTCATACATATACAAATCAAGGCCTCACTCAATAGGAGATTTGGCACTTATCTGATACACATCTATATATTATTTCACATTGATAAAACATGCCCGACTCTTCCATAATTATGAATTGGTCACTAGGAGGAATCATAAGACAAGTATAAAGCATACCAAGCCTAAGTTAAAGTAATAATTTTCAAGTATCAAAGCTAAATAATTAGCTACATTCATATAACAAATGGGCACAATTGCACAATCACACTAGGTGGGAGAATTGCTTGTGACTTGATTTCCATATTTGAAGTATTATATACATATGAAACAATAAATCATAAAACAAGGGTGAATGCGGTTAGCTCATCCCATTACACTCACAATTTTTGTAGGTTTCTATCCCTCATAAGCACATCTAAGGTTTTAAGGTTAAGAAGGCTGATTTTTGGAGTTGCATGCATCATATTGGTTAAATGCCACACATACAAAGGTTTCAAAGATAGGGGGAGGTGACTATATGGTCATAGACCCATAATTTGGCATAGGTCACTACCAGTGAGTATAAGTCAGTATCAATAGTCGTTACAGACTAGTTCTGAGATAATTAATCCTATGTAGATAGAAACATAGATATTGAATCAGATAAATCACACGCATGATTTAGTCTATCCACCATAAAAATATAGTCATATTCAAATAGTTATCTAGCAAAGTTAAGTAATCATCTCTTTATTGTACTTACTATATTTAGCATATGCTACTTGTCAAATCATTACAATTAGTTTTAGTATTTTGCATTTATATGTATACTTGAATTTCATATTTATCAATATAAATTATTATACTAGTTTCTATCCTATTAGGGTTTCTAAAACCAAACTAGGGTAAAACATATTTATGAACCCATAAATTGATCAAACTATGTCAAACCCTAGATCTCCATTAGGGTTTCATCCTCTTAAGGTTTCAAAATTCAGCCTTAAGGTGTCTCAGACCTTAATTTTTTTCATTTATGTTCCCTTTGATTTTATGGGAAATCCTTATAATTGTATTCATCAATATTCTATGGGTTTTTTAGATTTATATGCCTAAACATCCCTAATACCCTAACCACCCTCTATACTATTGATTTTTCAATCTTTTCTTTCGTCCTTCCTTAAGGTGGTGCTAACTAATTTCCTTGTAAAGAGGTCCATGATATAATTATCCCAAAAAGAAGGGTGCATCTCACATATGACCATGCTTTGATTAGTACTATATCCAACATGGTAATGCAAAGCCAAATGAAATATATTCAAAAACATATTGAAGATTTGAATCTTAAGATTCAAATACTTAATAACAAAATCACTTGTACAACCAATAACACAAATTTAACCCAATACAGTTTTGGATTGATATATTTACAAAAAATGGGATATGGATGACAAGGATTGGGAAAACATGCACAAGGCATTTTCATCCCATCACAACATCCACTCAAAAATGATGAAAATACCTTAGATACATTGTAGCTCAAGAAAATAATAAGGAAATTACTAAGTCAAAGACACATACTCATAAATTTTCTTAAATCAACAAAATACTATTATATCAACTCTTATGATACACATAGGTACAACATTGTAAAATATTACTCCATTCAGGATACTTTCATTAAGAGAGAATTATGAAGTAACACAAGTTTCATGTATATAGTGGACCAATATGATGAAATATTTATCTAGGTTATAATATCACACATGGTCATCAAACGAGTCACCGTTGATGCTTAATCAAGTAAAAAGGTTTTCAACATAACACTCTTTCTTGCATTAGGTGTTGTTATGAAATATGAAAACAAAAGATCACATTATATATAAATTAGATCACATGTTATGGCCACCACTTTGCGCAATCTCAATGGATGTGACACTATGACCAAATCAAGTGCATTCCCTATTTCAAGTCACACTTCATGATATATATTAAAACCTACTTTTGGGCCAACCTTAGATACATACTATGAAAGCAATACCATATACATTACATATGTGTGTCACATTTTCACATGATAGACATCTATATACATACTCGATAGACAATGGTTGTTTTAAATAATATAATTTAACACCACCTTTTACTTTACATTTTAAGACAATGCACAAGAATGAGGTGAAGATGATAGTTAATGTAGTATCACAACCAACATTCTATCGCTAGCTCTACTAAAGAAGATTTTTTAAATATTATCATCACATCCTCATATATTGTTACAAAATATACTTTAGTGCAACCTAATCACTCTTCATCCTCCACAAGAGTTTGATCCAAATAGGCATACACCAAATAACTATGATAAGAATGCATATTGTGATTATCATCAAACTGCAGGACATTCTATGAATAAATACTTCAAATTAAAACATAAAATATGAGATGTAATTGATAAAAATATTATTGAGATTGATACATGTTCAGAAGAGTTAATATTAAAATTAAATGATAGTCAAAATTCATAGCATAGTTCAATCATTAAAACACTCAACATACACATGTAACTTGAGCATGATAGTGATGAGGAGATCGCACAACACATGATCAATATACATATTCATATTTTAAATTATGATTCAAATACAACTACATCAGATATATCTAATAGATTGCACCAATACCATGATACATTGATAGCACCATATATAGGACCTTCACATGAGCTCTTTTAGTTTGTTGCAACACATATCATTATACATAGTTTCTTCATGATTATCCTTTTATATCCTTATATCTTGTACATATGGTCTATCCTTGATCGTTATTATATACATTGACTTTGTTTTCACTTTGGCCCTTACCTCGTGAATATTATCTTGATATGGACATCCACAACATATATCCTACAATGATTCTAGTACACATCCTTTTCAACATACTACTTGCTTAGTCTTACATATTATGGTTACAATTGAGATTACATGATCACATACATATTATATGAGAACAAATTTATTCTTGCCCACTAAGGGCATGTAGATACTTATCTCAATATATGATATTGAGCTACATTTTTGTAAACCACATATATAGTGGGGGCATATTGCTTGCTTTCCCTTCCTCCACATTGCCATGCTATCACATATAGTGCACATTATGCCTTCACACATGTTGTGGATTGTCAATATCCCTCCCATTCTTCTATTTTTGAAACTAGTGCAACTTGGCTTCATTTTTTACTATTTAAACATTTAAAAAATACAAAATAATTAAATAATTAAAAATATTCAAAAAATAAAAAATTAGGACCTAAGCATGACATGATTACTAGAATACATTATTTACATATTTTATTTATCACATGTTTGCTAGATGGCATATTCTTTTCATACACATACATTTCATGGTATATGAGTGTAGGACATACAAACTACACATGGCTATATAGATGTTAGACTTTATTCTACCTAGTTTCCATGCCAATATTTGGGTCATATTATTCTACAAGTTTCATCATTATAAATTATATATTTATATGACCCCTCTACCGTTTTGAGTTATGCTAGTTACTCATATCTTACATGGTGATACTATTATCACTCAGAAGTGCACCCTTACAAGAACATGTGCATGTTCTCACTTTTATTGATACAATGTAAACTCTCCAAGGTGTGGGTGACATTATGTTGGATATAATCTCAATATTAATGGCTGGTTCCCTTTGGTACAATCACCCACTTATCTCTAAACTCTCTAATTTAGTGATTTCTTGACTAGGAAAAGGGTAAAAGGAGCAATGCTAAAGTTGAAAATGGAAATAAAAATTTAAAATTGGGGTAATTTACCAATGTTAAGGTCAATTATGCCTATAATTGACATACTTTGGAATCAAAATAACCTACACACATTCACTTCATTCTCATACAATGAATCTTGCATTAGTATTTCACACAGAGGTCTTGATAAACACTCACACTAGCTTGGAAGGAATGAATAATGGTTTAATTCACTTCCAAATTAGGTAGAAATTAGACTGAGACACTATATATTAAAATAAATAATAATTATTTATTTCATAAATATGAATAATTCAGACATAAATATAGGAAAATTAGTCATTCACCAAGTTATACCAAATAATATTAAACACACACTTCATGAACAATTTGAAAATGAAAGAAAAACCAGTTCTTTATTTTTTCAAAGTGATTTAGTACAAATTTTGGCAGAGTTTATGTAAGCCAAAATCATAATCTCCCCATAAAATTCTCAAAATTAAAATACATATAGAAAAAATAAGCAAAGAGAGATGAGGCAAGCAACTAGAGATGAGTCCTCATGCTAAATACAGTTCCCTATTCCTTCAACTAAACCATTAAATTAATATTCAAATCCAACATCAAATTCCAAATTTATACATAGTATATTTGAAGATTAAAACATTATATCTTGGAAAATGGCATATTAGGAGAGAGAGAGGCTTATTGAATGCTTTTGAAAATTCAAAGGTTCATGCATGCATTGATGGTCTTCAATCTTGAAGATATCTTCATTTAACTCCTCTTGATCTTACATTGAAATTTAGAACTTCAATTAACTCCTTTTGATCTTGCATGAATATTGAAGTTTTTACTTCAGCTTCTTTTATTGCATCTTGGAGTTTGACTTGAGATTCTTGACTTTCAACTTGGAGTTAGACTTGACTTCTTGCTTGCATCTTGTATGTATGTTTGACTTTTTGACTTTTTCTAAATTTAGCTAAAAGTGACATAGTAGGATAGAAACATCTTGAATGTTTATAGAAACTAATTCCAACCTTGATTGCATCTTTAAAATAAACACTTAATTCTTTATTTATCTCTAGATAGCTCACATGCACATGCATTTGACTAGATAAGCTTCTTAAAAGTGCAATGCTTTGACTTAGCTTATAAATTATCTTCTTCCCCAAGGGTGGAATAGTAGGAGAGAGATTGGATGTTTTATATTTTTAATTATCCATGAAATATTATTACTAATTATGCATTTTATGATGAAAATAATAACTCTTCATACTGGTTCTTCTTGGAAGTGTGTAATTTTTGTGGTTTGACAAGCTTCTTAGTTTGCATCTTGAGAACCTAGAACTTGATGAATTTGAATTATTTTAATATATAAGGAGTGTAAATAGTATTGTAACATAATCTCCATGATGACATATACATTCAAAAAAAAATTAAGATCTAAACTCCATGTACAACTTCAAAAAATGTTATTTTGTGCTCTCTTGAGCTTTTTAGGCCTCAAAAAACTCTGATTTAGATTAGGGTGTCTAAAATGAGTTTCAGGCCTAAAAAAATATTAATTATATGCTCATTATATAGGTATAAATATGTCAGACCTATAAATTTTTTAAAATCTCCCAAACTCTTTGCCAAACTCCCAAACAAAAATTCATAAAAAATTGCATGCTTGTCACCCGCAGGGTGACATAGAGATGTTATTCAATGATATGTTCCTATTTTGAATTGGTTTTCATTACATTATCATGGATTAAAACATATAAATAAATTTTAAATACTCTAAAATCAATTTTTCCCATTGGAAGGACATGAAACACTCATTTCTAACTCTATTTGTGAGTAAATTAGTGAGAAAACCCTAATTTCCTTCATGATCAGACCTGTATTTTGGTATTTTCTCTTTCCTCAGGTACATTATATACATGAAACCAATTGAAAAAATTTAAGACATACAAAATGACTTTCACATAAAATTTTAATATATTTAATTTAATAAAACTCAAAATATGCATTTTTTGGTGTTTCCTAGCTTGAATAATTTTATTTATGAATGCCTGTAGGTTTGAGTTTTGCTATTTTATTGAGTTTTATGAGACCTAAAGACATAATTAATTTTTAATTAATACCTTTAATAATCTCTATCATCATTCCAACCATTAGATATATTCAAACAATCTCTTAAACCTCTCAAAAAATGCCTTTTATGATTGTCTCTCGTGTTTACTTAAAACCCTGATACATGTACCTTGAATTTATCTATTATTTTATTTAAAATTTTCATTTATGAAGGTTTATTAATGTATTTTATGCCTCATTATATCTTACATAACTTTTATTTTGCAACAAATAACTCAAAAATACAAATATATTGACTAAAACCGAGCCATTGGGGTTTAAGAATGGTTTTAGAGCACCTTTCCTTAACGATTGTTAATAAAGTTAAGCACCCATAATGCATAAATAATTCATTTAATATTTAAGGCATAGGGTCCCCAATATTCCCCTAATACCATTAAAACCATCTATTCTCTTTCATGTATCAAGCATTTGAAAATTGCCTCCACTAGCTTGCAACTAGATAGTTAGAAGAAATTATGCCTTTAGCTTATATAAATTCTACCAAAATTTATTCTAATTCACATTTGAAGTAATAAAAAACTGATTTTTCCTTCATTTTCAATCTGTTCATGAAGTGTGTGCTTAATATTCATTGATGTAACTTAGTGAATGATTGATTTTCCTATGTTTATGTTTGAAATTTTTCATCTTTATACAACAAATGAGAATTCTTACAGGTCATATACAGTGTCTAAATATAATTTATACCTAATTTAAAAGTGAATTCAACCATTTTTCATTCTTTTTAGGTTACTATGAATGCTTTTTAAAACCTCTATGTGAAATACTAATGCAAGAGTCATTACATGAGAATGAAGTGAATGTAGGTTGGTTCTTTAACTTCCAAAGTCTATCAAGTATAGGCATAATTGACCTTAATATTGGTGCATCACCCCAATTTTTAGTTTTTATTTTTATTTTCAGCTTTAACATTGCTCTTTTTACCCTTTTTCGAATCAAGAAATCACTGAATTAGAGAGTTTAAAGAGAAGTGAGTGAGTGTACTAAAGGGAACCATCCCTTAATCTGGGGATTTTATCCAACATAAGGTCACCCACACCTTGGATATTTTCCATTATATGAACAAGAGTGATAATAGGCACACGTTCTTGCAAGGGTGCACTTCTAAGTGATAACAACTACATAGATCTTCTATTATACTATGATGTGACACTAATACATAGGGATAGTGTAGACTAGTCTTTACTTATTCTATGATTCATTATTATTGTTACTCTCTTACATGACCGGTTAGTTTATGTAATTGTCTATTATATGTGGCTCTTGTCCTTATTTTATGAAACATCATTATGTCCCTTATTTATGATATACCTATGTCCCTTATATGTGGTCCTTGACCTTTTTTATGACATATTTATGTTCCTTGCATGTGGCCCTTGGCCTTATTTTTTTGCCACATATTTATGTCTCTTTCTTTTGGCTCTTCACCTTGTTTATTGCAACATATTCATGTCCATTTTATACATCCCTTGGTCTTCTATGTAAGACTAACTCTTAAACTTGTTGAGCTTGGTGACATTTAGTGGTGCCATGATCCATATCATGCATTTTTATTGTGTAATATTATTCAGTTATAATTATGTATTTTTAATATTATATGCTTAATTGATACAAATATATTGACATGACATAAACATGCCCAACTATATATATGTTACATACATGCCTTGATTTACATATACATAATTGTGATGACATAATATGCACATGTTCACATGATTATACATGATGTTATATTTATACATGACATGATATAGTTAACTCTTATTTTGATATGAGTAACTTATAGGACACATCCCTCATCTCAAAAGGGGGCATTGCAGTGGGCTTGTCATAGAGACGTAAGCCTGCATAAATAAAAAATTAGAACAAAGTATAGAATTCAAATATTCAGAATAGTTCAGATATCAAATGGTTTAGTTACTTGACATATATTGGCACATTGGTATAAATTTCTAGACACATATACCATGTATATACACTTACTTTAAAAATACTTTACATATTCATATACATTATAAGAACCAAAATTACATGTTTTTACATATACATACATTTGAGGTACATGCTTTCATATTCAACATATAGATGCATAACATTCTATACCAGTTGGTAGAAATCAATGGGGCTTGATAGTGGTTCATCCACATATACACACTTTCATATTCATTAAGCATGATAATGGTCATGCACATACACAACAATAAAATTTAAAAGTTGAATGAAAAATTATTGTCACTTCACTCCACATTTGTTGACACCGAGGTCATGATGGGGGCATGAATTTTTTTAATTCTCTTTTGATCATGCATTTATTCTACATTCAACAAAACTATACAAACAAATTTGTGGTCATGATGTAGGCATGAACATTGTTCATTCTCTTTTGATCATTCATTTATTTATGTAGTGGTTGATTTATGTTTTTATGGGTAATATATATTGAGGTTCAATTACACTAAACAACCATGGCATCACTTCTAGTGAACACCATGTGGTTCCCCTTTCTTTCTTGCGTAGTTATTTGGGTTAGCATATCACACAATTCTCCCCAATTTATGAGGTTTGAGGCATGTTATCTTCCCAACCCAAGGGGCCTGCAAAATTAAACAAATTTAAGGTACAATCACCCTAACTCTTCGTGTGCTTCAACAAAACATAAATTATATAATGCTTAAAAAAAATATCATCTCCAATAAATTACAAGGGAAACATGGTTTTCACCAACACACGTGTAATTATTCCTTTTTATTTATATTTCAAATCACTCAATTTACAAATACTTGAATGCATATTCATACACACTTGTGTGCATATGTACATAATTTATAGGAACCAGAATTACAAGTTTTCACATATACATACATTTGAGGTACATGTTATCATATTCAACATATAGATTCATGACACTCTATAGCAATTGGTAGAAATCCATGGGGCATGATAGTAGTTCATCCATATATACATGTTTTCATATTAATTAGGCATGATAATGGTTCATGCACATACATAACAATAAAATGTAAAAGTTGAATGAAAAATATTTGCCACTCCACTACACACTTGTTGACATTGAGGTCATGATGGGGGCATGAACATTTTTAATTATTTTTCGATCATGCATTTATTCTACATTCAAAAAATTTATACAAACAAATTTATGGTCATGATGGAGGCATGAACATTTTTTATTCTTTTTAGATCATGCATTTATTTTACATTGAGTGAACTTGAGAAAAACTATAAAAATTAATCTATAATCATTATTTAATGGTTGATTCATGTTTTTATGGGTAATATACATTCAAGTTCAATGATGTTGAATGTCCATGACATCACTTCTAGTGAACCCATCATGTGGTTCCCCTTTATTTCTTGACTAATTATTTGGTTTAGCATACCACATACTTCTCCCCACATGTAAGTGGGTTAGGGCATGTTATCTTCCCAACCAAAGGACTAGCACAATTAAACAAATTTAAGGTATAATCACCCTATCTCTTAGTGTGCTTTAACAAAACACAAGTTATCTAATGCTTCAACAAAGAAGCATCATCTCCAATTAGTTGTAAGGGAAGCATGGTTTTCACCAACACACATGTGTACTTATTCCTTATTCTTTATATTTAAAAGTTTTAGACTTCAAATTCAATCCATAGACATTGACTACTACATGTTTGATACAAATTTTGTTATTGACTGACATGCAAAATTAGAGCTTCTTATAATAGACAAATTATGTTGTTCACACTCATGTATATCTTTTCTTTTTAATCTAGCAAATTTATTACTAGAATAAAATGAGGTATATGTAAAAAATAAAATATGGTATTAAGAACTCAATAATGACAAGCTTGACATATATTTACCATGCATGAATTGAATGGATAAATATGGTCCTAACTTACCATTCTCTCACACCTACATGCTACCTTATAAGTTTGATCCTTTTGTTTTGCTATTACGCAACTATAAGAACCTCACTATCTATTTCAAATTTGTGTACTATCTTGCACTTACATTTGCAGACCTTCAACATAGTCCTCATGTGTACATGTTAATAACATTATATCAGGACAATATCTCTAGTTGATATTGACCTAAGCTTGATGGTACCAACCCTTTCTAAGAAATGGCTACTTTTCAAAATAAAATAGATCTTCAGGGTCAGTCCATTTTCCTGGCATGTTGATGACATGAAAAATTACCCAATTAGACTACTATATATATATATATATATATATATATATATATATATATATATATATATATATATATATATATATGTATACCAAATAAGTGCCAAGTACCCTATCAAGTGAGACCTTGATATATATATATATATATATATATATATATATATATACTATCTCACATTAAGCATATATGCCCTATTCTTCCCAGATTATGAATCAGTCATAAGGAGTAGTCATAAGCCAAGTCTAAAGCATGTCAAGTATCATAACCAAATTATTAATTGCATTCATATAGCAAAGGAGCACAATTACACAATCATACTTGACGAGAGAACTATGTGAGGATTGATTTCCTTCTTTAGAGTATTAGATAACTAGGAAGTGAAAAATCATCAAGCTAGGGTGATTGAGGTCATCTCAATCATTACACTTTCCCTAATTTTGCATATTTATATCCCTCAAAAGAACACCTAGGGTTTTAACATGAATAATCCTAATTTATGGAGTTATAAGTATATTTAGGGTTCGACATCGCACATATAGAGATTTTAGAACAGTGATGGTGATTGTAAAATCACAAACCCATATTTCAATACAAGTCACTACCAACCATTACAGGTCGGTATTGATAGTTGATACTTACCCATATTTATGAAACTAACTTTGCATAGATAAAAACACAGTCCTTGAATTAGACAAATCACATGCCTACTTCAGTTTGTGTCCCACCATAAAAGTACATCCATAGTAAGAAAACTTAAGTACTCATCTATTTTTTGTAATTAATATATTTAACATATGCCACTTGCCAAATCATTACAATCATTTTTAGTATTTTGCATTCAAATGTATACTTGAATGCCATATTTATCAATATGAATCACTCTATTGGTTTCTATCCTATTAGAATTTCAAAAACTAAATTAAGGTAAAACATCAACAATATGGGGGAGTGGAGGGTCAGGGGTGTTGTATGTATCTCTATTGGGTATCGTTGTAACACATATCAACATCTACTTATATAAATTATTCAATGGTGGATTAACATACCTAGTATACCTTTTGTGGTGGATCAACCTACTCAATGTAGGTTTATTCAATGGTGGTTTAGCCCATTTTTTAAAGCTTGTTTTAGTACTTCTTGTGTGTTGTAATACCTTATTTTATATCCTTTTTGTGTATATCAACACCTTATATCACATGTTGATTGCACTTCCTTTTGGAGAGACCCTTATGGAGTGTTTTTTTAAGAGTAGCTCTTTGCTTTTCAATCTACATGGGTATCTCATTACGCCTAGTTGTCAGGACCCATTTTTGAGTATTTGAGCCTCATCATTTTTGTACTCACTCCTGATTACCACTTATAGGGGGTTGTTGGTATAAAATTTTATTTAAATTCTATCTATAAGTTCACTTAATTTATTAAGTATTTTATATATTTTTAAAATAGAATAATGTATCCACCTTATTTTGTCCACTTGTGCATAACATTATTCTATTAGTGGATATGCACATGTGATGAAGTTGTCCAATCACTTCATGAAAAGAGGTTCGTCAAAGTGAACAACCTTACTTAATTAAATAATGATGCTCCTTCTCTATATAAACGAAGGGTCTCTCCTTCACACACAACATGAGGTGAAGTGAGGTGTTCTTGTATCCTTATGTTCCTATCTTAGGGTAGGGTATACAATAAAATGGCCTTGCTATACTTTAATTATGTAGGTGTTTTTATTTGTCCTTATGTGATGTGAAAAATGTCTAGGTCATTATATGACCCTGTGTAGGATGTCTAAATTATGATAATTTTTTGATAATATAATTTATCAATTGAAATCTAGTTTTTTTTGTTGTGAATTCCATGGATTTGTAGATGACTATGATGAATTAAATGTGTGGTTATCATACTCTAAACTTATTAAAACCATATACATTTGGTCAGATATCATTATTGGGGATCACATCCTAATAAGTGAAACCTTATCAAAGATTTCAATTAAGTTTACAAGAGTGTGGATTAAATAGTGAATACAATGTAGAATTTGGTAATATTGCAAAAGACATTAGAAGCAATTTAAAATAGTTTTACAATGAATCAAAAATATGATTTTAAGTGCACTTCTAATGAAGTCTTTAGGGCTCAGTCGATAGCTTGAGGAGGGAAAGGGCTTTTAGGCACATAACTGATTCAGGGCATGTATTTTAAAATATTTTTGTTCTTGATTGATGAAAAGATATCGAGGCACTCAATCAATATTATGACTTTGAATTTTATGTACTCTCTCAACTTAGAGATTAATAGATTATGGATGTTGAACTTAAAGTCAAAGAGTTTGTATATAACCTCAATAGGTATATCAACCAAGTCATTGCCTTTTCAGCCATTATAACTTAACACAAACTTGTCCTTCATCAATAATGTGTGTATCAACTAAATATATCTTAATAAATAAATATTATTTTGTAAGTTTATTCTTATCAATTTACGAAAGTAAATCATTAAATTTATAAATTATTGCAATATACTATTTTTTAAATTTAATATATTATAATTCTAATACCAATACAAATGATATCACAATAAAAATGACTCTCCTAATAACATATTAATTAATTAATTTTGAATAAATATATTTTCATATATAACCTTTCCTCTCATCTTCTGTAACTTAAAAATTTAAAAAAATTCTAATAAACTATTTTTAACCATATGAAATCAACACTTAATCTATACATTTTGGAATTATTTTGAAAAAAAATTATTTGCTACCATTTTCCATTTGGTAAAACCATTCCAAGACAATGAATATTCACCAGGTATGATAGCATTTGGATAATGTTTGAAAATTACAATTTTTTTCCTTAGGTAGTTATCAGCATCACCATTACCACATTTTAATTAAATTATTGCTCATGTTTGGTGAAGTGAGTTCATCATTAGTCTTATCTTGTGGTATCCATGATTAAAAAATAAAGACATGGAACGAATATTTAATATAATCCAATCATTTTTCCTGAATGGTTCTTTTGTATTTATTTCTAAATACTTATCCAAAAAAACAATGGTTTGAACATGGGAGTTATAATTGGATTATAATGTCAAGTAATGTCCATTTTACAATAGTTTTAATTTTAATTAAAACACATACATATTTTACATTAAAATTCTATGATTTTATAGAGAATATTTGACTAATGTTCCGTCCAAACAATGTATAAAGTACTAAATTTGGGTAGGACGAGATAGTGAAAGATTACTTGTGAACAAAAATATATTTCCAAAAGGTGGTTATTATATGATATGAAATGGAAGCTTTGAGGAAAATTAGAGTATTTGTCTAGTTAGTTTTTAAAAAAAAATCATATTGTTGTTATTTTAGTTGATTTTATAGGATTGTTTTTTCGATTTTATTTGTATTTATTAATTTTAATTTTGGTTTTTATTTTTTTGGGTAATTTTTTAATTTAATAGGTTCTTTTTGAGACTTAATATTATTAAATGCGGTTTAATTTAGAGAAAATAATTATGGTATCAAAGCGGATTTGCAAAATTGTTCCAAAAAAAATTTACGATATAATATACCCTTGTTCAAAAATTTCTTCTTGATATTTTAATTGATTTACCTACTTTTAATAACACTTGTAATTGGATTGAAACTCATACCCTAATTGATTATTTATATAGGTCATATCCTTGCTGAATTCATGATTCACAGTTAGGTGCAAACAAATTCACACCCCTATGGAATCAAGTTTATAGAGATTCAAAATCTGACCAAGGGTTTTTCCTTTTTAAATTTGAAAACCTTGAGCAGTGTGCCAATATTCATAAACATGGCCCATGTTCTCTAAGAATCTCTTTGCTTGTCTTTTCCCTTGGATTCATTTCTTTATCATCTCAAACAAAGCCAAGGTTAAAGTTAATGTCTAGGTTGAATTTCCTGCTTTGCTTATGCCTTTTCCCCCTTTTTAGAATAATTGGTGAAGCCATTAGGTTATTTCATTTGTTTCAAAACCAACCATTTCGTTGTTGCCCACCCTCAATGATGCATATGTGTTGAGGTTGACCTCACAGAAGACCTTCAAAAAAAAAATTGATACCTAGATTGGCGAACAATGATTTACCTGGAGGGTGATTTATATTAATATCTCCAATACATGTTTTAAATGTCAAGCTTCATACTATATGATTAAGGATTGTCTTCTTATGACTGCCTTTAATCCTCAAGCTACGAATGAGACCACTCAACCCATGATGGGAGCTAATGATGATTGGTAGGTAGTGGGTTGAAGAACTAATTCAAATAATTGTAACCCCAAATCCATTTCCATTAACCTTAAGCCTTGCAATTTTATTAATGCAATCACTCTACTACCACTGACTCCAACCTAGGTTCCTCTGCTAAACCCTAGTTTGGCTATGGCAAGTGCTCCTTAGGATGTTAATGAAATTTTGAAACCTCAATAATCCTTAAATCTTGGCTTCCCTCTCTTTCAAACACAAGACACATAGTTGCAAAAGGATCTTGTCTTGGTTCCCCAAGCATGAAATAATCCTCCTTCTTTTCTTAAGTAACTACTTTACAATTTTAGGGGCCAAGAGGGTAAAACCATGAATCTTGATAGTTTCTAAGGAATTTTTTCTCATGGAATATCTATGTTTTAACTAACCCAATTCATAAGTACTTGGTTTGTAATAGCTATCAAAAGTTTTAAGATATGTATATCCTCTATTTGCACTAGGTCAATATTAATAGTTTCAATCTCCAAATGGTAGCTAAAGTCATATGGTCGTGTTACTTGTCAAATGTCTACATATGATGTAAGTTGTGGCAATGTCATTATAATGATTACACCACATTATACATCATTTATGATAGAGTGGGGTGTGGACCTATCTAACCATGCTCTTTGGATGGTTTCAATTTTGACAAGCAAATCCTCAGTCTCATCAACCTATATACATCTAATGATGCCCTTGAGTGGATAACTCTTTGGCGGTGGCTTGCAGAGCACATTCCTGTGGCCCACTAGATCCTTTGTGGAGATTTCAACATGATTGAATCACCTAAGGATAAATAAGTAATCCTACCCATGAGGTGACGTGTTGTTGAAATGGAAGCTTGGTTTTAAGTGTGTAATAACATGGGATTGTACGACCTAAACCATCAGTATAGGTCATCCTCTCCCACACCTTGGTTTACCTGGTCAAAATTACACCAAGGTAATGAAAGAGTCCTTAAAATAATTGACAATGATATTCTTTCAAATCAAAACATTTTATCACTTTCCAAAAGTATGATAAACCTATTAGTGTGATTTTGAATGTCTTTCTTTCTAACCACCAACCAATCAAATTTTATGTACAATGGTTTCTTCCTCTAGTAAGAATATTCAATAACCCATTTTATCTCAACAAATCCCATTTGTAGCATGCCCTACCCCTTGATCATATAAATCAAGTGTGGAACCAAGTTCCCTATCCCTCTAGAAATACTGAGTGGATTGATTGGTGGGAGACAACCACCACTCTTACAACCGATTTCCTCTATTCCTTAGACAAACAATTGGCTTTGATCAGGAAGAGAGCTAACTTAGCCTTTGTGAGAAAATTCAACCACCTTTCCCGGGAGCTCGAACATGCTCCCTTGGATGGGATATTAAAAAACATAGTGGTAGAATTATGACATCAGATCTAATTGGAAAAGCTTCATCAAGCCTGTGGTGCTCAGATTAGAGCTCACATCCATCGGCTCTAAATTGGGAATTGAGTCTATAAATATTTGTTTAGTAAATTAATAGCTCATAATTTAGTTTTGAAAATAAAGGCTATTAAGGAATCTGATGAATACATTAATCATCTCCCATACATCCTCCAATACTTTGTTCAACACCATTAACAAGTCTTTCAAGCCTAACCCTCTATTGATGTTCAATAAATGGCAATGAATAAATTCATTGATGTTGTCCCCTGTAAGCTCTTATATAGCCAAAAAGTGGCATGTGATAAACATCTTTATATTGATGGCCTTCATCAAGCTACCATTGCTATGGCTTAAGGTAAAGCCTCAGGTGTTAATGGCTTCCCTTATGAATTATATCAAGCCTTTTGGGACTGTGTGGGACCCAATCTTCACAAAATCTATTTGGAAGCTTTGACCAAGGGTTCTCTAGGTAAGATCATTAATAAAGGTGATATCAAGTTCATTCCCAAAGCTATGGACCTTGAGATTATCACCAAATGAAGACATATAACTCATGAATGTCTCCTATAAGATAATTTCCAAGGTTTTGGCCCTCATAATTAGATATCTCCTCCCCATTATTGTCAAACTTGAGAAAATAGGTTTAATCCAAAGAAGATACATCTTGTAAAATTTTATTGTTGTGTGGGAAGGAATGGAATGGGTTAGTGTCTCTAATAAAATAGCTCTATTTGTAAAAATAGATTTCAAAAAAGACTGTGATAGAATTGAATGGCCATTTATTTTAGCCATGATGCAAGCTCTAGGTTTTGGTACTAGGTTCATTCACTTTATTCAAACACTATTTCAAGATGCCTCATCTTATCTCACCCTTAATGGCAACCAATCCGAGAGTTTCAGTATTTTTTGGTCTATTAAACATGATTTTACTCTTACGCCCCTCCTTGTATATTCTTGTTGAGGAGGGTTTTAACTATTTATTGGGAGATTATGTCATTAGAGGTCTTGTTAAAGGAATCAACCTCCCCATGGCACCACACATCCAACTCATTAATTGACATTTTATTGATGACTCATTTCTCACTTTTCAATATGAAGAAGAAGTTATCTAGAATGCTATGGAATGTCTTCAGACATTTTGTTTGGCCTCTGGCTCTAACATTCAGTGGGCAGAGACTCAATGTTATAGACAATGTTATGGTCCTCTACATGGCTAGATTAAGGTTTATCAATGGAAGTGGATTTCCCATGGAGATATGTTCAAATTCTTAGGTGTCATTTTATTTTTTAGGTTTCTCAAGTTGATTTATAGAACTATGTAACTTTTCAGAGTGGAAAATAAATTATCCTATTGGACTATCAAATCCCTCTCTCTGGGTGGCAAATTTCAAATTTGTTCTAAATTTATTTTGGCCACTCATGTTTATTACTCCTCCTATTGGGATCCTTCTAAAGCATCCTATAAGAAGCTTGCAAAGATGCTCAAATATTTCATTTGGGCTAATTTTGAAGGCAATAAATGATTTCATGGATTTACTTGGGATATTTCTTGCCAGCCTAGAGAAGCTAGAGGATTAAGGTTTTGCTAATGTCCTTTGTGTAGGACCATCCTAAACCTTTGAGTGCACCTACATTTGGGTTTTTGGGGTCTATTCCTACACGAATGAATTTTGAAACTCTATATTGTACCTGTAATGACTGATTTATGATACAAACCCTAAATCTTCCTTGTAAGTATGGTATGAGATGAAAAGTGTGTTCATTATTAAGATAAGCTAGACATCTTCAACACCCTACTATGAAGAGAATTTCCTACATACCTATACTCTGAGTAGGGATCAAGTCTGACGTAGTTCTCCCCACCTAAGTGCTAGTGCAAGTGGAAGTGATGCTAGTATGATAGTGGCCTTGAGTGCCTTGAGTGTGCTTGAGATTGGAAATCTAGAAACTCTGAGCTTAGGGTTGTTGTAGATGGTAGTATGCAGAAGTAGGGTGGAATATGGATTGATAACCTTAATTTTTTTCAACTTGTTTCATGTTTGAATAAGTATTTTACATCTAATTTCCATCTTGTGGATATAGGGCTAAAAGTCATGTATTTATAGTGCTCTATTGCTTGTGCAGATAATAAAAGATGTCTAAGCCGACCTTAGGAGGTTTTTAATTTTGAAAATGTATTAGTTCAGGAAAGTTAGGGTAAAGGACATAGGGGCCATTTTAGGGACACTAACACCACGTGGCTCTAGTGTCCTTAATATGGTGATATTGTCCAACTGGTAGAACATTAGGCATGAAGGGCCAGGATCAGGAAATGAGGGTCTGGGACTATATCTGAGATGACTAGAGATGCCTATGGCCCACAAGAAGGCTGGATAAGTGTGAGAATAGGCTCTAGAATAGGTTTAGGGCTAAGTTAGGGATATGTAGTCTCAAGTAGAACTCTTAGAACATAAATATCAATTTTAGGTATTATATCTTCCCCCCGCTTGATGTTATAAATGCATCAAAACAAAATGACTAGTCTAAAGGAAAAATAAGTGTAATTAGACTTAGCTAGGAAGTGAATCTAGTGAAGCTAAATATAAGTATATGAAGTTGGGTTTGCATATGTGAAGCATGATCCAAAGCATGTCTTGAAAATGAAACGTGCATAAATCAGTCCTTACTTAAGAGATATCAAAAGCAAAAAACTATGTTGAGTAAAGAAGTAGCTGAGTAAAGAGATGGGAAAGAGGAAAGTAACGAGTACACCTTGTTGGGTACATGAACCAATGCATAACCTTGGTGACAACCTGTATGTGTGTATGTATATAGTGATCAATCAGTTAATAACTCTGATTGAGTTGATAGCTTGCTCAATCATCATGTGTGGGTGGATTAACAACTCAATTTGATTTTGAATCCATCATTACCTACCTGATAGGACCTAGGTTCCCCAAAGCTCTGACACAACTTGTCAGAATTAAGAGCACACATGATTACCATTGTATAAGCAACTTAAGATGCGGAAATAACCAGAAGAACAAATAACTATCAATGAGAAATAGCACAGAATATGAGAGGCAACAAACAATTGTATTCAACTCAGTTAGAAGGAAATTACAACAAAGAGATCACACTCTTTCTTCCACTTCGTGGGCTTACAGTAATCTTCCCTCAAGAGTAATCTTCTCTCAATAGGTCACAACACACAGCTAACACAAGCTGTTGTTCACCTCATTGTACTTCCAATACAATCGAGTACGAACCGGTACTCCAAGTAGATCTAACCATGATCTTGCTCCTTGATGTATTGCTGTCACCTTGGATCTTGCTCCCTCGCCGATCTCCTTTTGACCCTCTCATACACACACCCCTGCAGACCAACCCTGATCTTACTTATCACATGTAGATCTCCTCCATGATCTTGTAACACCCTGCAGACCAAACCTGATCTTACATACATGAAGAATCCTACTTGATTCTACCATGGGAAGAACTCTCCAAGTTCTACACTTAACAATACAGCCCATGAGTCTATTATATAGATCTCATGCATACAATGATTAGACTTGCGGCTCAAGACTCGAACTAGCCTTTATCATGCAAACTACCCATTCACTTAACTGACTGTTCGTCAACAACAGTTCTGAAACCGCACAGGCGACCGACGTCGGTCCCTGTCTGACTGGAGGTGACCAACGTCGGCCGACTGCTGCTGAGGTTGATTTCCTTCTGCACTGTCCTTGAACGACGTCGGTGATCCTGCCGACACCGGTGACTGCATACTCAGCATCCTCCATGTTTGCAACAAGGTGAAGCTTTTAGCTCCACACCCTAACACTACCCCTGCTTGGTGGATTATGACCTATGAATAGCTTGGATTGGACTGATAGTGTGTCCAACCCTATCATGTGGGTGCTAAAGAACTCGGCTATGACTCCATCATTTCCCACCCATTTATAGTAGATGCATCTAAAATTGAACTGCACAAAGTACTAAAAATGTCTAAGTATGTCTAACTATGTATGTTGGCTCTACAACCACTCAAGTACATTAGGCAATTCTAGGCCACTCGGGAATGCCAAACATTATAGTTGGAGTAAGGCATGAAACTAGTGATAACCTAGAATATGATGTCTAGTGTATACAACGTAGATAATGACATGAAATTTGTCGTTCCATCTAATCAACTGGTGTGCAACTGAGCATATAGAAACAATGTGTTGTGAAAATGCCGCAATATGGTATATGAGTATATTAATTATGGACTGAGTTGTAATAGCTGTATATGAGTATCTAAACTAAATATGGAAATAACCATGCCGAGCATGATGCCCCTAATCTAAGCAATTGATATGAATATGAGCTGAGCTAGTATGAATTTGAACTGAGCTAGTATGAATCTGAGTAAAAATTGAGTATAAATGATAACCCTATAACTGGATCTATAAAACCCTGTAGTGTACATATTGTATTATTCTCGCCAATCTAAGTTTTTTTAAAATTAAGGCTATTGGTTAATAGCACTATATCTTAAATAGTAATACCATGTGGCGCTAGTGTCTACATTTAGACGCTAATATACTTCTAATCTAAAATCTATTAGTATACTGCTTTTTGAATCACTATTTTCCCTCTATATTTCCCTGAATCACTATTTTCCCTTTATATTTCCGTGTGTTTGATTTTATGTAACTAAACTTATATGCTACAAAATGTACTATGAATATAATATAAAACCTTGATTTATGTGACAAACCCTTGTAAATGCCTTGTATGATGACATTTGGATAATGTTACTTTTTTTTACTTTTTTTCATCGAACATCACCATTACCAACCATGAAAAAATTGGTTATACATCCACATTTTAAATATTAAATTATTGATCGTGTTTGGTGAAGTTAATTCATCATTAGTCTTATCTTGTCGAATCCATGATTAAAAAATAAAGACATGGATGAAATCCATGATTAAAAAATAAAGACATGGAATGAATATTTAGTAGCATATAATCCAATCAATTTTTTTTGAATTGTTTTTTTTTTTTTTTCAAATTTCTAAATACTTGTCCAAAAAACAATGGTTTGAACATGGGAATTATAATTGGATTATAATGTCAAGTAATGTCCATTTTACAGTACTTTTAAACTTTCATTAAAAAAACATATATATTTTACATTAAAATTCTATGATTTTATAGAGAATAATTGACTAATGTTTCGACCAAAATAATGTATTGACTATAGCCAACAAAATAAAGTACTAAATTTGGGTAGGATGAGATAGTGAAAGACTACTTATGAACGAAAATATAATTCCAAAAGGTTCTTATTATATGATATGAAATGGAAGCTTTGAGATGAAATGGAATCTTTGAGAAAAATTAGAGTACTTGTCATGTTAGTTTTCTTTTAGGGTTTTTATTTTAGTTGATTTTATAGGACAATCTTTTTAAATTTATTTGTATTCATTAATTTTAATTTTAATTTTTAATTTTTTTTGGATAATTTTTTTATTTAATAGGTTTTTTTTGAGATTTAATGTTATTGGATGTGGTTTAATTTAGAGGAAAAAATAATGGCATTGACGCGAGTTTATAAGATTGTTTTAAAAAAAATTCATGAAGTAATGTACACCATGCATAGAAATCTCTTCTTGATATTTTAATTGATTTACTTACTTTTAATAACACTTGTAATTGGCTTGAAACTCATACCTTTATTGGTTATTTTATAAGTTATATCCTTGCTGAATTCATGATTCATAGTTAGGTGTCGACAAATTCACACCCCTATGACATCAAGCTTATAGAGATTCAAAATCTGACCAAGGGTTTTTACTTTTTAGGTTTAAAAACCTTGAATAGTGTGCCAATATTCATAAACATGGCCCATGTTATGTGAGAATCTCTTTGCTTGTCTTTTCCCTTAGATTCGTGACTCTATCATCTCAAACAAAGCCAAAGTTAAGGTCAATGTCTGGGTTGAGTTTCTTGTTTTGCATATACCTTTTCCCCCCTTTTGGAATAATTGGTGAAGTCATTAGGTTGATTCATTTATTTTTAAACCAACCATTTCATTGTTGCCCACCCTTAATGATGCGTATGTAGTGAGGTTGACCTCCCACAAGACCTCTGCCAAAATATTGATTCCTAGATTGATGAACAATGATTTATCGAGAGTGTGATTTATATCAATATCTCCTATACATGTTTCAAATGTCAAGCTTCATACCATATGATTAAGGATTGCCCGATCATGACCACCTCAAATCCTCCACCCAAAGCTATGAATGAGACCACTCGACCCATGATGGGAGCTAATGATGGTTGGCAGGTGGTGGGTTGAAGAACTGATTCAAATAATTGTAACCCCACATCCATTTCTATTAACCCTAAGCCTTACACTTTTGCTAATGCAGTTACTCTGTCACCACTAACTCCACCATAGGTTCCTCTGCTAAACCCTAGTTTGGAATGATAAGTGTTCCTCAGGCTGTTAATGAAATTCTAAACCTCAAGAATCCTTAACTCTTAGTTTCTCTCTCTTTCAAACACAAGACACACAATCACAAAAGGATCTTGTCTTAGTTCCCCAAGCATGAAATAGTCCTCCACACTCTCAGGTGACTTGATGATCATAGATTCCTTCTCCTGATAATGACGAGGAGGCTTTTTTACATAAATAGTAGTGGCCTATTGTGTTTGCATAATTTATAGCCAAGAGCCAACAAAAAAATCTTAAGAAACTGCTTTGCAATGTTAGGAGGCCAAGAGGGTGAAACCATGAATCTTGATAGTTTCCAATGAATCTTTTCTCATGGAATGTCTATGGTTTAACAAACTTGATCCATAAGTACTTGGTTTTCAACAACTATTAGAATTTTTTAGATATGTATATCCTCTATTTTCAATAGGTCAAGAATAACAATTTTGATCTCTAAATGGTAGCTAAAATCATCTGGTCAAGTGTTACTTATCATATGTCTGCACATGATGTAAGATGTGGTAGTGTCATTATAATTATTGCACCACATCATGCATCATATTTGATAGAGTGGGGTGTGAACCCATATAATCGTGCTCTTTAGATGGTTTCAATTTTGACATGTAAATTCTCAGTCTCATCAACATTTATGCATCCAATGATGTCATTGAGTGGATAACTCATTGGCGGTAGCTTACTATGGTGCACTAGATCATTTATGGAGATTTAAAAATGATTGAATCACCTGAAGATAAATAAGGAATCCCACCTGTGAGATGGTGTGTTGTTGAAAGGGAAGCTTGGTTTCAATTGCTCAATAACATGGGATTATATGACCTAAACTATCACTATAGGTCATCCTCTCCCACACCTTGGTTCACCTGGTAAAAATTACTCCAAGGTAATGAAAGAGTTCTTAAAATACTTGACAATGATATTCTTTCAAATCAAAACATTTTCTCACTTTCCTAAAAATATGATAAACCTATTAGTGTGATTTTGAATGTCTTTCTCTTTAACCACCAACCAATCAAATTTTATGTACAATGGTTTGTTCCTCAAGTAAAAATATTCAATATCCCATTTTATATTAGAAAATCCCATTTGCATCATGCCCCAAACCTTTCTCATATAAATCAAGCGTGGAACCAAGTTTCATGTCCCTCTGGAAATACTCGGTGGATTGATTGGTGGGAGACAACCGTCACTCTTACAACTAATTTTCTCTATTTCTTAGACAAACATTTAGCTTTGATCAAGAAGAGAACTAACTTATCCTCTGTGATAAAATTCAACAACCTCTCCTAGGAGCTCGAACATGCTCCCTTGGATGGGATATTGAAAAACATATTGGTAGAATTATGACACCAAATCCAATTGGAAAAGCTTCATCAAGGCTTTGGTGCTCAGATTAGAGCTCGCATCTATTCGGGGATTGAGTCTCTAATTTTTTTTAGTAAATTAAGAGCTCATAATCTAGTTGTGAAAATAAAGGCTATTAAATAATCTGGTGAATACATTGCTCATTTCCCATACATCTTTCAAGACTTTGTTCAACATCATTAACAAGTCTTTCAAGCACAACCCTCTATTGATGCTCAACAAATGTCAATGAATAAATTAAAATGAAACAATTCCAAGCAAGGCTAAATATGAAAATAAATGACAAACTTAGTTTTTTTGTTTTCTTGTTGAATATGTTTGACTTATGTAATACTGAAACAAGAAACAAGGAACAATCTCCATAGAAACCTAGAAACTAAAATTAGTCAAAGAATAAGGTGATAACCTTCCATCAAGTTAGAACCATTTCCCATAGTTGACCTGAACCTGACATTTTTGACCCTTTATAAAAAAAAGTGAAATTAGGGCACACTCATGTGAAATAATTGTATTTAGGTCAGTGTGTCTAAAATTTATCTTTGGCACATGCGAAAGACCTATGAATAACTTTTTGGATGTTGAAATCCTAGAAGGGCTTTGCAATGATAGAATATCTATAAATATAAAAGGTGGAGTGTAATTGAGTTAATCTAACCTAATCACTCTGAAGTAACTAAACATTGCCTACATAGCTAAACTTTAAAGAGAGAATTCAAGTCCATGTAGTTCTCCCACCTAGAGTGATTTGTGCAATTTTTCTCCTTTGACTATATGTAGACATCTAGAAATGGCTTGAACACTTGATCATGCCTTGCTTTGGGTTAACTAAAATAGATTTGTGGCTTTTTCAAGGACTACTTGAAAAACTTAGAATCATAATTTTGAAGAATAAGGACCTTTTACTCAATGTGCAGTGGTGTAAATGTGCCTTTGTATTGAAATTACAAAGTGGAATAATAAGTGCCATAAATGTTCTTTTATAACAATCCAAAAGGGGAAATGACATGCTTGGAAGCCTAAAAACATGGAATAATATATAAAGGAGGGTTCAAATTTGAAATATGATGGTTAAAATGTATGGGTTAGAAATGTCAAGGGTCAGGGTCTTTTGACAATCATTACTAAAATTGGATGATTTTGACCTTTAAGGAAGAGTGTTGGTTTTTGGGTATGGATCCATTTGAACAAATGCTTAGAGTTATTTTCATCTATTAGAATAGTTTTATACATGACAAATGATATATTAAAAAAATGTATTTATAAATTCTTAGAATAGGTTAAAGTGTCGAAATAGGTTTGAATTAAGTGTACAAGTTAATTAAAGTGAAAAAGGGATAAAACTGATATGATGAAGGATTTGTGACCAAATTTAAGTGTCTAGAATTATTTGTTTTAAATTTTAACCTGAGGTTTTTAAGTGTATAAATGGGACCACAAATTTTTATAATGATCACAATTTAAATTAAAGTGAACCTAAACTTTTAACTTAGGGAATATTTGAGAGGAGAAGTTTTCATGTGATCATACTTATTTTAAAATAGACTATTCTAAATTTATCTTAAAAGTATATAAAAATAAACTACTTAAAAGAAGTGATGAGAATAAAATTTAGCACATCATGAATAGATATTCCATCATTCCACGTGGCATGATCACAAGTTCTTGGGCTCACAGAGTTTACTTTTGTCTCAATGTGTTTGTTGCAGGCTTATTGATTTATTTAGTCACTTTTTGTATATTAAAATTTAGTTGTATTTTATTTTGATTTTTGTGTAGATCCTTGAAATGACACGTGGTAAACTATTATTGGCCATAGGCTTTCCTCTCCTTTTTTGGCCTAGCCTTGATAGTCACAATGCATTATTTATAAATTATGTGACTATTTATGAATTTGTCGTTGTGATCACTAAAAATTCCTTTTTTTTTGTGGTGTCTTTCTTTCTTATGGACATTCAAATAAAGGTGTGACACATGGCATGTGTTGAATGGCCATGGGTCATGGGGTTCATGAAATTCATTTTTCATTTGTGTAGGTCCATCAAGATGTGGATATATTCATTCCACTTTATAATATTCAAGCATCTATACTTACATAACAAACAAAGGGGCCATAAGTAAAACACACATTGAAACATATTAAAAATTTATATTTGGTGGTTATTCTAATAAAATTAAGACTAAATGAGGACACATGGTGGCCATCTAATTATCATGGAGTGATGGGGCATGCCAGATGTCAAATTTATTCCAGTGTAAATGAAGTACCTTTATTTTCATCCACATGACAACATCAAGGGCCTTGGGTTCACGAGATTTATTAGAGATTCATGCAAGCCCACAAACATTTACTTTTAAACCCCTTAAGGCTTTTTGGAGCTTAGTATAGAGCTTACATGACATTGGGCCTTCATTATTTGAAAAAAATCATCTTAATTTTGTAAATCAATCAATTTTTTACATATCATATGAAACAACCTCATTTAGTAATTAAATTATTTGTCTACATATAATCTAAGTGGATAAGCAATTAAAAATAAATAATATAATTTTATAAGTTCATGATTCTCATTTTGATCATTTTTAATCTCACTTAATATATCATGTGATTTTAGACATCTAATTTTGGTATAAGACCCTTTTTGAAAGTACCTTTTTACTATTTTGCATTCTCAAGGTCTACTTATATATATTTGACCATTTTTAAGACCTTACCTACTCCACACTACTTTGTCTCCAGCCTTTAAGCCTTATGTGTGTCTTTAACACACATACATTTCAATTTTTAAGCCTCATTTGTCTATCTTTTGAGTTGGTTACCTCCATTTTTGACATCTGCCTTTCTTAGGATAGATTCAGTGGCTATAAGTGTACCCCAAATATGTCATATCTAATTTGCATAGATCCTTCTTCCTCACCCTAATTTATTATGCCTTTGATTTCATATCTTACACTTTTCAATGGTCAATGATACCATGTATCATTTCCTACATATCCATATATATAACAAATCATCCCAAATTATTTATCAAGTATTTGTTAAATAATGAATCTTTATCCATAATTTATGTTAAAGATTTTATTAATTATGTTGGGTGAATATTTTGTCACCAGCGTACTGATGAGCAAAATAGTTATGATCATCCACAACAATGGAGATTGGTCGTCCAAAGTTGCGGGTTTACCACATCCAAAGGGGACAAATCTCTCCTCTCATCAAGGGGAGGTTCCCTATAAAATATGAAGGGGATATATACTATACATATATGCATAAAATAACACTCAGGGGTAGGATAAGCCATCCATCTCTCTTTTTTTAGAGATGATGTTAATAAATAGAGGAGAAAATCCTGGTGAAAACACTGAAGGCACTTCTCTTATTTCAAAAGTGTTCTTGCAGGAAACAACAAGAGTTCTTTTAGGTAGTAAAAGTAATTAGTAACCAAGGGCATAGTAACCAGCAAACTGAGATGTAGCACAAAGTCTCCACCTCGACTGCCCAAGAGTGAGATATGAAGGAAAATGAGGGCACAAAGTCATCCCAAGGTCCTTTACACAGAAATAGTATACGAAGGATAATGAGGGCACAAAGTCATCCCAAGATCCTTTACACAAGAATAAAAAGAAAACACACTAAAGGCAATTATGGGGGCACAAGGTCGCTCCACAGTTGGCTTCAGGACACCTTTTTGATTACTTTCACTAGTTTTGCTTGCCAAATTAAATAAACAAGAACACATTCAGAAGACAGACATAAGAATAATCTCCTAAAATGATACAAGCTATGATAGCACAAAGTCTGCAAACAACTTGCTTTCTCATTCAGATAAAATGATATGAACAACAATCTGAGCTCAAAGTCTCAGTATTTGCCTTTCAATTTGGGTAGAGTTTAGCTTCTGTATTGGGAAGATCTCTTTTGTAACAAATGAGAGATTATAATATATAGCGCTCCAAGAAAGACTTCGGCACTTATTTTCATGAAAAAGGCCCATGCTGAATTGAATGCCTTCAATGTGCCTTCAGTTCTGTCTGGAGGGACCATGTATTGCCATAACTATGGTGTGTCCATTCATCTAATATGTCTCTTCCTTAGTATGGATTGTCTGGTCCTTTTCTTGATGTTTGCGTAGCTATCTAATTTACCATTACTTCATGGAAGGAAAAATAGGCCACATCCTTGATTTGGCGTGCTCGAGAGTCTACTTGATCCACTGTTTCACCTACTGGAAATAACTCCCTTGAAGATATTTTGGCCTTTCCCTCTTTCTGCTATGATTTGAGCCCTCAGGCTATCTTTTCCCTTTCTGGTTTTGTATTTTCCTAGCATTTGAGCTCTTAGGGCTATATCCTCAACTTTGTTGGCTCTTTACACTCTTTCAGTAGCGGTTCTTCCCTTTGGAGTTTGGGCCTTTGAATGCATTCAAGCCCGTCATCCTCCTTAGCCATTTATTTGTGTCTTTCCCACTTGCTTTGGCTACTTTTCACTGATCTCAACAAGTGACACATGGCATTTTCCACTTTTGAGAGTCCTACAAAAGATGACACATGGCAGCATCTACTTACTTTATCAACTCACCTGGGACCCACCACAATCTTTACGAAATGAAAGGGAGAGACTGTGGATGTTGACACTTAGCGGCTTCCATTGAGCTTTTCAAGGGACACGTGGCATGTTTCGCATAATCTAGCAATCACACAGACAATGACACTTGGAGCGCTTTGCTCTCAGGCTTTTTCCTTTTGGGCATTCCTTTGGTCGAGCTTATTTCCTTCAGACAAAAGTCTGAAAGAATTCCTTCGGGCTTTGCCTTAGTCATTTTCCTGCAAAAAATACTTTTGAAAGAATTCTAACAGCTCTTTCACTTAATAATTATCATACTCAAATATCAAAAGTCCAAAGGAAATGTTTCCTGTCGGACTTTGAACAAATCCAAAGGAAATTTATCTTTTCGGTCAGTCGCTTGGTTCTTCCTTTAAGTTCTACTCTTTTTTTGAATTTCAAAGAATATTCCCTTACTTTAAATTTGACATCCATGGGGCTGTCAATGGTTGCTAGCCGCTTGAACCATGTTGAGCCTTAAACCTTTGAACCCGCAAAAATTACATTGGTTCATTGGTTCATCAGTTCATTCTGTCTCTTTTGTTCCATCGCTTCCTGGTTTAATCGCTTTCCCACTCCTTGGTTGAGCCGCCTGTTTGTTGCTTCTTTCCTTGACTGAGGCCACCTTTGCCTTTGAACCCATGAACCATTGAACTTTAAACTCTTTCAGTTCAAGGTTCAATCAATTCATTGGTTCATACTTTGTCCGTCACTTGTTCTCTCTAAGCTCTTTGATCTTCATTGCACTGGTTGAACCTTTGAACCTATGAAATCGTTGAACCTTTTGGTTTAAGGTTCAATGGTTTAATTGGTTCATTATTTTTATTTGGCTAAGTCCTTTTGATCTTTTTAAACCAAATGCATTGAACCATTTGGTCATTAAACCTGTTGAACCTTTGAACCAAAGTGGTTCAATGGTTCAAGCCTCCTTCTCTTTGATAAGTGTTTTGAATCCATTGAACCTTGAAGCGGTTGAAATTTGAACCTTGACAAATGCGCTTAACTCTCGTTGATGACGTTAAACCTTTGAATCCATTGTTACCATTGAACCAAAATGGTTCAAGGTTCAACGGTTCAATGGTTCAATGGTCCAATCCTTGCTTAGAAGCTTGCCGATGGACATTTTGGTTGAACCTTGTTGTTGAACCAACCTTGAAATCACCTAAGTGTTGAGAGCTTGCTTCTTTCCTGCAAAGTCTGTAGAAATCAACCTATGAAGCCCGTAAAACTTGGCCTGCAGAGTCTGTAGATTTTCTTCCTACAGAGTCCATAGATTCAAGCCTGCAGAGTTTGTAGATTTTGAGAAGCTTGAAAAATGAAGAATTTGAATGCTTAGAACAAATTATTGAAAAGGGGAGAAAGGATTTTGGTCTGTTGAACCAAAATAGTTCATAGGTTGTTCCCAAAAAGATTTATATTTTTGGGGGACAACAGCTAGCTCCAGTTGGGGAACTTCCCTTAGTTGAAGACTTGGAACAGTAGAGGGAAGTAGAAACCAGAATCTCCAGTGCCTTGAAGTTTGCCATTGGGCTAAGGATTCATGTTACCCAAAAAAGAAAGGTGCCAAAAATGAAAATGTAAAACACAAAATAGAACTAAAGACTATATAAATATACATATGTATAGATGATTTTATTTGATGCCTCAAGATTTGAATCACTTCAGATGCTGCCCACTGTGAGACAGTGGAAATGGCACTCCATTCTGATAAACTAGTAAGAAATTATTTTCTCCCCATAATCGGTGATGGGCGAATGGAACTCTCCACCAGGAATCACATTTTTTGTGCACTCCTTTCAGTTCTCTCTTCTTGCCCCATGGCGAGACATGGTCTTCAATCTGAAAATCATAACTCCTTGCTCTCTTACTGAAGATTTCCTTTTGATGACTTTGGAGTACAGTAGTATGGTCCACCACCATAGCTTGTTGTTCTGTTGGTTCAGTCCAGCACATACTTTGATTGTCTCCCTCAGACACCTGACAAACCATCGGTTCATCATCTCCTTTGGTGTGAAGGAGTTTGACATCCTGGTCTTGAGCAGTCTTCAATCTGAGCAACAGAGATTCACATTCAGCTATGTTGTTGGTGTTGCTGAACTGTAACTTGCATGAAGGAAAAATATCTCCTTAAGGAGATATCAACACAGTCCCAACTCTAGCATTGGTAGAAGAATTGATGCCATCAGATTCTAGGATCCAAACATCATCAAAAACTGATCTTCTATCATATTTCTATTTATTAGAAGTGGAAGATGCTTTTTTATCTATACTGCGCCCTACCAATTCTTTTGATGTCTTATTTGAATCAATTTTTAGATTGCCAGCTACAGAACTTTCATCTACAAAAATATGAACATCCTCTGTGGACAAAAAATAATTACCCCTGCTTGAAGACTCAAATAGAATCTGAGCTTCAGGTGCTAATGTCTGAGTGACTAGGATGGACATGTTCCTTGGGGGATCATGAGTTACCTTGGGAATTGCTTGTCTTACAGGGGCATTTTGGTTCTTCACACACTGAACCAATTTATCTAATTGCTCAGGATGGGACTGCAGAAATTCAAATTTAAACATTTGAATTTTGGTTTTCTTTATATGGTCAATTATGTCAAATGCTTAGAATGAGCCAGGAGTAGAGGATGGGAATTCATCCTTTTAATTTTTGGAAGGGGGAGGACTAGACTGCGAATTTGAAGTAGAAGGCGCAGGGGCATTTGAGGTACTTACCTTTCTTGCAATCACTGGGTCCTTTGGCTGGAAAGGAAGAGTGGATCCCCACTTAGCAATTGAAACTGCTAGTTGAGGTTGCTCCTCTGCTTTCTCCTTATCATCTAGTTAAGCTGATTGATTCCTAGACCAGGTGAATACAACGTATGATCCCTCAGTTGCATTGCCTTCACTTGTGGGTTCATCCTGGTGATTCAGGAAACCAATGTGGGAGTCGCCTGCTGACTCTTCTTGACCCTCCGTGAAGAGATCAACGTCATTTTCTTGATCAAACTCAGGTTGGAAAGAGAAATCATGTTCAGTTTCCAGATATCCAACTACTGAGTTGGTTGGAGGTGCTTCAAGGGTAAGGTTCCTCTATGGAGGAGGAAGACGATTTGGCTGCCCTTGATTTTTGGTGGCATTGCCTTGATATGGTTGATTTTGAAATGTCCTCCTTGGCATATCTCGATTAGGAGGAGCAGACATACCTTGGGTCATTTGCCTTTTCAAGGCTAGTAGTTCATTTGCCAACTTTTGCACCATTTGATCAGTGGTGGATGTAGATGAATTCTCTGAAGATGAAGAAGATTTAACTCTATTTGGGTCTCTCCTTATCTTTCCTGACAAGATAAGGTCATCTTCTACCTCAGTAGCCAAGTCTTGAGCAGCAACAAGGTCTATGTGTCTAGCTCGTCTCAGCAAAAAACTCACTTCAGGAAGCTGTGAGTTGATGAAGAAACACTTGAGATTCTCAAGTGTCAACTAGGTGATCATGGGAATCCCATTCCTTAGCTTGTCGAACTTGGCAATGAAGTCCCTCATAGGTTCATGGGGCTCCTTCTTCATCTATGTGATCTAGGCCAGCAAGGCATGTGCATCTTTTACAAGCTTGAACCTTGCTTCAAACTTGGCTTTAAGTGTGTCCCAGTCAGTTACTAATCAAGCTTGCAGATGGTAGAACCAGTCTGTAGTAGCACCTTGTAGTGTTTTCATGAAGAGCCTGACTGCCACGTCTTCAAATTCCACCCCTATTACGCCACAGGCTATGCTGAAAGTTACAATGTGTTCATCAGGGTGAACTCTCCCATCACCAAAGAATTTGGGAAAGTTCTTTCTTGAGATGCGTGGAAGTTCATGCAGAGGTGGAGTAAGATTTAGTGGACTGAATGAGTTACCCCAGGGGCCTTGAACTGCCATGATGAGATTATGAAAAAGAGGATAACAAATTTGGGTGGCGTATGGATAGGCAAAGCTCTGCTAATAGCAAAAAAAGTAGCTCTACCTTGGGCTCTTTGGCTTCTTGTATAGCGTGGAGTTGCGAGATTGTAAAACAAAAATGGGAAAGAATTGGCCCTACTTTAGCTTGAAGCTTGAGGCTTCAAACTGCATGTTCTATCTCAGTGGCTCTGGTTTTGTAGACCAGATAATATAATGGAGATGGAGGAAGATGGTAAGGCTATAATGATAATGGGTAAGACACGAAATGGAGTCGCCATAATATGTAATGGATAAGGATAGGAACTGCTTCAATTTGAAACTTGAGGCTTCAGACTGCATGTTCATCCCCAATAGAGTCATCAAAAAGACTGTTGGGTGAATATTTTGTCAGCAGCGTACTGATGAGCAAAATAGTTTTGATCATCCACAGTAAGGGAGATTGGTTGTCCAAAGTTGCAGGTTTACCACATCCAAAGGGGACAAATCTCTCCTCTCATCAAGGGGAGGTTCCCTATAAATTATGAAGGGGCTATATACTATATATATATGCAAAAAATAACACTCAGGGGTAGGATAAGCCATCCATCTCTCTTTTTTTAGAGATGATGTTAACAAATAGAGGAGAAAATCTTGGTGAAAACACTTAAGGCACTTCTCTTCTTTCAGAAGTGTTCTTGCAAGAAACAACAAGAGTTCTTTCAGGTAGTAAAAGTAACTGGTAACCAAGGGCGTAGTAACCAACAAATTGAGATGTATCACAAAGTCTCCACCTTGACTGCCCAAGAGTGAGATACGAAGGATAATGAGGGCACAAAGTTGTTCCAAGGTCCTTTACACAGAAATAGTATACGAAGGATAATGAAGGCACAAAGTTGTCCCAAGATCCTTTACACAAGAACAGAAAGAAAACACACTAAAGGAAATTGTGGGGGCACAAAGTCTCTCCACAATCAGCTTCAAGACACCTTCCTGATTACTTTCACTAGTTTTGCTTGCCAAATTAAATAAACAAGAACACATTCAGAAGACAGACATAAGAATAATCTCCTAAAATGATACAAGCTATGACAGCACAAAGTCTGCAAACAACTTATTTTCTCATTCAGATAAAATGATATGAAAAATGAGGAATTTGAATGCTCAGAACAAATTATTGAAAAGGGGAAAGAGGATTTTGGTTTGTTGAACCAAAATAGTTCATAGGTTGTTTCCAAAAAAAGTGATATTTTTAGGAGATAACAAATTATATCTATTATTACACTTATGACAAATTCTTCTACCTTAATATTTTAATTTTATTAAAATTATTTTGATATTATTCATTTATACTAAAATAAATTTTAAATAAAATTTCATATAATTATATGACAACATCTAAAGAAAAAAATGTTAAAATAATGTGGTCTCATAAATTAAAATGAAAAATAGTGTTCTTGAAAATATTTTTTTCTTTTTTTTTAAAAATGGTTCAACATCCATATAACATCCTATGGCAATATATGCACTCTAAAACTTATAACAACAATCTCTTGTGTATTTTTCAAACACATATCTTTACTTGTTGAACCACGTAGATAATTTTCACACTTTCAAATAATACAATTTTATATTACTTGTGTAATAAACTTGTATAGTAGATAATCTCTTCTTTTTACACTTCTACCAAATATTTAAAGCATAGATACACGATACAAAAATGTTCATCTTTTTTTTTTTAAGTTTCATCATATATACAATAATTGATAATTACTTTTTTTTTTAATTATTTATTATAAAATCAAATCAATGTCAACTACTTAAACTTCCCGTCTTTACATATTATTAGTCTTAAATTATATTTTTTTATTTATATTTATTAGCTCTGAAGGGTGAACTATATTCTTTCATTTTTTTATTCATTTTTTTTGTATTTTCCAAATTAAAATGGAGTTTTTTAAAATTTTGTAATGTTTAAAATTGTGCATGTACATTATATATATAACCATTATCTTAATATTGATTGGGTTAAATATTTTAAATATTATTTGAAATTTTACATATTTTGAAACATATAAATTAATATATACATATATATTGTTCAAAATAATTGTTCAAGATATCATCTACGACACTTAAATAGTATTATAATTATCCAATTAAAAAATTATATTTAAATTTGTAACATTTAAAGTTGTATAACTACTATATATATATATTTCATGTTTAAAAATTGTTCAAAATAAATTTTTAAGATATCATTTAAGACACTTTGGTATTGATTTTTTTTATAGATGATTATTTTTAATCGGAGTTGGAGCCTAGTCTTTGAGAACTATTAAATTAATATAAATAATTATTATTGATCATTGAAAATTTTAAGTTAATTCAAACAATCATATTTAGTCTATAAACACCCTGTAAAATTTGAATCTAAGTAAGATTGGACACAACCAACCCACTTTACCAATCCTTCTACATCTCATTAATACCTAAATATTATAATTATTATCCATCTAAAAAATTATTAATAACTAATTAATCAATATTCTATATAAAAAATAAATCAATAGATAACATAAATTACAATGTCAATGGCTATAATACAGATATTTATGCTTAAGTATTAGTGATGCTATTACACATATTGATTCATCTCCATTAATATTTAGTGACGTAGATAATTCAAACATTTCTAGATGAAGGTTCTGCATAAGTGTAGTATATGAACCTCTACTTTCTCTTTTTCTTCATTTGGGATTTACACACTTGGTAAGCATTATGCCCCTTTCCTCTCAAAGCCATAGTTTTTAGTTAGTTTTTAAAAAAAAATAAAAAATGTCATGAATAGTTTTCGTTCAATTTCCTTTGCACTTTATTAATTTGGAAGACGTGGAATGAAATTAAAATTTATAGAATTCCAAAGTTTGGAGGTTTGAGAATATATAGTGGATTCCTAAGGCTTTTGAATGTCCCTATGAAATGGAGAAGTTACCCTATCCTCCCACTCACACTTATGTTGAAATGCATATTGAAAGCACATAAATGATTGAAAAAATGTAAATAAATCCATGCTATTTTTAGTGGTATTCAAATTTAAATTGTGCATGTCACAAGTTTACCAACAAATTATATTTTTGTCATAATATATGACCTTCCCTAGGATCATAAAATGACCTAGACATTTTTCACATCACACAGGTGGAGAATGACACAAGTAGAGTTTTGGTATATTATAGCCTATATTAGGGTAGGAACATAATAATATAATAACCCCTCACTTTGCCCCAAGCTAAGAGAGAGACCCTTATTTTATAATGAGGGGCATCATTATTTAATTAATTAAATTTTCTTACTTTGACCAATCTTTTTTAATGAGCTGGTTGGGAAACTTTGTCACGTGTCCATTATGCATAAGTGGACAAAACAATTTAGGTACCTTTTCCTTCTTTTATAAAAATAAGAAATAATTAATAAATCGTAGCTATTAATGGAATAGTGGTATGCATAAGTGTACATAAACAAGTTAGATAATTTTTTTCTATTTTAAATATATATAAAATAACTAATAAACCAATATCACTATCCAAGTGAATTTATAATTAAGATGTAAATGAAAATTTTAACTAACGTTCCCTTTAAGTGATATTAAGGGGTGAATACAAAAATGATAAGGTTAAAATCTTAAATATGAGTCTTGGAAATTAGTTTGATGAGGTATCCTTGTACAATGAAAAGTAAATAATTGCTATAGAAAAACTAAAACATGTCATAAAGGTCTCTCTAAAAGGTAATGAAATTAGTATAAGTGTCGGAAGGTTTTAAGATATACCACAAAGATATCTAAGAAGGCAACAATATATAAGTAATACAACATGCTAAAAGAGGATGGGTTGATCCATAATTAAATACATGTACACTAGATGGGTTGATCCATCACAAAAGGTGCACTGGGTAGCCTGATCTGCTATTGAAAATCTACGAGAAGTATATTTTGAGATGTGTTGCAATGATACCCAAGAGATTTACATACAACACACTCAAAGAAGGTAGTATAACAACACCCCATTTAATCTTGAATGGGTAGAGTGGATGAAGAAATATGCATGAGTGGTATGAATCTGCTACTTAAACACCAAATATATTTTAGGGATGCCATAAGTTTCTCTCCAAAAAGAGTCAAAAATATTGTCAAGGTATTGAAAATACATGCAAAAAAATTTCTCCTCTAGAAAATATAGTGAGACACATGGAAATGAGCCTCGCTTATATATTGAATGAAATGAAAATAATAAAAGTGTATGATGAAATTGACCAATAATAATGCAATAAGTCTAATAAATTCACAACAAGTGTCTACACAAGCGGTATGAATCTATTACTTGAACGACAATTTCAAAAATGAAGGGGTTCTGCCAAAAATGCCATTAGAGAAAGAGACAACAAGTTCCTCAATAGGGTCCTAGAAACGAGGCCATGTTATGTACCATGTAGCACATGAGGAAAATAAATGCATTTTCATTACATAAGAACCACACAGATCTATAAAATATGAAAAACTCATGGTTTCAAAAAATAACACCCAACATGGAGTTGGGATGGAGAAGTTATGACCCATATAAGATCCATGGTGTGGCACAAAACTAAAAGAAAAGGTTATTATGTAAGACCAATCCCCACCCTCTGGTATTCAACAATGAGATCAAAAAATAAAATGTGCCACTAGGATTATGCCTTAATGCACATTCCTAGTAGCACATTATAAAGGGGGGGATATATTTTAAAGCAGGGATGTTTTTTATTAACCATTGTATAGGCCACAAAAGCTTACACATATGTTATACGCACCTCGATGGTTTTATATAATTAAAAATACATCTACTTTCCTCAATTTGTATAGGGTATCTAACATGGCCTCATTGTCGGGACCATATTGAGAAACTTATTTTTTATTTTTACACATGACACTTTTGGAAAAACCCCTGCATTTTTGAATGTGTTGTTCAAGTAGTGGATTCATAACACTTATGTAGACATTTGTTTTGAATTTCTTGGCCTTTTTGCACCATTTTTGATCAGTTTCATTAGCCACTTCCACTATTTACATTTCATTTGAGACATGCATTGAGGCCTCTTTCTATGCACCTTACTGCATTTTCTAGATGAGATTATTTTCCTTAGCTATATTTTTGAAACCTTGACAATTTATTTGACTCCTTGTGGTAAGAGAATCCTCAAATTTTAAATATAAGTTCAGTGTTCAAGTAGTGGATTTGTACCATTTATGTATATTTATTCATATACTCCACCCATTCAACATTACAGGGGGCATTAAACTACCTTATTTGGGTGTTGTATGTAACTATCTTGGTTATCATTATGACACATCTCAACATCTACTTATGGAAGTTATTTGGTGCTTGATCAACCCAATTAAAGTACCTTTTGTGGTGGATCAACCTATCTAATATGTTTCTTCAGTGATGGATCAATCCATCCTCCTTCACCATGTTGTACTACTTATGTGTTGTACTACATTCTTAGGTATCTTTGCAGAATATCTCAGCACATTTTGGCACATGATGATTACACTACCTTTTGGAGAGACCCTTGTGTCATGTCTCATTTTTTTAAGAGTAGTTATTTGATTTACAATGTACACAGGTACCTCATCAAACCTAGTTATCAGGACCTTTTTTTAGGATTTAAGCCTCATCATTTTTGTACTCACCCCTAATGTTACTTAAAGTGGGATGTTAGTGTAAAATTTCATTTAAAACTTAGTTATAAGTTCATGTAGGTAGTGACCTTAGTTTATTAATTATTTTTTATATTTGTAAAATAGAAAAAATCACCTACCTTATTTTTTCCACTTATGCATAACATTATTCTATTAAAGGCTATGCACATGTGATAAAGTTGCCCAACGACTTTTTTAAAAGAGGTTGGTCAATGTGGGCAACCTTTATTATAATGATGTCTCTTCTCTATATAAAATAAGGGTATCTAACTCACTTTCAACATGAAGTGAAGTGAGGGGTTCTTATATTGTTATGTCTATATCTTAGTGCAGTGATGCAAGAACATTTAACCATCAAAGCTAATTTTAGTCTTGAAAACTCATATGCTAGTTGAAGGAGTCATAATTGATCAATTTAGGAAGGTAAGTGTGTGTGAGGGACATTATAAGGTCCATTTGTGTCTTTATAATCATTTTGAGTCAATAGGAATGATATTAATAGGTGCTTGGAGTTTTCCCTCCAAAAGTATAAATTTGAAAATTCAAATATTAGAACTAAGTCAAGAATGACCATAAGCATAGTAAGAAGTGGTTAGTTGAGAGAGGGTTTGCAAAAGGATCCAAGGAGTCATGTAAAGAGTTGTTTGAAGACATCTCATGTCTAATTCATTAAGGTGGTGAACATTAAGAGTCATGTTTAGCAATATAACTACTATTTTCACGTTGGGGTTAGCATGTGAGAGTCTTGTTTGTAACCACCTCACAAACCAACATAAATGTTTGATGAGAAAAAAATTTGAAGTTAGTTGTGGGATTAGAATGAGAATGTGTGAGAGAGAGGAGAGAGCTCCAAGAAGGAGGAGTATAAACCAAATAAAGGAGGAATGTACAAACTCCTCAAGAAAGTTAACAAGTCCATGAATGGACTGCAAATGCAACAAACATTGATTCAAATGAATAAAGAAAAGTTGTTTTTATTGTGTTTCACTCTCTCTTAATAAACACATGGATTTTTATAGATCATAGATTTCTTTTTAAATGACCTTGAGGCCATGATCATGTTAAAGTTTGTGTAGTTCTAGGATGGAGCAATGTTGTAGGTGATAATCAAGAAAGTACAGGGTTACAACCAAGAATAGGAGGATTTGAGTGACTTCTCTAGGTTGGTGAGACAAGGATTATCATAGTATTATTTATTTAATGTATTGGGATCTTACTTACCTTATGTTGGTTTATTAAAATGTTTTAAAGTGGAGAAACTCAGTAAAAGGACATCTCTGTCCATGAAACCCTGTTTATGCCTGTAATAGTCAAACAAGAAGGTGTGTCTTGTTGTTTCTTGAACTCTTTGTATCAAGAGGATCTTAGTGATATTTGGGAGGGTCTATACAAGAATATCTCTATTATAATGATAATTTGGATGGTCTAAAATCAAGTTTAATGGTAAAAACTCAATACACAGTCCGTAGGAATCAAGAAACCTTGTTTGCACAGTTATACTCTGTTTGCTCAGTTAGTATGCAATGAAAGAATTTCTTGAGGAGGTGACTGGTTATTTTGTTGGTTGAGTTTTGATATGAATAAGTGATAAAAAGTGTGGATAATATCCATTTAGAGTTTTTAAACCTTTTGAAAGGGAATAAAACCATTAAACCTTACATAGTCCTACATAGGCAAGACTCTGTCTACATAGTCAAGTGCCAAGAAAGAAGTTTATTTACCTTGAGAAGGTGATGGATTTTTAATTGGGTGAGCTTGAAATAAATGAAAGGGATAAAAAATCACAAGATTAACCCTATTGAAGTTTTAAAACCTTTGGAATGCAAATAGTCCATTGAAACTTTACACAATCATCTAGATTACACAAAATTATGTAATTTGAGTGTTAAAAGACACAAATGGCTTGATCAAAGATTCTTGTGCAATGAAAAAGGTGAACCTTGCCAGAACAGACCTGGGATAGGTCTTAGATTGATTTGAAACACTCCAAAACCAAATATATGGAATTTTGAGCCTTCTCGGCCTACATAGTCAGGTCTATAAGACTAGCTAGGGTTATCGAACCAAAAACCCTATAACTTTAATTCTAACTAGTGGAAATGTTCAAAAATTTGTGATCCTATGTATTTTGGCATTTAGTAAAGGAGTCAAGTGGTTTTAGTTTGGTACTGTACTATACGGTACATATTTGAGGTCTGAGCAAGACCATAGAGGGCTAATAGACCTAATTAGTAATGTGCTTGTGAATGAAGTGCTATCTACAGAGAGAGAGTTAAACCTTAAAACTTTAGGGGAGGATGTAACAAGATAGAGGGTGTCTAAAAATATGGATTTATATCTTCAGGAAGATTGATATATTATTCAAACAAAGAGAAATAGTGAAAAAGTCTACAAGCCAAGTAACATCACTAGTGAGTAGACGTGTGACAATGGATGAAATAGGGTGACTGAGACGTTAAAGGGGATCAAGACAAGTGTAATATGATCATGAGAGATCATCCATTGTAATAGATTGTCTTCATGAGACCTAAGTCAAAATTTAGTGTTTTGAACCTTAAGGAGTGAATTAGTGAGAAGATAATGAGTGAGTGAAGATAAAGGGATCAATGAATAGAATGAGTAGAGGGGGATGAATGAGAGACTTATGTAGGTTATAATATCATTGAGAAATGTTTCCATAAGGTGTCTAGTGGCAGGTTCAAGAAAAGGAGGATAATAAGCCTAATGTGCAATTGAAAGACTATTGGAGAAAATTGGAGTTTGTGAACAAAGCAAAGTATTTGGAGTTGGAATCAAGATTAAGATCAAAGCCAGGATGGTGATTATGAGACTTTTCCCATGTACCTCTGCATCATGTAGGCTATACAATAAATTGGTTCAGTTGTACCCAAATTCTATGTGTGTTGTTATCTATTTGTGTGTGATGTAAGAAATGTCTAGGTGATTGTATGACGATCATTAAGGTCCTAAATTATAATAATTTTCCAATAACATAATTTATCGATTGAAATCCAAGTTTTTAATGTGAATTCCATTTAATTGTGGATGAGTATGATGTATTAAATGTATGATTATCACATAGTATACTCATGAAAACCATAAAAATCTTAGTCGGAAGTCATTATTGAGGATGATATCCTCATAGGTGAAACCCTATCATGGATCATAAAGATGTTTACGAAAGCGTGGATTAAATTGTGAATACAAAATATATTTTGTTAATGTTTCGAAATACATTAGAAGCAATGTTAAACAGCTTTGAAATGAATACAAAAGAGTATATTAAGCGCCCTTCTAATGAAGCTTTTAGGGCTTAGTCGATAGGTTGAAGATGGAGAGGGTCTTCGAGCACTTAATTGACCTAGGGAATGTATATTGAAGCATTTATATTCTCAATTGATGAAAGTACATAGATACAATCAACCGATATTATGACTATAAATTTTATGTACTCTTTCGACTAAGAGGTTGATAGATCAATAAGGTTGAATATGTTTATACTCTCGAGCTTAAAATCAAAAGTATTTAGGCACTCTTTCAATAAAAACTAGAGAGGTTCTCCCTCTCCTTATGAAGAATTGTATTTAACCTCAATAGATATATCTACCAAATTATTGGATCTTTAACCACTATGAATAACTAACACAAACTTGTTTCTCATTAATAATTTGTTTATCAACTAAGTATCTTTTATTAAATGAAGGTTTTTTCATAAGTTTATTCTTTAACATTTTTCAAAAATAAACCATTAGATTTGTAAATTATTAAATTATTTTAACATATAAACCCAAATATATTACAACCCTTATACTAGTGAGGGTAAGTGAAAACATTGAAGGTGATAATTAATTCTTAGAAAATTGAAGCCTTCCAAAACAAGAAGTTTATGCTGTGACGTGCGGTGCATTCGGATAATGTTTAAAAATTAAAATTGTTTTTTTATTAAATATTTGTCATCTACCAAACAAAAAAATTGGTTATATATCCACATTTTAATTTGCATAGAGTAGTTGTCAATAATTAAATTATTCCTTGTGTTTGGTGAAGTTAATTTATCATTAATTATTCCTTGTGTTTGGTGAAGTTAATTTATCATTAGTCTTATCTTATGGTATCCATGATTAAAAAATAAAGACATGGAACGATTATTTAATAAAATCCAATCATTTTTTTAGAAACTTGTTCTTTTGTACTTATCCAAAAAAGAAAAAAGAAAAATGGTTTGAACAATGGATTTATAATTGGATTATAATGTCAACTACTGTCCATGTGACCATTTTTTTAACTTAAATAAAAAACATACATCTTTTACATTAAAATTCTATGATTTAATAAAGAATATGTTGACTAATGTTTTTCGTCCAAAACAAATTATTGACTCTTGCCTACAAAATAAAGTAATGAATTTGGGTAGGACGAAATAGTGAAAGACGCTTCTAACAAAAATATAATTCCAAAAATGTTCTTATTAAAATAACACCAATTCACTATTTTTCTTATAATACATGTTTGTGGTATTTATTTAGTATTAATTTATGTTGATTTATTATATATATATTTTTTGGTTAAGTAACGGTTTTTGATTGGAGTGCGAATCGATTTGAGATATAACTGAGAGTTTAAATCTCTATGTAATATCATATATATTAATAATAACAACGGTTATTATCAGTGTTAGAATAAATACCAATTATTGATGATCTCAAGAATACAATCAACGACCACAACCAACTTCATATGCCTTTCCAAAGATTTGAAGTTGGGTAGGACTTAAAACAACCAAGTCACTTTAATCAACTCACCCACATCTCCTTATTTTTAAAATGTTGGGTAACATGGTTTATTTAATCGGAGCTAAGATCGGCTATGAAGAGTATACCTACCCATGGATTGTGGCTTGTCTTGTCATATTGAATATATATTTCAAGCCACATATCGACCCCCGTCACATTGAACATCGAGTCGACTAGTCCACTACATCGAGCACCCTCATGGTTGACCCGTTAGAGCCTAGTGTGGGAACAATGCTATAAAGAGGTGGCCAGCCTGGAGAATAAATCCCAAGACGTCCCACTTCTAGCACTTAGCTCACACACTGCTAGGTTATCCCAACCGAGTCAAAAAAAAATCAAGTAACAGGTTTTATTTAACTAGAGCCAGAACTGACTGTGAAGAGTAGCCCCAGCCATGGACTATGGCTTACCTCATCACACTAAACACAGATTTCAAGCCACATACCAACCACCACTGCATTAGACATTGAGCTAGCTAGTCTACTACATCAGATACCCTAACGGTTGATCCACTAGAGCCTAGTGTGGGAACAATGCTATAAAGGTGGTCAGCCTAGGAAATAGACCCCAAGACCTCCCAAATCTAACACTCATCTCACACATCGCTAGGCTATCCCCACTATGTCTATTGATTTATATAGATAATTTAGTTTAAATGGGGTAATATAAGTTTTGTTATTGACTAATTTTAAATCTCTCATACTTTAAATCCCTTATAATAGTACATATTCTATTTTATTCTTATTTTATCTTTTGTTTTACATATTTTGTTACATACATGTGTCCCTCTTTTTAAGTCTTAATTATTGGATGTCATCTTTTGTGCTAACACAATGTTTAATTTGAATTCAAATATTATTTATAAATAAATAAGTTTGTACCCTATTTGATCATGAAGACAATCATTCTAACATTTGTCATTGTTGAGCTAATATTCTATCTAGTACAGTCCGACATCCAAATAAATGGAAGCCCTTGGCCTTGTAGATTGAGACTCCTACACACTTAAGCCTCCAAAACACACATTTTCAACTTATACAATGCAATGGATTAGTAGTGTCCCTTCCACACACACCATCACACTTTTATATTGATATTCAACTAATATTGAGCTTTTAGATCTTACAAAGTTTAAAAGATAAGTAGGGGAGGGGGACTAGTAGTTGTACACCCTAATTTTATAGGAGCATATAATTATGTATATGCTTTGTTGGCACATAAAGTTTAGTCAATTATGCAACATATGACTCTGAAACATCACCATTTTCATTTGTTATATCTAATTGGAGGGGAAATCAAAATTTAAATTAATTTACTATAAAAAATGTTCAACCTAAAATTATGAATAAGTTACCAATTATTGTGCATCTTATGTGACATGTTATGAATGGATATTACAAACTATTATTGAGTATAATATGTCACAATGTGATGCTTATATAATAACTATTAGTTGCTCTTTATTTTAAAATTAGTACTTTCTATCTAGATACAACTAATAAACCACTCTCAATAATTGGCCCCTCCCATACTCACATTTCTAACTAAATAGAATGTCTTTCAAAGGCTTTACAATCAGTGGTAAACTTTAATTTTGACTCCCTATTTATTGTTGTTATTTTAATTGAAACTTCTCCTCAATAAACTTGGTCGTTGAGTGAGGGAGACCCCATAAATCATCAACCTCACACTAGCAAGTCACTTAGAAAATGTTGACTAGTCTACGGTGGCACCCTATTCTGACTTCTAACTTTGAGATTTTTGAAGCCCATCTCTCTACTCTCTTAGCTCTATTCTCTCTATTTTTCAAGCTTGATTTCTACTCTTCTCTTCTCTAGTTTGTTTATTCTTTCCATCTAGTTTCCCACATTGCTAAGCTTGATTAACCCATTCCATATCTCTACAAGCTCATAAATATATCCTTTGCCTAAGTTGAATGTTCTCTTTTAGTTCTAAACGATTCTTCAAAGCTAATTCTCAAAATGACAAGTTTATTTAATGGTAAAACTAGTTAAGTTAATAGCTTGTTTGTATGAGGCATGGCTACCTCTACACATTCCTAGCTAAATCCCATCTAGCCAACTTGCAATTCAAGATTGAAATTAATTTTTACCAACTTGCTTCTCCTTTTCTAGATACATACATATTTTTATAATTTAGCTAATATCCACAATAGCCAAAGGCTTTTAGGTCGAGAGAATGTAACCTGCAGTTTTGGCCATTAAGAAAGCTAATGCTTTCAGGTTCAATCTAGGAAAAGGCATTAATCTAGCTCAATGTGTGTGTGTGTGTGTGTGTGTGTGTGTGTGAGAGAGAGAGAGAGAGAGAGAGAGAGAGAGAGAGAGAGAGAGAGAGAGAGAGAGAGAGAGAGAGAGAGAGAGAGAGAGAGAGAGAGAGAGAGAGAGAGAGAGAGAGAGAGAGAGAGAGAGAGAGAGAGGAGATTTAATACAAAATAGATTATCGTAATGATAAAAAAAGACATTGATGCAGACATCTAAGTTTGGTTCAATGATATTTATTAGCTAAAAAATTGTATTATTCTATGGTACTTGTGTGTCTGTCAATTATCAGTTTAGATTAGGCTATTAATGGTACATTGTAATTATGTTTCTAGTTGTTCCCTGCCATGCCCTCCTTTCTTTCACCTATATTTCCTCTTTCTCTCTCATATTGTTTTATCTTAATTTTGGATTAATTAGATAATAACTCTAAATTAGATAGAACTAATAGAATTTAATTTAAGATATGAATTGTTGAAAACTAGTATACAATATAATTTTGACAAGTGAATTTGACAAAAATAATGACAAATACAAAGGGATGGAGAAAAATTTATATTATTTGGTATACTTCCCTAATTTTTTGCACGTTGATTAAATGATTGAATATTGTATGAAATGACCAAAATGTGCATACATGCAATATTAAAAAGGTCTTAGATCTTGCACATGCACTAGATAGCAATTAGACAAGGGTCAAAGAATAATATTGTGTCCCACTATGTGGACAAATTTTCTTAAAAAATTAATTTAAAAGTAAATCCTTAAAAACACTTAACAATTTTTTTTTAAATTTAAAAAATCTATATGTATATATTTGTAAATATAAGCTAAAACACATGTTTGATTAATATTAACGATACAAACTTAAGATATTTTGAAGAGAGATTGGAAGTGTATGTGACATATTTATGAAAAAAATAGTACACATTATTATGCTTTGACCTACAACAAAGGGAAAATAAAAATAGGTTAGTAAAGATGGTCGAGTTGTCCCAAAAAAACTCTTTGTAATTGAATATTGTATACATAGCTCGAATATACCTCAAACTAATGTAGTTCTTCGATTTATATATGTGTATGAAATGGTGATATGTATATTTATATGCTTCTTCTCCTAACTCACCCTTGGTACAAGCATGCAAATGTAATAATACTTTAGAATATAGGTTTAGAAATTAAGTATTAGCAATATAAAACATTGAATAGCTCTTGAATGTGAGAGTGCTTGTTGTAAATACTTTCTAATAACTTTATTTATATAAGGATTTCTTAAAAATGAAATTAAAAATTTAGTGGTGCATTTAAAGGACCTAGAATAACTTAAAGGGGCCTCAAAATACTTAAGATGGGAGTTTTAAAAAAAGATTAAAATTAAATTTAAAGAATTAAGAGAGGACTTAAAATAATTAAAAAGGGGTTTATCAAGTCATAAGGATCATAAAATAGAAAGAGAAAATACAATAACAATATACCATTAAGTATTTAATTATTTGCTAAGACCTAAAAAAATACTAAAAATAAGTGTTGTATCAAATTTGGGTGTCTACACTTCCCCTTTCATTTCCTTATATCTATGTTGATTTTTTTAGAATGTACAGTGGCATCGTGCCCTTTTCACTAGTTTTGGGTCCTTCAAAGTTTTAGGACCTAATTTGTTGATATCTCTTACCTATTGTATGTAAGCTTGCACACCAATAAGGTTCTAATTTTAATTTGATAACTTTATAAATACATAGGTACTTTAGTTTTAGGACATACAATGAATGAGTACAACCATTAATTTAAAGCATTTGAAATAGAAATTAAAGAATATATGGAAATATAAAGAGCATATAACATTTACTATTGCATCTTAGAAGAAGTTAAGTATTCATTATAACACTGAAATTTGTAGTACAATTACCAAAACTTGAACTAAGAAGGGAAAATTAGGATAAAACATGACCAACTAAGGTTAATGAAGGGCACAATTAGCCCCACATAGACCAATGTTTGCACTAATAAATATTATTTGTGATCAATAATTTTTAATAATGACCAATTGAGTGCGAGCAACCCCAATTCAATATTTTCCCTGCCTATAAGGGTTAATTGCAACTAATAATGACTAATTATGGGAAATTAATTATGATTATCTAAAAATAAAGTAATTCATGCACTAACAATGGAAAAACATAACCAATAAACACCAATTAAAGTTAGTGAAAGATATGATTAGCCCTAAGTGAACAAATGATTATACTAATAAGAAAAATAAATACCAATAATGACCGATTAAGTATTATTGGGCCAATTTGCTCCAAATTGACCAACTCTTGCACTAAGAGGGAAAAAGTTGTACCAATAGTGACCAACTAAGATTAATGAAGGGTGTGATTACCTCTAAATGATAAATTTTGTACACTAACAAGGCCTAATAATATCAATAATAAATAATGAGGAATAATTGAGTGTGATTATCCCAAAATCACCTAACTCGTGTACTAAGAATTGTTTATTATGACAAATAATGACTAAGTCCAATAAAGGTTGCGAGACCTAGATTAAAAGTTATTTACACTACCGATGAGATGTAGGTGAGTTGGTAAAGTGTCTGGTTGTTTCAAGCACCACCCAGGTTCAAATATTAGTATGGTATCAGAGGCCAGATGTGGTTGATCGTTAAGTATTCATGAGCTGGTTGTGGCCGTTGATGGTATTCTCGAGCCATTTGTGGTCATTCATTGGTGTTCTCTTGGGGATATAAGCCCCCGATTGTATCCCAGACTGGTTAGAACTTTGATCAAAAGTGATTGGGACAGGGACCCCTCAACCCTGATATCGAGCTAAAAAAATATATATTTGCACTAATAAGTAATAAATATGACCAATAATTACTAATTAGAAGAGATTGGTTAAATTAACTTGAAAGTGACCTAAAGCTTCCACTAAGAAGGGTAAATAAAGATCAAAAGTGACCAATTAAGTTAAATTAAGGGTGTAATTGGCCCCAAGTCAAAAAATGTTTATGTTAATAAGGGATAATCATGACCATAATTATTAGTTAATATCATTGAAGGGTGCAATTATTCTTAATCGATTAATGTATATTAATAAAGTCTAAATAAAACCAATAATGAATAACAAAGATTAATTGAGTGCAATTATCTTCAAATTGACTAAATTTTTCACTAGTAATAGATAATTACAACTTATAACAACTAGTAATGGCCAATTAAGGTAAGTGAAGGGTGTAAGACCTATATCAACTAATATTTTCACTAAGAAGGGATAAATGTGACCAATGATTACCAATTAGGGGTAACTAGTTATGATTAACTTGAAATCAACTAACAATTGCATTAAGAAAGAAAATCAAAACAAAAAATGACAATTAAGGTTAATGTTGCATGTGATTATCTTGAAATCCACTAGTATTTATGTTCTTCTTAGATAGGTACTCTGATTTTGATCGAAGCTCCAATTGGTCTGGGACACAATCAGGGGCCCATATCCCCAAGTGATCATCTATCACAAGTACTGTATTTACCAACAATGGTTACAATTGGCCCAAGAATACCAATGATCGACCACAATCAGCTTGAGAATACCATCAACGACCATAACTGATCCAAGAATACCAATGATCAGACATAACTGGCCCAAGAATACCAATGATCAGCCACAATCATCCCAAAAATACCAATGATCAATCACTTATGGCCTCTAATACCATACTGAGATTTGAACTTGGGTGGTGCTTGTAATATCTAAGTCACTTTACCAACTCACCCACTTATGTTAATAAAGGATAATTAGGAGAAATAAAAGAAACGAAGGATGATTTATGGTTATACACATAGTTGACCCTTGTTTTTCATTATTTCATATTCTTAGGGTAGAAGGAATTTTAAAGACAAGGTCCCAATTAAGTGTTATCAAAAAAATGTCAAGTGATTTGGGGCTACAAACACACAATTGAACCTCAATAGTAATTATTTTGTGTTTCAAGCTCATTATTAGACAAAATCTGCCAAATGAATATCTTAAGTAAGAGGGATCCAAGTGATGAAGGCCAATTTGGGACATGTGCACATAATTAACCTAGAATTATCACTATTTAATGTATATACATTGTTATTAGACTAAAATTGACAAACACATTCTATTTGGGAATGATTAGAAAAATGTACATTGTTATTAGACTAAAATTGACAAACACATTCTAATTGGGAGTGATTAGAGAAATGAACCCTATTTTGGGGTGATGCTCATATAATTTACATTCTTTTTTCATTATTTTATTTTTGTAAATAATTATTGGATAAAAATTCATAAACTAAGGCTTTAATGAGGAGTAATATGAAGAAAAAAGGATGATTTGAGACTATGTGTATATAATTAACCCTTAGTTTTTATTATTTCATGGTCCTCAATTATTATTAAACCAATTTTGGACAAAATAAGACCCTAATGAGGAGTCACCAAAGTAATGAATGATGATATGTGGTTACGTGAAAAAACATTACACATGTTGATTGTAATTTAATGTTTATAGATCATTATTATGGAAATTTCAAAAATTCTCTAAATTTTTAGAATTTTCCCTATTTAAAAAAAATTCCTTAATTTTTGGATTTTCCTTAATTTTTAAAATTTTCTCTATGTTTATAATTTTCATTATTTTTTCAAATTTTCATAATATTTTTAAATTTTCCTTAAAAATTAAATTTTCTCCAATGTTTTAAAATTTCTATAATTTTTCCAATTTAAAAAAAAAAAAAAACTCTAATTTTCTAAAAAATCATGGAAAGTAATACAAAATTAGGAAATTTAAAAAAATTAGGAAAAATATGAAAAATTGATCAAATTCATTTCAAAAATTTGTGGAAAATTAAAAAAAGGGAAAATTTTGATTTTTTAAAATTTTCCTACGTTTTTTTTTGTTGGGTGAATATTTTGTCAACCAGCGAACTGGTGAGCAAAATAGGTCTCTTCAACCACAACATAGGGAGATTGGTCAGCCAAATGTGCAAGTTTACTACATCAACAGGGGACAAATCTCTCCTCTCATCAAGGGGAGATTCTCTATAAGTATGAGGCACTATATATATATATATATGCAAAAAATAACACTCAGGGGTAGGATACACCATCCATCTCTCTTCTTTCAAAGATGAGTTCACAAACAAAGGAGAAAATCTTGGTGAAAACACTGAAGGCACTTCTCTTCTTTCAGAAGTGTTCTTACAGGGAACAACAGGAGTTATTTCAGGGAGTGACAAGTAATTGGTAACCAAAGGCGTAGTAACCAACAGACTGAGATGTAGCACAAAGTCTGCACCTCAACTGCCCAAGAGTGAAATACGAAGGATAATGAGGGCACAAAGTTGTCCCAAGATCCTTTACATAGGAACAGAAAGAAAACACACTAAAGGCAATTGTAGGGGCACAAAGTCTCTCCACAATTGGCTTCAGGACACCTTCCTAATTACTTCCACTAGTTCTGCTTGTTAGATCAAATAAATAAGAATGCTCCTAGGAATCAGACATAAGAACAATTTCCTAAAATGATAAAAGCTATAACAGCACAAAGTCTGCAAGTAACTTGCTTTCTCATTCAATCAAAGAAATATGAACAACAATCTGAGCTTAAAGTCTCAGTAATGCCTTTCAATTTGGGTAGAGTTTTGCTTCTGGTAACGGGAAGATCTCATTTTGCATCATGAGAGAATTTACAATGTATAGCCACCAAGCAAGGCTTGGCACTCTTTCCCATGGGACAACCCATGCTGCAGTTAACGCCTTCAATGTGCCTTCAATTCTGTCTGAAGGGACCATGCCTGGAATAGTGCATTGCCTTAACTATGGCGTGTCCATTCATCTAATATGTCTCTTCCTGAGTCTGGATCATTTGGTCTGTCCCCTCTGACGTCTGCACAGCTGTCCATTTTGTCTTTACTCCAAAGGAGACTAACAAGCCACGCCTTCAATGTTTGAAAGCTTGAAAATCTACTTTGCAGACTATTCCAGCTACTAGAATAACTACTGCGTAGATGTTTTCTTCTTTATCTCTTCTTGTTGTGATTTGAGCTCCCAGGCTATTTTTTCGATCTTGCTGGCTCCTTACGCTCTTCCATTAGCAATTCTTCCCTTTGGCATTTTGACCTTTTGCATTCGGGTCTATGTTCCAACTTTCAAAGATCAATAGCTATTTTATTTCCATGAATTTGATGTCTTCAGGCCCGTGATTGTTAGGAAACCAATGGCTAGTTTGTTGCCCTAAATTTGACAGTTGTGTGGACGTCACCAGACATCTGGATCTCAACGGCTAGTTCACGATCTTCAACTTTGACGTCTGCAGGCCCATCACTTTCCTTGACAATATCTTTAGGCTTTCTCATTTTGTCCTTCCCGAAGGGGAAGAATCCCTTCGGGGTCTTGAGAAAGACCTATTTTTGGGTCGGCGGGGGCCCCCCGCAAGGGTATTTACCCTTCGAGGTCTTTTGGACGGCCTTCGGGCTTCATTCTCTCAGAGAGTCCTCAGGTTAATTCCTTCGAACAAAGTGTCTGAAGGAATTCCTTCAGACATTTTGTTCGAAGGAAATCTCCCTTCGCCTTTACATCTTTCCCGCTTGCTTCCCTCGGGCTTTGGGCTTCATTCTTCAGTCGGGCCAATTCCTTTAGACAAAAGTTTGAAGGAAATGGTCCTTAATAACTTTCCTGTGGGGAATTTTTTGAAGGAATTCCCTATTAGCTCGGCCTTCAAAATGGTTCACCTGCTCCCCACCTACCCTTTGCAAGGGCTGTTTGAGCCCAAAACTATCCTTTAGACTTTTACAATGGTCCACTTTGGAAGCTAAGCACCCTCTGCAAGGGTACTCTTCGGGCTTCTAGAAGACTCCTTTGAACTTATCAATTGAAAAAATGGCTAAGTGTTGAACCTATTTCTTTCCTACAGAGTCCGTAGAAGCCAACCTACAGAGTTTGTAGAAATGAGTTCTTAGATCTAGGGGAGTCCGTAGACGTGAGAAACCGGCCTGCAGAGTCCATAGTTTTGAGGCCTTGAGAGTCTGTAGATTTGAGCTTGCCTGCAGAGTCCGTAGAAGCCAAGTCTGTAGTTTTCTCTAACTTTGAAAGAGTCCATAGAAATATAGCTTGTGGAGTCCATAGAAACCATCTATGAAGTTTGTAGTTCTACTTGCAAAGTCCGTAGCTCGAGTCCGTAGAACTGGGGGAGTCTGTATAAATGAATTCATAGATTTCTTCCCGTGAAGTCCGTAGAGACTGAGTCTGTAGCCTGAAAGAGTCTATATAATCTCGCCTGCAGAGTCCGTAGAAATGAGCCTGTGGAGTCTATAGTTTCAAGCCTATAGAAATGAGCCTGCAGAGTTCATAGTTTCAAGCCTGTAGAATCTGTAGATTCAAGCCTGCAGAGTCTATAGAGACTGAAAAGCCTAAATAATGGAGAATTTGAATGCACCAAATAATTTTTGAAAAGGGAAGAGAGGATTTTGGTCTATATGACCAAAATAGTTCAAATGTTGTCCCAAAAATGAGTGACAAATTTTGGGAACAACAGTTAGCTCCAGTTGGGGAACTTCCTTCAGTGAAAACTTGGAACTGCTGAGGGGAGTAGAAACCAGAATCTCCAGTGCCTTGAAGTATGCCATTGGGCTATGGAGTCATGCTACCCAAAAAGAAAGGCTCCAAAAAATGAAAATGAAAAGCACAAACTAGAACTAAAGACTATACAAATGTACAGGTGAACTTATCTGATACTTCAAGAATTGAAGTGATTTAGACGCTGCCCATTGTGAGACAATAAAAATGGCATTATGTCCTGATAAACTAGTAGGAAACCATTTTTTCCTCAAAATCAGTGACGGGCGAATGGAACTCTCCATCGGGGAATCACATTTCTTGTGCACTCCTTGTGGTTCTCTCTTCTTGCACCATGGCAAGACGTGGTCTCTGATTTGAAAACCATAAATCTTTGCTCTCTTGGCAAAGAGTTCCTCTTCCTGAATTTGGCACGCACCAGTATGGCCCACTACCATAGCTTGCTATTCTATTGGTTCAATCCAGCACATGTTTTGATTGTCCCCCTTAGACCCCTGACAAACCATTAGTTTAACATCTCCTTTAGCATGGAGTTTGACATCTTCATCTTGAGCAGCCTTCAATTCGAGTAACAAAAATTCTTACTCGATAGTGTTGTTGGTGTTGTTAAACTACAACATGTGTGAAGGAGGAAGAATATCTCCTTGAGGTGATATCAACACCATCCCAGCTCCAACACTGGTAGAGGAATTGCTGCCATCAAATTCCTGGATCCAAACGTCATCAAAAACTGATCTTCTATCAGATTTATCTTCATTAGAGATGGAAGATCCTTTTTCATTTGTACTGTGCCCTACCAATTCTTTTGATGTCTTATTTGAATCAATTTCTGGATTGCCAACTATAGGAATTTCATCTGCAAAAATATGAACATCCTCTGTGGACAAAAAATAATTACCCCTGCCTGAAGACTCAAATAGAATCTAAGCTTCAGGTGCTGATGTCTGAGTGACAACGTATTTTGCCTCCTTTTTAGGGAGCAACCTCTTCATGACGCCTTTGACAGTGATCCTTGCTTCAGATAGGTCCATTCTCAACTCATCACCCACATCCTTACAAAAATTTTGTCCCAGCAGAATACAATATGAGGCTGGGACGTCGGCCACCAGAACTGTCATCTTGATTCTCTTGTTTGGGAATGCTGCAAATGCAAATTAGGCATCCTTGATTTGTCCCAGCAGTGGCACTTATTTGTTCTCCATGAGAAACATCTCCCAAATGTCTTGGTCAGTGTAAAACCAAGGGATTCTACCACTTTGGCAGGCATGACATTATCAAAAGCCCCAAAATCAATGATGCAGTTGCTCAGCTTGTGACCGTTTATCAATAGGGAAACATAGAAAGGCTCTATTTTCCCAGGGGCAACAAGAAGACTAATGACAAGATTGTTTGGGATGAGCATGTTCCTTGGGGAATAATGAGTTACCTTTCTAATCTCTTGTCCTATCGGGACGACTGTATTCTTCACACACTCCACCAACCTATCCAACTGCTCAGGGTTGGCTTGTAGGAATTCAAATTTAGTCATTTGAATTTTGGTTTTCTTGACATGGTCATTTATGTCAAATGACTGAAATGGGCTAGGAAGAGAGGATGGGAGTTCATCCTTTTGGTTTTTGGGAGGGGGAGGACTGGCCTACAAATTTGAAGTTGAAGGTGCTGAAATGTTTGGGGTACTTACTTTTTTAGCAACCACCGAGTCCTTTGGCTAGAAAGGTAGAGTAGTTCCATGCTTAGCAATTGAAATTATTGGTTGAGGTCACTCATTTTTCTTCTCTTTATTAGCTTGTTGGGCTGACTGGTTCTTAGACTGGGTGAACATAGCATATGATCCCTCATCTGCTTTACCTTCACTTTTGGGTTTATCCTGGTAATTCAAGAAACCAATGTGGGAGTCACCAGCTGATTCTTCTTGGTCCTCCATGGAGAGATCAACATCATTTCCTTGATCAAACTCAAGTTGGAAAGAGAAATCATGTTCAGTTTCTAGATATCCAACTGTTGAGTTGGTTGGAGGTGCTTCAAGGGCAAGGTTCCTCTATGGGGGAGGAAGATGATTTGGCTGCCCTTGACTCTTGGCAGCATTGCATTGATATGACTGATTCTAAAATGTCCTCCTTGGCATATCCCAATTAGGAGGGGCAGACATACCTTGGGCCATTTGTCTTTTCAAAGCTATCAGTTCATTTTCCAGCTTTTGCACCATTTGATTAGTGGTGGCTATAGATGGATACTCAGAAGATGAAGAGGATTTACCTTTGTTAGGATCTCTCCTTATCTTTCCTACCAAGATAAGGTCATCTTCAATTTTAGTAGCCAAGTTTTGAGCAGCCTCAAGGTTTATGTGACCAACACGCCTTAACATAAAATTCACTTCAGACATTTGTGAGTTGATGAAGAAGCATTTGAGGTTTTCAGGTGTTGGCTGAGCAATTGTAGGAGTTTGGTTCCTGAGCTTGCCAAACTTAGCAATGAAATCACTCATTGATTCATGAGGTTCCTTCTTCATCTGTGTGAGCTGGGCTAGTAAAGCATGTGCATCTTCTGCAGGCTTGAACCTTGCTTCGAACTAGGCTTGAACCTTGCTTCGATCTTGGCTTTAAGTGTGTCCAAGTCAGTCACTGATCTAGCTTGCAGATGGTAGAACCAGTTTGTAGCAGCACCTTGTACTGTTTCTACAAAAATCTTGACTGCCACATCTTCAAATTCCATGCCTATCACACCACAAGCTATATTGAAAGCTGCAATGTGTTCGTCGGGATGAACTCTCCCATCACCAAATAATTTGTGGAAATTTTTCCTTGAGCTGCGTGGAAGTTCATGCAGAGGCGGAGTAAGATTTAGTCGGTCAAATGAGTTACCCTAGGGGCCTTAAACTACCATAATTAGACTATGAAAAAGAGGGATAATAAATCTGGGTGGCATATGTATGGGTAATGCTCTACTAACAGTAGAAAAGGAAGCTCTACCTTGTGTTGGTGACCTAGTACGGGTAGGAGGAACACTCCTGGATCTTTGAACTTGAAGTTGGGGAGGGAAAAAATTGAAATTTCCTTGCCACACCAACTCAAAGATAGGGTCAACAACACCTTGGGCTCTCTGGCTTCTTGTATAGCATGGAGTTTCCAGATTGTAGAATAAAATTGAGAAAGAACTAGCCCTGCTTCAGCTTGACACTTGAGGCTTCAAATTGTGCGTTCTATCCCAGTGGCTCTTGTTTTGTAGACCAGATAATATAATGGAGATGGAGGAAGATGGTAAGGCTATAATGATAATGGGTAAGACACGGAACATAGTCGCCAGAGTCTATAATGGATAAGGGTAGGTACTGCTTCAATCTAAAACTTGAGGCTTCAGATTGCATGTAATATCCCCAGCAGAGTCACCAAAAACTATTAGGTGAATATTTTGTCAAGCAGCTAATTGGTGAGCAAAATAGGTCTCTTCAACCACAACATAGGGAGATTAGTTGGCCAGATGTGTAGGTTTACTACATCAACAGGGGACAAATCTCTCCTCTCATCAAGGGGAGGTTCCCTATAAGTATGAGGTGTTATATACTATATATATGCAAAAAATAACACTCAAGGGTAGGATACACCATCCATCTCTCTTCTTTTAGAGATGATGTTCACAAACAAATAAGAAAATCCTGGTGAAAACACTGAAGGCATTTCTCTTCTTTCAGAAGTGTTCTTTTAGGGAAAAATAGGAGTTCTTTCAGGTAGTGACAAGTAACTGGTAACCAAAGGTGTAGTAACCAATAGACTGAGATGTAGCAAAAAGTTTGCACCTTGACTGCCCAAGAGTGAAATACAAAGGATAATGAGGGCACAAAGTCATCCTAAGATCCTTTACACAGGAACAGAAAGAAAACACACTAAAGGCAATTGTGGGGGCACAAAGTCTCTCCACAGTTGGCTTCAAGACACCTTCTTAATTACTTCCACTAGTTCTGCTTATTAGATCAAATAAACAAGAATGCTCCTAGGAAATAGACATAATAATAATTTCCTAAAATGATACAAGTTATAACAACACAAAGTCTGCAAGTAACTTGCTTTCTCATTCAATCAAAAATATATGAACAACAATCTTTGCTCAAAGTCTCAATAATGCCTTTCAATTTGGGCAGAGTTTTGCTTCTGGTAATGGGAAGATCTCCTTTTGAATAATGAGAGAATTTACAATGTATAGCCACCAAGCAAGGCTTGGTGCTCTTTCCCATGGGACAACCCATGCTACAGTCAACACCTTTAATGCACCTTCAGTTCTATCTGGAGGGACCATGCCTGGAACAGTGCATTGCCTTAACTATGGCATATCCATTCATCTAATATGTCTCTTCCTGAGTCTAGATCATCTGGTCTATCCCATCTGATGTTTACGCAACTATCCATTTTGTCTTTACTCCAAAGGAGACTAACATGCCACACTTTCAATGTTTGCAAGCTCAAAAATCTACTTTGTAGACTATTCCAGCTACCGAAATAACTACTGCATAGATATTTTCCTCTTTGTCTCTTCTTGCTGCAATTTGAGCTCCCAGGCTATCTTTTTGGTCTTGATGGCTCCTTACACTCTTCCATCAGCGGTTCTTCCCTTTAGCATTTTAGCCTTTTGCATTTAGGTCTGCGTTCCAGCTTTCAAAGATCAACGACTATTTCATTTCCATGAATTTGACATATTCAGGCCCGTAATTGTTAGGAAACCAATGGCTAGTTTGTTGCCCTAAATTTGATGGCTGCAGGGACGTCATCAAACATCTAGATCTCAACGGCTAGTTCACGATGTTCAACTTTGACGTCTGCGGGCCCGTCACTTTCCTTGACAATTCCTTCAGGCTTTCTTGTTTTGTCCTTCTTGAAGGGGAAGAATCCCTTTGGGGTCATGAGAAAGACCTATTTTTGGGTCGATGGGGGCCCCCCGTAAGGGTATCTGCCCTTCGGGGTCTTTTGGATGGCCTTCAGGCTTCATTCTCTCGAAGAGTCCTCAGGTTAATTCCTTCAGACAAAATGTTCGAAGGAATTCCTTCAAACATTTTGTCTGAAGGAAATCTCCCTTCGCCTTTGCATCTTTCCTGCTTGCTTCCCTTAGGCTTCGAGCTTCATTCTTCAGTCGGGCCATTCCTTTGAACAAAAGTCCAAAGGAATTCCTTCGAACATTTGTTCCAAAGGAAATGGTCCTTAACAACTTTCCTGCAAGAACTTTTCTGAAGGAATTCCCTATTAGCTTAGCCTTCAAAATGGTTCACCTGCTCCCTGCCTACCCTCCGTAAGGGCTGTTTGAGCCCAACACTATCCTTCAAACTTTTGCAACGTCCACTTTGGCAGCTAAGCATCCTCTGCAAGGGTACTCTTTGAGCTTCCAGAAGACTCCTTTGAACTTCCCAATTGAAAAAATGGCTAAGTGTTGAACCTGTTTCTTTCGTACAGAGTCTGTAGAAACTAACTTGTAGAGTCTGTAGAAATGAGTTCATAGATATGGGGGAGTCCATAGATGTGAGAAATTGGCTTGCAGAGTCTGTAGTTTTGAGGCCTTGAGAGTCCATATATTTGAGCCTGCCTGCAGAGTCCGTAGAAGCCAAGTCCATAGTTTTCTCTAACTTTGAAAGTCTGTAGAAATCTAGCTTGCAGAGTCCATTGAACCATCTATGAAGTTCGTAGTTCTACCTACAGAGTCCATAACTCAAGTTCGTAGAACTGGGGGAGTCCGTAGAAATGAATCTGTAGATTTCTTCCTGCGAAGTCCGTAGAGACCGAGTCTGTAGTTTTCTCTAAGTTTTCTCTAGAGCGTTGAAAGAGTCCATAGAATCCCACCTGTAGAGTCTGTAGAAATGAGCCTGTGAAGTTTGTAGTTTCAAACCTACAGAGTTTGTAGAAATGAGCATGTAGAGTCCATAGTTTCAAGCCTATAGAGTTCGTAGATTCAAGCTTGCAGAGTCCGTAGAGACTGAAAAGATTGAAGAATGGAGAATTTGAATGCACAGAACAATTTTTGAAAAGGGAAGAGAGGATTTTGGTTTGTAGGACCAAAATAGTTCAAATGTTGTCCCAAAAATGAGTGACAAATATAATTTTCCTTTATATATTTTTTTAATTTTTCCTATTCTTTTGAAAATTCTCTAAATGTTTCAAATTCCTTATTTTTTATTTTTTTATTTTTCTATTTTTAATAAACCATAATTTTTTTAAAGATAGATATGGGGTTTTGTGTGGCCCCTAATCATATAAAAGTTTTTACAAAAAGATCAACCACAATGAGTAAAATATATGGCTGAAAATAGAGACCTACACAACCAACTTGATGGTAAGCCAAACAAAGACCAAAAAAGACAAACAAAAACACAAACTACAGAAATTATTTTGATAAAAAACCCCAATGTAATTCCAAAGCCAACCAACAAAAAATAGATAACCAAAAAACTAGATGATAGAGAACCTAAACCCTTACTCAAGGCGGACCCATATCATCCAAGTCTTCAACAAAAATAATTTCCTTGCCCTTAAATTCATTGGTATAGACCTAACCAAATACCAAGCACTTGTGTTCCTGTGAAGACACTTTGCAACCCCTCACAAAAGTAACTACATTGTTGCTATTAATAATGCCCTGCATCACCTTTGAAACTGCCCTTTTTGGCAATTCCCTGAGCCAGTGAGGAGCTATAACCGTGCCACGAGCCACCATTTTAGACAACTTTTTAACTACTTCCACCCTTGCTCTGTTATGATGACTTTCCATCTATTGAGTTATTTCTATAATTAGGCTTATTATTTGTGCCATGGGTGGCATTTTTAGAAAGTGCCCTTTCAAAGAGTTTGAAGAACATACCTTTTGTTGCAATTCTTTAACAAATCTCATTAGGAGCATAAAATGGGTTTCCAAAGCATGAAAGGCTGACACCAGGACTAGACCAGAACCATCCAAGCTAGTGAATTGCAATTTGGGGAGAGGACCCGAATCATGCTTGGAAATGTCCTCCAAGAGGCCAATGTGATGTTCTAGCTTGATGAAGAAAGACACCAAATTAGAAACCACCTTGATGTCAGAAAGCAATTCCATGAGATTCAAGGTAATTAAGGTAACCACCACTGAGTTGATGTGATTATGAATGCCCTATTCTAGATAATTAGTTCCTAACACTAACAAAATAACCTTGAATAACTCCTCTATTGGCACCCAGAAGATGTTTTTTAATCTTTCCCAAGATATTCCCCCTTCAAATGCCATCTCTAAAATGGAACTTCCACCATAGACAATAGGAGTGGCAAGCGTAATTATAACCCCACAGTCCATGATAAACCCAACAACACCCAGAGAAGACATGCCACAACCTAGGTGGAGAGCCATAGGAGAACAAAAAACACCATTTAGTTTAACGAAAATAGGCCATATCAAGGCCATTAAGAGCGATCAAATGACATCATGGAAACATCTCAAGGCACACATGTCATAGGCTTACCATCATGCGAGCCAATGAACATGCATCTTTTGCATTTATGGAAAGAGCATCGCCATGAGAGTAATCATTATGAATGATTATGGTGAATATTTAGCAGAAGATTAGACCCATCTGCTAAAATGTTGATAGAATTTGCAACATCTTTGCTAGATTGTCAATATTCCAAGACTTCCCTTTTTTTATAACTTTTTTGAAAAAAATAATACAAAAAAGAATGACAATAAAAATTAACATCCCAAATCAATAAAGATAAGGGATGGAAAATCCTCCCAGGTTTCCCATAAATTATCCACTTGACTCATTTCAATTTGATTGATGCTACAATTGGCCAGGAAGTCAGCTACAACATTGACTTCACGATAGCAATGATTAGACTCTAGGTAATCAAAGAGAAATAATCTATCCCAAACACTTGACAAAATATTTTCCAGCTTCCAAAAAGTAGCAACCTTTTTTTGAAAAGCAGAAATGATAATCTATGAGTCCCATTCGGATATGAGCTTATCGATATTGTATTAGATTGCAAGTTCAATCCCATTAACAAGTGCCTGAGCCTTTGCTTCATTGTTGGTGTCATCTGAATGTTTCTTGGATATTGATTTGATCAAAAATCCACTACAATCATGGATAATGCAACCAGTCCCTGATGCCCTCAAATTTTCTCTGGAAGCCTCATCAAAATTTAACTTGAACCACCCTACTGGTGGAGGAATCCAAGAGCACTTATCCTTTCTTACTTTTTTTTCAGCAACTACTATTAACCCATTAACGGGGGAATAAACCATAAATCTTATTATGCATAAAATTATTATTATTCTTTTTAATTTCCATTCAGGTTTTACAAACAAAAACTATGTTTTTAAATTGACATGGTCATTATCATCTTCTTTCTCTAACTATTACAGTACATATGCCATCTTTTGCATCTTTTGTCCATCCATATTTGAACTCTCAAACATATTCCTCCTCTTCAAATTTCACTCTTCTATTTTATAACTAAAAATTAATCTCATCAATGAAATCCTTAAATTCATTGTTATTATTATCCCTCATTGAATTTTTTTCAAGATCACTACTCATTCTGCCCTATCCAAGAAGACATTGTAGATCCAAATCCCTTTTGCTTTTACATTTTATTTCCATATTTTGAATTTGAATTCTCTTAATATTTTGAAAAACACTATATATCCAAGAAGACATTGTAGATCCAAATCACTTTTACTTTTACATTTTATTTCCATATTTTGAATTTGAATTCTCTTAATATTTTGAAAAACACTGTAAATTCCCTCTTTTAAAAAAACTTTGACCTATAAAATCTCCATATATCATTTTACAAACTAACAAACCTTAACCCATAAAATCCCCAAATTAAACACTCAAACCCTACCTAACATTATAATTGAAAATTATTAAAAGTTATAAAGGAATGTTTTTAAAATTGTTATAAGTTATTTTTTTAGGTTTTAAAAAGTTAGTGTTTATTATGATGTTGGCTTAATCACCCATTTTGATATATAATTTGCATTCAATAATGATATATTATTCAAAAATATTTGTTAGCGTCAAAGAATGATCTAATGACATCATCATGTCATGGGTTTAGGTCAATAAATAAGAACATTAAGAGTGTGTTCATTGTTTAGTCTAAATTTAGCTTATGCCTAGTTACAATTAACACCAAAATTATAATTGTAATTTCAATAGTTACCAAAAAGAGATAATATTTGAGTAAAACTTTATTCTTACCACCCGTTTAACCTTTTAGAGGTTAGTGCAGATGTATTGGACCTTCATTTTTTTTTAATTTAAAAAAACATCTTAATTATGTAAATTAGTCATTTTTTATATATCATTTTAACAATCTCATTTAAAAATAAAATCAATTTTCTACATATAATTTTAGTGAATAAGAAATTAAAAATAAATAATATAATTTTTAAAATGGATCAAAAATTAAAAATAAATGATATAATTTTTGAAGTTTATGATTTTTTTATTTTGATCATTTTCAATTTTATCTAATATATCATATAAACATTTAATTTTAATATAAAACTCTTTTCCATAGTATTTATTATCTATTTTTACACATTCAAGATTTATTTATGTATATTTGGATATTTTAAAGATATTTTTCACCCCATACTATTATCTCTGGCCTTTGAGCCTTCTAAATTTATTCAACATACATCTATTTCAGATTTTAAGCTCTATTTATCTATATTCTGAGTTGCTTTCCCTTATTTTGGACATCTTTCTCTCCTAGGATAGATTTAGTGGCCATAGTGTACTGTAAAATATGTCATATGTATTTGAGTGGGTCCTTACACCTTGACTTGATTTATTACACCTTTGATTTCACATCATACAATTTTCAATTGTCAATGATAGCACATATGATGTCTTAGAGATCCATATATATATAACAAGTCATCCCAAGTCATTTATCAAGTATCAATTCAACGGTGATTCCTTCTCTATTATTCAAGTTAGAACTTTCATTTACCATATTTATTGTTTCACTTGTGGTGGATTCTTCGAACTTGATACTTCAATCTTCTTCAAGCCATTTTGACATCATCCACTTGTACCAAAATAAGGATTATGTAAATACTCATATAGTTGCATCATCACATCTAGGAAAAAAGACGCTAAAAAAATGTGGTCTCATAGATTGCAATGATACATGGTGTTCTTTGCAATGCTTTAATTTTTTTCAAAGAAATGGCTCAAAGTGCATATGTCATCTTATGGCAAGATATGCACTCTACGACTCGTAATAAAAATCTCTCATATAATTTGATAGCACATAATTTCTCACGTTAGACCACATGAATACTTTTCACACTTTCAAATTACATAGTTTTATATTCCATATTGTATGTAATAGACTTGTATATTATAAAATCTCTTATTTTTACAATTCTACCAAATATTTACAACATAGATACACGAGACAAGTTTGTCCATCCTTTTCAAAATTACGTTATATAAATATTTAAAAAAAATATATTATAAAATAAAATCAATATCATCAACTTCAACTTCTTATCTTTACATATTATTAGTCTCAAAGGGATGGACTATACTCTTTTATTTATTAATTCATTTTTAATATTCCCTATTTTACCTAAATTAAAAAGAACAATTTATTTAATTTTTTAATATTTAAAGTTGTGCAATTACATTGTGTGTGTATGTCCATTATCTCAATGTTGTTTGGGTTACATATTTTGGATGCTAGTTCAGGATTCATGTGTTTTGAGATATAGAAAATGATGTTTCCATGTTTAAATATTATTTAAAATAATTATTTAATATATGATCTAAGACACCTATGTAGCATTGCAATTATCCTATTAGAAGTTCACAATTATATATATATAATGGGTTAAATATTTTGGATATTTAAATTTGTGAAACTACATAATTTTATTATATATAGAATTAATGGGTTAGATATTTTAAATGTTACTTGGGGATTCATGTGTTTCGAGATGTAGAAATAAATGTTTTCATGTTTAAATATAATTTAAAATAAATATGTAAGATATCATTTAAAACACCTAGGTAGATTTATAATTACCCCATAAATTTTTTTTGTTAACAACAACTAATTAATAAATAGATAACAAAAAATAACAATACCATAGATATAATAGAAATATTCATGCTTAAATGTTATTAATGCTATGACACATATCTATTCATCTCCATTAACCTTTAGTGAGGTAGATAATTCAAACATTTATAGAAACTAGAAGGTTCTACAAAAGCCCATTGTCTTCTTCTACTTGTAACACGAGAAGCCATGTTTAAATCCCTAATCATCATATCCTCATTTGACATTAATTCTTAGCCTTGTATTGTGTCGTTTAGAACTGATACTTTCTCATCTTCTTCAAATGGGATTTAGACACTCTTTCTCATCCTCTCAAGCCCATAGTTTTCTATTTTTCAAATTTTAGTCATGATTAGTTCTCATTCAATTTGCTTCGCACTTTATTAATTTTGAATACAAAGGTGAAGGAAAATAAAAATTTATAAAATTACAGAGTTTAAAGTTTTGAGAAGATATATTGTATCTATTTTTGAGCATCATTAAAAACTTTTTGAGTTTCCCCGGTGAAATGGAGAAGCTCCTCAATTCCCCCACTCACACTTATATTAGTGACATCAAGGCCATGTCCTCTATGCATATTGAAATGCAAACTAAAGGCACATAAATGGTTGAAAAATATAAATATTTTCATGATATCATTAATAGTATTTAAATTTTAATTTTACATGTCATAAGTGTGACAATAAATTATATGTTTGTTAGAATTTATGATGCTACTCAAAATGATACAATGACTTATACATTTATCACATCACACAAAGGTAGATAAAGGTAAATTATAATAAATGTAGAATTATGGTAAAACAATACCATTTTATTGTATAGCCTACATTAAGGTAAGAACCTCTCACTTCACCTCATGTTGAAAGTGAGAGAGAGAGACCCTTATTTCCTACTTTGACCAACCTCTTTCACTGAGGTGGTTAGGAAACTTTGTCACATGTGCATAACCTCTAATGTAATAATGTTATGTGTAAGTGTAAAAAACATGTTAGGCATATTTTTATATTTTAATAACATGTAAAATAGCTAATAATGTAAAAACACTACCTAAGTGAACTTATAACTAAGGTGTAAATGAAATTCTACACTAAAATCCCATTTAAGTGATACTTGGGAGTCAATAAAAAAATGATTAGGCTAAAATCTTAAAAAATAGGTCTTGAAAACTAAGCCTTATGAGGTACCCATCTATAATGAAGAGTAAATAATTGATTTGGAAAAAATAAGACATAACATAAGGGTTTCTCCAAAAGGAAATGTAATCAGTATAAGTGCTATAAGGTGATGAGATATGTGACAAAAAAACCCTAGATTGAAATAATACATAAGTAATAAACCATACTAAAATAGGATGGGTTGACCCATCACTAAAGATATGTGCATTAGATGGGTTGATCCATCATGAAAGGTGTACTGGGTAGGTTGATCCACTGCTAAATAAATTCTAGAATTAGATGTTGAGATGTGTCATAATGATACCTAAGATATCTATGTATAACACTCAAATAAGGTAGTATCACAATGCCCTCTGTAATTTTGAATGGGTAGAGTGGATGGAAAAATATACATGAGTGGTACAAATCCATTACTTGAACACTGAATAGATGTTTTGGATGCCAAAATTTTTTCTTGCCATAAGGATTCAGACAGATTGTAAAGGTATCAAAAATGTATGCAAAAAAAATAATCGCCTTTATAAAATGTAGTAAGGCACATAGAAAAGGGCATTGATAGATGTCTCAAATGAAATGACACTAAAATAAGTATATGATGGAACTAACCAAGGATAATATAAGGATTCCAATAAATTCATAATAAGTGTCTATATGAGTGGTATGAATCCACTACGTGAACAACACATTCAAAAATGCAAGAGTTCTACCAAAAATGTCATGTGAAGAAAGAAACAAAAAGTTCCTTATAAGGTCCTAGAAATGAGACCATCTTATGTACCATGTAAAAATCAAGGAAAATATATATATTTTAAATACATAAGAACCATGTAGATATATAAAATGTGAAGACTCATGTGGTTTTAAAAAAAACAACTCCCAAAATGGAGTTGGGATGGAGAAGATATGACCTATAGAAGATGTATGGTGTGTTGTAGAGCTACAATAAAAGTTATTATGGTGGGTTTGAGTGCTTGTAAAATTAGTCCCCAACCTCTATTCTTGACAATGAGATTTTAAAATGAAGTGTGCCACTAGGATTGTGCCTTAATGCACATTCTTAGTGGCAAGTTATAAAAGGGGGGTATATTTTTAATTAGTTATGTTTTTTCTTTGCCATCTCAAAGTTGATGAAAGCTTAAAATTATGTTTTACGCATCTACATGGTTTTTATGTAATGAAAATACATGATTTTTCCTCCATTTTTATAGGGTATTTAACATGGCCTCATTTTTAGGACCTTATTGGGAAACTTGTTTTCTCTTTTTTCACATGGCACTTTTGACAGAACTCCTACATTTTTTTAACATGATGTTCAAGTAGTGGATTCATACCATTAATGTAGATATATATTTGAATTTATAATCTTTCTTGCATTATTTTTTTGAATTTCATTAGCCATCCCTACTATTTCCATTTCATTTGAGACATCCATTGAGCCCCTTTGTATGCACCTTAATACATTTATTTAGAAGATTATTTTTCTATCTATATTTTTGAGACATTGACAATCTATTTGAATCTTTGTGGCAAAAGAAAATTTTCATTCTAAAGATATGTTTGGTCTTCAAGTAGTGAATTTATACCATTCATACATATTTCTTCATCCACTCCACCCATTCAACATTACAGGGGGTGTTGTTATACTACCTTATTTCAGTGTTGTATGCAGTTATCTTGGATATCATTATAACACATCTCAACATCTACTTTTGGAAAATATTTTATGGTGGATCAACCAACCCAGTGTACCTTTTTTGGTGGATCAACCCATCCAGTGCATGTTTATTCATTGATGGTTCAACCCATTTTATTTCAACATGTTGTATTACTTCTTGTGTTGTATTGCCTTCTTGGGTATCCTTGCAACTATAGACACCTAAATTTTGTCATGAACACTTGATTATGTTATTTTTTACCTTTTTCACTTTAATTAACTTGTGTAATTAATTTATACCTATTTTGATACCTTATCCTATCCTAAGCACATGTGAGGACCTTTTTATTTTCTAATTGTCATCTATCACCTAAAAAAATGTGTTATAACCTAAAACTACCCCTAAGTGTAAGTTTGAATGAATCCAGATGACACGTTTCATTAAGGGTCATAACTGCCCAATTTGGGCCAGGAGTGGCAAATAGTCCTAAGCCTTGTTGGACATTTTTGTCACTTATTTTCTAATAATCACATTTGAGAATTAAACTTTCCCTTAATTTGTATTCTATGTTTTTAGGTTCCCAAGTGTGTGATTTCCTCTTTTGTATTTATTTTTAAAAACATTCAAATCACTCTTATTCCACTTGAAAATTTCAATAAAGAAGCACATTTACATTATTTCACATTGAAAAAAAATTCCTTATTCTTCCCAATTCTAATTCTAAGCATTATAATCAGTCCTTATTCAAGTCACTAGTATGTTTTACTCAACCCAAATTATAACACGATCAATTATTCAAGCCATATTTATATGTCTTCATATAGTCAAAGGAGAATTTTTTCACAAATAACTCTAGTTGGGAGAAATACATCGGCTTGAATTCCCACTTTGAAGTATTGGATATGGAAGTAGTGTTCAGTCACCATGGGTGTGACTGGGGTCAGCTCAACCTAGTTACACTCCACTTTTTTCTATTTTCATGTTTTCAATCATTACAATCCATATTAGGGTTTCTACCTTGGGGGAACTATTTGTAGGTCTTATGTACATCCCAAAAAGTTAAATTTACATACACAAACCTAATTATAGTCATCACACATGATTGTGCCTTGATTTTATATTATCTACAAAGGTTAAAAAATGTCAAGCTTAGGTCAAGAGAGGCAAATATTCCTAATCCTAGATGGACGGTCTTGACCTTCCTTATTTGTTAGCTTCAACTTTAGGGTTTTGCATAATTAATTCTTTTTTTACTATTTTCATTCTTTATATGTCAACACAATCAATCTGTAGATAGAAATAAATAAGTTTATCTTTCAAAATCATAGTTAGCCTTGTTTTCAATCATTTTCATCTTATCAAATTCAAAATTTTTCCTTCATTCTGCTTGTCAAAAGATCATTTTTAATTCTTCTATTATATTCTAATAATTTTATTAGAATTAGGGTTAATTACAACATTAATTAAAATTTTGGTAAAACATATTGATGAACCCCTTTATTGGTATAGCATTGTCATTGGTCAAACCCTAATTTTCCATTGGGTTTTTAACCTTTTAGGGTTTCAATTATTTTGTCCTAGGGTTTAGATAGATTTTATAATATTTGACACTAAAATAATTTCCTTTCAACCTTGGAATTAAATATGACACTAAAATAACTTGATTTCAACCTCAAACATAATCACTGACACTAAAATAATTTTATTTTGACATTGGATATCATATTAGACACCGAAATGATATTCTTTTGACCTTGGATTTAATAATAATTTACTAATATCGATACAAAAAATATTTTTTGATCTTAGCATTTTATTTGTAGTTATTGTTTGAAATTTATTTTCCATGGATGATATAAATATTTTTTATGACTATGATAAGATAATTGTTCAAATTTCCACACAAGATTCATTAATGCATTTTTTGTAAATTTAAGTATGACATGGAAACAATATCAATCATATATTAAATATGTTATAAGGCATATTTTACAATCTCAAGTCTTACATGTCTTTTCTCAACCTCGTCCGCCTCCCACATCTCCTCTTGATGGTAATTTTATACATTCTCAATTAGAAATACCTAGGGTTTATGATTGTGAATCCCTTAAAGATAAAATCATCACTATCATAAAATAAATAGAAGATTTTTAAAAGCAAAATAAATATCTCATATCAAAGATCACATCATGGAAAAAAATAACACATATACAAAAAATCCAAAGTATGTTAGTATTAATCATATATCAACATCTTTATCTAGTTATTTTATGTCTCAAAATCAATATACATGTATAATTATTGATTCAAAAAGTATATAAAAGGCTAATAAAATTTAAAGTGAGCTTCTAAGGGAAATGGTTTGAAATAATTTGATTACATTACCTTTTATGCCTCCTCTAAGAAGATCAAAATACTTTTGTGCATATCATATAGTACATGGGCATCATATGAATAGTTGTTGGGATTTAAAAGAAAATATATGAAAGATGATTGATACTAATGAATCTATAATAGATATAAAAATTAATCAATCCACTCATGTTATGATTTTATCTCCTAAAGAACAAGTAAAATAAGAATAAGTGGCAAAATTAGAGCTAGTACAAAATAAACAAAAACAACAAGCATGGATTCAAAATAATAATTCAAAGAAAAAAAAATTACAAATGGAAACTAGAGAAAGAAAGTATTCATAAATAAAAATTATAACAAACAAGATTACAAAAGAAGCAAGATGAACAAGAAAGGCTACAAAAAATAACAATTTGAAAAGAAAAGATTGTAAAAAGAAAAATTGGAAAAAGATCAATTATTTATAGAGAAGTTGCAAAATAAAATTGAAGATAAGCAACATAACATTATTAAAAGAGGGTTTATATAAAATAAGTTCAAAATAAAGATATACCTACAAACTCTAATGTTACAAGTGAGGTTTTAAATGATGATAAAAAAAGGTCAATCATATATAGAGCCTTTATTTCTTAATCCCCTCGTAGATGGCAATAAATTTACTAATGTTGAGATTGCATCCTTTTTTGAATCCAATATATGTAGAATTCAACTTATCTAATATTATGGGTATGAAAGTTAACACTTGGGTAATATTATAGGGCCTCAATACAACTTTGAATTCATTACACTACTAGTTACACTTAGTCAAAAACATGTTTCATTATATTTCACAGTGACCCTATCTTGAATGAATGCAATGCAAATATAGGAATATATGGATGAGAACAATGTGGAAAACATTGGGTAAAGATAATGACTATGTCACATTTGAGAATGAAAGGGCCATGACTACACTTTCAAGAGAAGATGATTCTTTAGAGTAAGAACAAAAAAATAAAACATCTCTTGAGCCAAAATTCAATAAAAGACATCTAATAGCATAATAGTAGAACTACATGACATAACACACTTGGAAAAATTAAATAAGTCATAAATTTTAGTACCACGATATGCCATAGTTTGTTTTACATATACATATATAAAAGAGGACAAGAGTGGCACACCACAATTTCATAATCAAGAGGATGATTATGACCATGATAATGACTATATAAAATATGATTAGAATTACATGACTCATATGAAAGATGAATATGGAAATATAATTGATGATTATAACAAACGTGATACAAGACCTATACATAAGCATCCTTGTGATGAGATTTTTTGTTTTTAACAACATAATCTGATTATACATAGCTTCCTGATTATTGCATCATATTTTGACTTTGCCTAAAAATTTATCATTGATAAATTATTCTAAACTATTGGCTCTTATTGACTTGTTAGCTATTATTTTTCAATTTTCATATCTGAACAGTCTAAAACAATGGTCAATTTTATCATTTTCTACCATGTATCTTTTTTTTTTTCACAATTGGAATTGATACATCTTTAGTTTATGTCAAGGTCATAAATATACAATAAAGGTCATAACCATACCATAAAGGTTAGGAACGTCTACCATTCCTGACCCTAGTTGAGCATTTTTATACTTCCTAAATTTTCACTCAGAATTGAAAAATAAAGCATGCATAGCCTTAATACTTCCAATTTTCAGTTTTTTAAATTAATTTTAATATTAAAATTAGTTATTAATCATGTAAAATCTCTGTTTCCATGCTACATTATTTATACATGTTGAAAACTTTGATAAGTGTACATTTGATGAAATGAGGATTTACAATCAATCCTCTGTATACATTTTCCAAGTCTCCTATAGATTTCTCAAAGTTACAAGTCACATCTAATGGGAGTATCTTTCTCATACATGGACATGACATCATTTCTAGTGCACCCTACATTAAATCATGTTGCAGATTGTTCATATCTTTATCCTTTCTTCTACTTTCAAAACTTTGATTGGCACTAGTTTATACTATTTCCAGTTTCTAAATTCATAAAAGTAAAAGAAATTCAACTATGCAATAATAAAAAAACATTAAAAATATTTTAAAAATTAAAATCAAGACCTACATATGATTATACATCTAGTTTACACCATTTTCATATGTTAATTATCTCATGAGTAGTATATAACATATTCTTTTTATATCACACATGCATTTCACTAGAATTCATGAGTGTTAAGTAGGGCATACAAAATTTACAAGGATTAAAGTGTTGGACTTGCCTCTACTTAGTTATCTTGCTAAATTGAGGACATCTTATCCACATGTGATAGTATATGTAGGTGTTATGATACAGGTGCATGCTTGCAAATAACCAAAATGTGTTTTTTTTTGGTCTTAGGAGGTTGAAGACATTGTATGAGGTCAATAAGGAGTCTTATCAAGGTTTAAATGGTATTTTTAGGTATTTTAGAAGTGTTTTTGGTTTTCCTACCAAAAATAAGAAATTTGAAATTTTGAATTTATTTTTAAGGTTTTTGATGAGTTTGTTATATTTTAGTGTATGGAAAGAACTATATCATTTTGTAAGGTGTATTAAGGTTATTTATATGTGTTATAAGTGAAATTTAGTCATTTAATTAGTCTAATATATCTTAAAACGTCAAACAAAGTATACAAATTGTAGGAGGTTTGGTAAACCAAGCATATTTTAAGATATGTTATAGATAGTTGAGAAAATCTTGTGTATGGAACTGAATTAGACAAGTTTATACATTAGTTAGGAAGAGATATAATTATAACCATAAAATAAGGATCCTAAGAACATGAAAAATAGGAAAAAACTTAGAATTATTTTTTGTTGTTGGTGTATGAAGATAGACTGTAGAAGTTATGTATTAGTCTTTAAAGATATTTGAATAAAGAAGACTTTTATTGAGATTCTAGTTGTAATTCAGACTTCATTACATGCATATGATTGAATATTAACTATTTATAGTCATTATTTATATGTTATTAATGTTTTTCAAGGTTGTAAAATTCTAAAACAAAGTTTTTGATGATACAATCTAGGTAAGAAGATATGATCTATAGGTTTTCATGATTGTTCAAGCTAAAATTCAACTTGACAGTGTTGATAAATCATCTAATAGACTTAATCAAAGTAATATGAGTTCTTGATCATCTTTAAAACAAAATATTTCATCAAATTTAGTCTCTCAAGTCACCTATAACTTGCAAAACCCTAAATCAAGATTTAGTTCACAAAAAGTGGATTATCTCACAAATAAACCCTCATAAAGGGGGAAATACAATTTTTAATTTTAATAAAGTGGATTATTAAAATTAAAAATTAGTAGATATGTTAATTTTAATCTTTTAAAGGATTAAAGTGGTTTTAGAGCTTGAGGATAACCATTAAAAAAATATAAATTATTGTGTATTTTTTAGACCTAATTAGGCCTAAAATAGGGCTAGAAAGGTAATTTTATGATTTTTCATGAGAAACAAGTTAGTAAAAGTGTCTATAACTTTTAACTTGACATGAATATCATGTGGATGAATGTGTGAAGTCTATTTAATGATATTAAAATCCTATTTTGTGATTTAACTACAAAAACAAGAATAATCAAACCTAGAGACAAAATTGTAAACTTGGAGTACAATTAGCCTATTGGAAGATCAAGATCTTTAGGATCACCTTACACCATAGTCGTATCAGAGCATAGTTTAGGCTGTATCAATTTGAAATTTTTTTATTGATAAGTTGTGAAATAAGTTTGTAAATATGGTAGCTATATTAAGAGCTAGAGGAGGTCAAAGGAGATAGCCCACTCAAGCAATGTTGCTTGAATAAATGAGAAATATTCAAGCTCATTTATAGGAAATGGAGATTAAATAGAGAAGAGGAATTGACATGGGATATGTCAGTGATATAGAAGAAGAAGAGAGGACTCAAGAAGAAATAGGATAATAAGAAAAAGGAGAATAAAGAACAAAAGAGAGATTGATCAAAGCAATTATGGGAATTAGCTCCAATCCCAAACTGGAAGTACCTATGTATAAATTTAGCTTGAATGTGGAGGAGTTGGTTGATTAGATTAATGCCATGGACAAATAGTTTGAGTATGAAGGCATAGATGATGACTGTTGGGTGAATATTTTGTCAACAACTAACTGATGAGAAAAATAGGTCTCTTCAACCACAGCAAGGGAGATTGGTCGGCCAAATGTGCAGGTTTACCACATCAGAGGTGGACAAATCTCTCCTCTCATCAAGGGGAGGTTCCCTATAAATATGAGGAGCTATATACTATATATATATGCAAAAAATAACACTCAGGGGTAGGACAACACCATCCATCTCTCTTTTTTTAGAGATGATGTTCACAAACAAAAGAGAAAATCCTGGTGAAAACACTGAAGGCACTTCTCTTCTTTCAGAAGTGATCTTGCAAGAAACAACAGGAGTTCTTTCAGGTAGTCACAAGTAACTAGTAACAAAGGTGCAGTAACCAGCAGAATGAGGTGTAGCACAAAGTCTCCACCTCAACTACCTAAAGAGTGAAATACGAAGGATAATGAGGGCACAAAGTCATCCCAAGATCCTTTACACAGAAAGAAACTAAAAACATACTGAAGACAACTATGACAACACAAAGTCTTTCCACAATTGGCTTCAGGACACCTTCCTAATTACGTCCACTAATTCTACTTATTTCATTAAAATGGACAAGAACACATTCATGAAATAGACCTAAGAACAATTCCTAAAATGACACAAGCTATAACAGTAGAAAGTCTGAAAGTAACTTGTTTTCTCATTCAAACAAAGAAATATGATGAACAATCTGAGTTCAAAGTCTTAATAATCACCTCTCAATTTTGGCAGAGTTTTGTTTCTATAATTGAAAGATATCCTTTGCATAAAGTAAGAGAAAACAATATATAGTAGCCAAGAAAGGCTTGGTTCTTTGTTCCATGGAGCGGCCCATGTTGCATTCAATGCTTTGAATGTGTTTTCAATTTTGTCAAGGGACCATGCTGGAATAGGGTGGCTGCTTTAACTATGGCATGTCAATTCATCTCAAATATCTTCTCCTAGGCCTAGGTCATCTAGTCTGTCACCTGATATTTATGCAACTATCCACTTCACCTTTATTCCAAGGGAGACAAACAGGCTGCACCTTCAATGTTTGCAAGCTCAAATATCTACTTGGTGGACTGTTCCACCTACCAGAATAACTTTTACGCAATTATTTTTGGTCTTTCCCTCTTTCTTGTTGCAATTTGAGCTCTCAGGCTATCTTTTCCCTTTTTGCTAGCTCTTTCAGCTCCTTCTTCAGCTGGTCACTAAATTTGTTTTCAGGTTTCACCCCACATTTGAAAATCATTAGATATTTCATTAGCTTGAATTTGACATCCACGGGGATGTCAAAGGTTCACTGTTTCAATGGTTCGGGTGGCCTCCCTGGTTCCTTGGTTTCATCACTTCTTTGGTTCATTCGCCTGAAGCTTCTCCTTGAATTGGTCTCTAGAAAATTTTGCTTCTTATATTTTCTCAGAGCTTTCCTTGAACTGTTGAACCCGTTGAACCTGTGAACCATTTTGGTTCAAGGTTTAATGGTTTGTTTTCTTCCTTAGAGGCCTTTGCTTTCTCTAAGTCTCTCAAGCTTTGGAAGAATTCATGGAATTGAGCCTGCAGAGTCCGTAGAATCGAGTCCGTAGAAATCATCCTATGGAGTCCATAGAAATGAGCCTGTAGAGTCCATAGAAATGAGCCTGTAGAGTCCATAGAAATCAGGCCTTAATGTCTTTGGAGCTTCTCAAAGGAAAGGTGTCCCTTCGGGCCTTGAGAAGGTCCATTTTATGGTCACTAAGAGCCCCCTGTAAGGGTACCTACCCTTCGAGGTCCTTCAGGCACTCTTCGGGCTCCAATTCCTTCAGATAAAATGTCTGAAGGAAATCTTCCCTTGCCTTAGCCACTTTCTGTCAGGTTTTTTTCTTTCAGGCAAACTCCTTCAGACAAAAATTCCGAAGGAATTCCTTCTGACTTTTATTCTGAAAGAATTCGCCTTGTCTTTTGTCTTGAACAAATCTGAAGGAATTCAAACTTTTTTTCCTTGTTTATTTTTCTAAAGAAAATCTCTTTATCCACTTTTGCTCACTGCCCTCCACAAGTGCACTTGGATTTTGGGCTTCGGCGGACTCCTTTGAATCATTTGATTGAACCGACTGATTGAACCAACTTTGGTTCAATGGTTCAATGATTCATTCCTTTGTTCTACTCATTTAATTGACCGTTTGAACCAACCGCGTTGAACCAAACACGTTGAACCAAATGCGTTAAACCTTTGAACCATTGAACCCGTTGAACCTTTGAACCATTTTGGTTCAAGGTTCAAAGGTTTAATGGTTCAATCCTTCTTCTTTTTGTTAAGTGTTTTGAAGCTGTTGAACTTGCTGAAGCAGTTAAACTTTGAACTTTTGACGAAGTGTTTAACTCTTTAAGCTTGACGATGCCATTGAACCTTTGAACCCGTTGAACCATTTTGGTTCAAGGTTCAACGGTTCATTCCTTTGTTTGAAGCTTGCCGATGGACCTTTTGGTTGAACCTTGGCATTGAACCAAGCTTGAAAATGCCTGTGTGTTGGGAACTTGTTTCTTAGAGAGAGCTCACCTGTTGAAGCTGTTGAACTTGCTAAACCTGCTAATCCCTTAACTAAAAAAGCTTGAATAATGAAGAATTTTAATGCTCACAATAATTTTTGATAAGGGAAGAAAGAATTTTGGCTTGCAAGACCAAAATAGTTCATGTGTTGTCCCAAAAAGGAGTGACAGATTTTGGGAACAACAACTGGCTCCAATTGGGGAACTTCCTTCAGTTTGAAAATTTGAAGCCGCTGAGGGGAGTAGAAACCAGAATCTCTAGTGCCTTTAAGTATGCCATTGGGCTACAGAGTCATGCTACCCAAAAGGAAAGGTGCCAAAAAATAAAAATGAACAACACAAAATAGAAACAAAGACTATACAAATATACATATGTACATGTGAACTTAGCTGATACTTTAAGAATTGAAGTACTGTAGATGTTGCCCATTGTGAGGCAGAGAAAAGGGCGTGCCATCTTGATACTTCAACAAGAAACTATTTTCACCATTGAGCTGATGGATAGTAAACGGGCCTCTCCAAAGGGAATCAAATTTCCCATGCATTCCCTTTGGTTCTCTTCTCTTGTCCCACAACAGGTCTTGATCTCCAATCTGGAAATCACAATTTTTTGTTTTCTAGTCAAAGAGCTTCTTCACTAGACTTTGATGTGCAGTAATTCAATCCACCACCATAGTTTGCTACTCATCCAGCTCAGTCAAACAGATGATCCTCTTATCGATGGAGCTTTCATATGTCTGATCTTTGACTGCCTTAGCCAATTTCAATGCTGGCAATTCTAGGGTGATTGGTATCTCAACATTGAGACCATAAAAAAGTTAGAAAGGTGACATGCCAATTGCCCTCTTGGGCGTAATTTTGTTTGCCCATAAAGAATCAACCAATGCTTTATGCAATGTTCGTTGGTTGTCATCTACTAGCTTCTTGATGATAGTCACTAGGTTCTTGTTTCTTGATTCAGCTTGGCCATTCCCTTATGGAAAATAATCAGAAGAGTGGGAGAGGGTAATCCCATAATAAAAATAGAACTGAGTAATCTCCTAGGAAGAGAAACAAGCTACGTTGTCTGTGACAATCTTGGTTGGGACCCCAAACCTAGAAATGATGTTCTCCTTGAGGAAATTACACACTACTTTTGAAGTAGCATGTTTGGTCAAAATAACTTCCACCCACTTGGTGAAGTAATCTATTGCTGTGAGGACATAATCATGTCTAGCACTTAAAGATGGGTTTATAGCACCAATGAAATCGATTCCCCATTGTTGAAATGGCTCTTCTATGACCACTGGCTTGAGAGGCAAAGCAACTAACTTGGGTCTTCCCATGAACTATTGGCATTGTTCACATCTTCGTACCCATTTATATGCATCCTAAAATAGAGTGGGCTAGTAATACTTGGCTCACAAAATCTTATGGGCAGTTACAGGAGTAGAAAAATGTCCTCCATAGGCCAGATTATGGAAGGACCTCAAAAGTTGGTTCTGATGATCTTTATCCATGCAGTGAAAGAACACCCCATCAAGGCTCCTCTTATACAGGCCATTTTCCCACAGGACAAAATTGACAGATTTCAATCTAACAGTCATCCTTTCTTTATGAGACAAGTGAGTAGGACACTCATGATAAGTAAGGAAATGAGCAATACCTGAATACCACTCATTCATGGTGGAGACAAAGAGGACTGTTAGTGTGTCTTCAAATTCTTCTTCTTCATGCTTTGTTTGTTTTGGTTTGTTGTTAGCCATCAATTGACAGAGGCTCTTTCCCCTCACAAGCTTCATCAGTTTGATAACTAGATCAAACTCTTGGATTTTAGCAATCCAATTGCCCCTTTTGGTTCTAAACTCATGCTAAGTTGGTATGGATTTGACTATGGTATCAGGAACCAGGGCAGTAACGCGTGAATTCAAGATGTAAAAATGAAAATGCTTTACTGCCTTAACCATCGCATAAGCATGCTTCTCCATGTTTGAATACTTCAGCTCATGAGCTTTGAGAAGACAGCTCATGAAGGATATGAGAGATTCCATACCTTCTTCATTCTATTGAACCAGAATTGTTGAAAGTGTGTGCTCAAAAGCATAACTATATATTGTAAAATCCTTGGTATAATCTAGATAAACCAAAATTGGGGCGTGGGCAATAGCAATCTCAATTGATATTTTGAAATGCCAATTTGCCTTCTTCAGTCCAACTGAAGGTGGCCTTTCCCTTCATCATGTTCACAATGTGGCGAGTCTTCTTAGCGAACTCGGGGATGAACCTTCAAAAAAAATTCACTTTTCTAAAGAAAGAGTGAACTACAGTCTTACTTGTGGGCAGGGTAAGTTCTTGGATGGATTTGACTCTTTATGAGTCAATCTTTATGCCTTCTCTAGATACAATCTATTTGAGAAGCTTCCCTTCTATAACTCCAAAGATAGACTTCTTAGGATTAAGAGAAATGCCATTCTAGTGGTAGCATTCTAGCACTTATTGAAAATGGTGCACATGATCAAAATGATGCTTGGAAAAGACTGTTAAATCATCCAGGTATACTATAATGAACTTACCCATTTCATCTTTGAAATCAAGGTCCATTGCTCTCTGGAAAGTGGCACTAGCATTTATCAGGCCAAATGGCATTCTTCGATATCCAAAGGTGCCCCAAGGTATGGTGAAGGCAGTCTTATGCTAGTCTGCTTCACCAACTTTAACTTGATTGTATCCTGAGAAGTCATCTAGCATTGATAACATCTCTGAGCCGGTCACTATCTGAAGCACTTGTTCCATGATGGGCAAAGGATAGTTATCCTTTAAGGATGACTGATTCAAATTCTTGAAGTCCACGTAGAGGCAATTTTTTCCATCCTTCTTCCTCATAGGTACTATGTTTAAAATCCATGTGGAATGATGGATTGGGAAAATTATCCTAGCATTCAACATTTTTTGTATTTCAGACAGAATAGTACCCGATTTATTCAAATTGTATTACCTAGATTTTTGCTTGTAAGGTATCGAATCACTTTTGAGAGGAATGTCATGGAAAATTTCTTCAGGCCTGAGAGACTTCAGATCATCATAGGAGTATGCTAGGACATCCATGTACTAGCTGAGCAGAGTAGTGAACTTAAACTTTTCTTCTTGACTGTAGCACTTCCCAATGTTCACCATCTTGGGATTTTCTTTAGTACCCAGATTTATTTGATCAAACTCCTGGGAGGAGTTTGAATCCATTTGTTGCTATTTGATGAACCTGTTGTGTTTGTCAAATAGCTTCTCAAGGGAAACCAGGCCTTTTGGGATTTTATTTCCTTTAAGTTGTAGGAATTCTTCACCTACGTCTGTACTTAATTCAGGGGCTGGTTTAAGCTTCTGAGGCTCACTGCATTCAAAATGAAGCTATTCAAAGTTATTTTTTTGCTCCAAGAAGGCAATGATTTGGTTATCACCATTGAACACTTGCCAATGATTGGCATTGTCAGGCACAATTAGTCAAAAGACCAGTTCAATAGTGTACCTGTCTCCCTTAAAATTAGGGTGAGGAACCAAGAGAGTTGTTGAAATAGCCAGTGCATCAGCTCGGTCATTAAATTCCCTAGGAATGTAGAGATGCTGAAAGCATCAAAGCTTTCAATTTGATCCCAGACTAGATTGCAGTAGTGGCACAATCTCTCATTTTTGGTTTGATATAGGTTCCTCACCTAACAAACCACCAGCTCAACATCTCCTTTGGCATGAAGGAGTTTGATGCCTTTGTCTCAAGCAGCCTTCAATCTAAGTAGCAACGATTCGTATTCAATAGTATTATTAGTATTTTTGAACTGTAATTTGTATGATAAAGGAAAAATATCTCCTTGAGGAGATATCAATACAATCCCAGTGCCTAAACCAGTAGAGGAGCAGCTGCCATCAAATTCTAGAATCCATACCTCATTAAGCACTGATCTTTCCTTAGATTCTTCTTCATTTGGAGGGGGAGATTATTCTACACTTATACTGCACTCCACCAATCCTTTTATTGTTCCATCTGAACCAATTTTCAGACTATTATTTTTAGAAGTTTCATCAGCTGAAACATGAACATCCTCTGTGGTCAAGAAATAATTACCCATGCCTGAAGACTCAAATAAAATTTGAGCTTCAGGCGCTGATGTTTTAGTGACCACATATTTTGCTTCCTTCTCAGGGAGCAGCCTCTGCATAACACCTTTGACTGAGATATTCACCTCAGATAGGTCCATGCTTAATTTACCACCAACATCCTTACAAAAATTTTAGCCAAGAAAGATGCCATATGATGCTGAGACATTGACCACCAAGATTGTCATCTTGATTCTCTTTTCTAGGAATGTTGCAAATGCAAATTGGGCATCCTTGATTTGGCCCAATAGTGGCACCTATTTGTTCTCCATGGAGAAACATCTCCCAAATGTCTTGGTCAGTGTGAGACTAAGGGATTCCACCACTTTGGTAGGCATGACATTGTCTGAAGCTCTAGAATCAATGATGCAGTTGCTCAGCTTGTGATCATTTATCAACAGGGAAACATAGAAAGGCTCTATTTTCCCAGGGGCAGTGGGAGGAGCAATGACAAGATTTTTTGGGATGGACATGTTCCTTGGGGGATCATGAGTTACCTTCTTAACATCTTGTCTTGCAGGGACACTTTGGTTCTTCACACATTGAACCAACCTATCCAACTGCTCAGGGTTGGATTGTAGGAATTCAAATTCAGTCATTTGAATTTTGGTCTTCTTGACATGGTCGACTATGTCAAATGACTGAAATGAACTCGGAATAGGGAAAGGCAGTTCATCTTTTTGGTAGTTAGGGGGACGAGGACTGATCTTTAAAATTGAAGTTGAAGGTACAGAAATTTTTGGGGTACTTACTTTTTTAACAATCATCGGGTCCTTTGGCTAGAAAGGCAGAGTGGTTCCCCGCTTAGTAATTGAAATTACTGGTTGAGGTCGCTCCTCCATTTTTTTTATTAGCTTGCTGGGTTGACTAGTTCTTGGATTGGGTGAACACAACATATGATCCCTCATCTGCTTTACCTTCACTTCTAGGTTCATCCTTGTAATTTAGGAAACCAATGTTGGAGTCGCCAACTAATTCTTCTTCTCCACCTATGAAGAGATTAACATCACCTTCTAGGTCTAACTCAGGCTAGAAGGAGAAATATGATTCTTCTTCAAGATATCCAACTGCTGAGTTGGTTGGAGGTGCTTCAATGGCAAGGTTTCCTCATGGGGGAGGAAGACTATTTGGTTACCCTTGATTCATGGCAGCATGGCCTTGGTATGATTGATTGGGGAATTCCCTCCTTGGTACATCTCTGTATGAAGAAGCAGATGACATGCCTTGCATCATTTGCTTTTTAAGAGCTAATAACTCGTTTTCTAGCTTCTGCACCATTGGATCAATGGTGATTGTAAGTGAGTATTCAGAAGATGAAGATGATTTACCTTTGTTAGGATCTCTCCTTATCTTTCCTGCCAAGATAAGGTCATCTTCTACCTTAGTAGCCAAATCCTGAGTAGCAACAAGGTTTATGTGGCCAGCTCATCTCAGTAGAAAACTCACTTTAGGCAGCTGTGAGTTGATGAAGAAGCATTTGAGGTTTTCAAGTGTTGGCTGAGCAATGGTAGGAATTCGGTTCCTCAGCTTGTCAAACTTGGCAATGAAGTCCCTCATAAGTTCATAAGGTTCCTTCTTCATCTGTGTGAGTTGGGCCAGCAAGGCATGCATATCTTTTGCAGGCTTGAACCTAGCTTCAAATTTAGCTTTAAGAGTGTCCCAGTCAGTTATTGACCTAGCCTACAGATGGTAGAACTAGTTTGTAGCAATGCCTTGTAGTGTTTCCACAAACAGCTTGACTGCTACGTCTTCATATTCCACACCTATCACGCCATAGGCTATTTTTAAGGTTGCAACATGTTCATCAGGATGAACTCTCCCATCACCAAAGAATTTGGGGAAATTCTTCCTTGAACTGCGTGGTAACTCATGTAGAGGTGGAGTAAGATTAAGTGGACCAAAAGAGTTACCCCAGGGACCTTGAGCCACCATGATTTGATTATGGAAAAGGGGGATAACAAATATAGGTGGAGTATGTATAGGCAAAGCTCTTCTAATAGTAGAAAAAGAAGCTCTGCCTGATGTTGGTGACCTGGTACAGGTAGGATGAACACTCTTGGATCATTGAACTTGAAGTTGGGGAGGGAACAAATCAAAATTGCCTTATTGTACCAACTCAAAAATAGGGTCAACAACACCTTGGGCTCTCTATCTTCTAGTATAGCATGGAGTTTCTAGATTGTATAATAAAAATGGGAAAGGACTGGTCTTGCTTCAGCTTAAAGCTTGAAGCTTCAAATTGCGTGCTCTATCCCTAGCGGAGTCACCAAAAAATTGTTGGCATAGAGCTGGAGGGAAGTGGTAAGGCTATAATGATAATGGGTAAGACACAGACCAGAGTCACCAGAATATATAATGGATAAGGTAGGAACTGCTCATCGAATCCCCAGTGGAGTCACCAAAAAATTGTTGGGTAAATATTTTGTCAATAGCTAACTGATGAGCAAAATAGGTCTCTTCAACCACAACAAGGGAGATTGGTTAGCCAAATGTGCAGGTTTACCACATCAGAGGTGGACAAATCTCTCCTCTCATCAAGGGGAGGTTCCCTATAAATATGAGGAGCTATATACTATATATATATATATGCAAAAAATAACACTCAGGGGTAGGACAACACCATCCATATCTCTTTTTTTAGAGATGATGTTCACAAACAAAGGAGAAAATCTTAGTGAAAACACTAAACGCACTTCTCTTATTTCAGAAGTGATCTTGCAGGAAACAACATGAGTTCTTTCAGGTAGTGACAAGTAACTGGTAACAAAGGCACAATAACTAGCATAATGAGGTGTAGCACAAAGTCTCCACCTCAACTACCTAAAGAGTGAAATACAAAGTGATCTTGAAAGAAACAACATGAGTTCTTTCAGGTAGTGACAAGTAACTGGTAACAAAAGTGTAATAACTAGCATAATTAGGTGTAGCACAAAGTCGTCCCAATATCCTTTACATAGAAAGAAACTAAAAACACACTGAAAACAACTGTGACAACACAAAGTATTTCCACAACTGGATTTAGGACACCTTCCTGATTACGTCCACTAATTCTACTTATTTCATTAAAATGGACAAGAATACATTCAAGAAATAGACATAAGAACAATTTCCTAAAATGACACAAGCTATAACAGCATAAAGTCTGAAAGTAACTTGTTTTCTCATTCAAACAAAGAAATATGATGAACAATCTGAGCTCAAAGTCTCAGTAATCACCTCTCAATTTTGGTAGAGTTTTGCTTCTATAATCGAAATATCTCCTTTGCATAAAGTAAGAGAAAACAATACATAGTAGCCAAGAAAGGCTTGACGCTTTGTTCCATGGAGCGGTCCATGTTGCATTCAATGCCTTGAATGCATTTTCAATTTTGTCAAGGGACCATGCTGGAACAGGGCAACCATTTTAACTATGGCATGTCAATTCATCTCAAATGTCTTCTCTTGGGCCTAGGTCATCTAGTTTGTCACTTGATATCTACGTAGCTGTCCACTTCACCTTTATTCTAAGGGAGACAAATAGGCTGTGTCTTCAATGTTTGCAAGCTCAAATATCTACTTGGTGGACTGTTCCACCTATCGAAATAACTTTTGCGCAAATATTTCTGGTCTTTCCCTCTTTCTTGTTGCAATTTGAGCTCTCGGGCTATCTTTTCCCTTTTTGCTGGCTCTTTCAGCTCCTTCTTTAACTGGTAACTGAATTTATTTTTAGGTTCTGTGCCACATTTGAAAATCAATAGATATTTCATTAGCTTGAATTTGACGTCCATGAGGATGTCAAAGGTTCACTGTTTCAACAGTTCGGGTGGCTTCCCTGGTTCCTTAGTTTTGTCGCTTCTTTGGTTCATTCACCTGAACCTTCTCATTGAACTGGTCTCTGGAAACTTTTGCTTCTTATCTTTGATCAGAGCTTTCCTTCAACTGTTGAACTCATTGAACTTGTGAACCATTTTGGTTCAAGGTTCAACGGTTTATCTTCTTCCTTAGAGGCCCTTGCTTTCTCTAAGTCTCTCAAGCTTTAGAAGAGTCTGTAGAATTGAGCCTGCAGAGTTCGTAGAATCGAGTTCATAAAAATCATCCTGCGGAGTCCGTAGAAATGAGCCTGCAGAGTCCGTAGAAATGAGCCTACAGAGTCTGTAGAAATCAAGTCCGTAGAAATCATCCTGCAAAGTCCATAGAAATGAGCCTGCAAAGTCTATAGAAATCAGGCCTTAATGTCTTTGGAACTTCCCGAAGGGAAGGTGTCCCTTCGATCCTTGAGAAATTCCATTTTATGGTTGTTAAGAGCCCCCCACAAAGGTACCTACCCTTCGGGGTCCTTCGGGCGGTCTTCGGGCTCCAATTCCTTCAGACATTTTGTCTGAAGGAAATCTTCCCTTTCCTTAGTCACTTTTCATCGAGCTTTTTTCTTTCGGGCGAATTCCTTCAGACAAAAAGTTTGAAGGAATTCCTTTAGACTTTTTGTTCGAAAGAATTCACCTTGTCTTTTGTCTTGAACAAATCTGAAGGAATTCCAACTTTTTTGCCTTGTTCATTTTTCCAAAGAAAATCTCTTTGTCTGCTTTTGCTCACTACCCTCCGCAAGGGCACTCGGCCTTGGTTCACTGCCCTCTGCAAGGGCACTTGGCCTTTGGGCTTCGGGGAAATCCTTTGAATTATTTGATTGAACCAATCGATTGAACCAACTTTGGTTCAATGGTTCAATGATTCATTCCTTTGTTTCACTCATTCAATTGACCACTTGAACCAACCGCATTGAACCAAACACGTTAAACCCAATGCATTGAACCTTTGAACCTTTGAACCCATTGAGCCTTTGAACCATTTTGGTTCAAGGTTCAACGGTTCAACGGTTTAAGCCTTCTTCTTTTCGTTAAGTGTTTTGAAGCCATTGAACTGGCTGAAGCGGTTGAACTTTGAACTTTTGACGAAGCATTTAACTCTTTAAGCTTGACGATGCCATTGAACCTTTGAACCCGTTGAACCTTTAAACCCATTGAACCATTTTGGTTCAAGGTTCAATGGTTCATTCCTTTGTTTGAAGCTTGCCGATTGACCTTTTGGTTGAACCTCGGCGTTGAACCAAGCTTGAAAATGCCTAAGTGTTGGGAACTTATTCCTTAGAGAGAGCTTTCCTGTTGAAGCTGTTGAACTTGATGAACCTACTAATCCCTTAACTGAAAAAGCTTGAATAATGAAGAGTTTGAATGTTCAGAATAATTTTTGATAAGGGAAGAAAGAATTTTGGCCTGCAGGACCAAAATAGTTCATGTGTTGTCCCAAAAAGGAGTGACAGATTTTGGGAACAACAATGACAAAAAGGTAAAGTTTGATATTATTAGATTGAAAGGTCATACGTCCCTATGGTGGGATGGAGTTCAATATGAAATAAGAAGAAAAGGAAAACCAAAGGTCAAGAGTTGGGACAAAATGGTGGACAAGTTGAAATAAAAATTCATTTCAAAAGACTACCAAACTAATTTATTCAAGAAGTTTCAAAATCTAAGGCAAAAAGAGATTACAGTCAAGGATTACATAGAGGAGTTCTACAAGTTAACAATCAAAGCATGACATATACAAGAAGATGATAAAAATGTGGATAGATACACCAATGGGTTAAGGTTAAACATCCAAGATGAGATCAGTATTCTATCACCAAGATCAATTGAGGAGACATACCAATTTGCTCTTAAGGCAAAGGATAAATTATCTAGGAAATAGACTCAACATTTAAGAGGTAGAGGCAGAACTTTTAGAGGAAGAGGGAAACATGGTGGAAAGAGTTAGTTGCATATCCATAATGAATAATCTATCAGTTCAAAAATTCAAGGTCAAACCAAAAGAGGTGGCTACTCATTTAGAGGTAGGAGACCATTCACAAGAGGCAAAATAAGAGGCTTTATGGGTAAGTGATTTAAATGAAACAAGTATGGGCATATATTTTATGAGTGCCTAGAGAATCATTATACAAGTCAAAGTAGTGCTCAAATTATCCAAGCTAATGAGGAGAGTGTGGGATCACCTTGTCATGAAGATGCACATAAATGTGGAGAATCTTTACTCATGAAGAGAGTGTTTCTCAATCCAAACAAGGAGATCAAGGAGCCTACACAAAGAAATACATTGTTCAGAACCACTTGAAAGTCAAAGGGTAATGTTTTAAAGCTATTATAGGTAGTAGATGTACTAATAAATTAGTATCTTCTAAACTGGTTGACAAGTTAGGCTTGAATAAATGAACACATTTTGTTCCTTATAAGGTGTCATGGCTACAAAAAATACACCAAGTCTTGATAAATGAACAATACAAAGTGGGGTTTCAAATAGCTATCTATAAGGATGAGGTGTTATGTGATGTCATGCCTATGAATGTATATCATGTCCTATTAGATAGACCTTGGTAATTTGTAAAGAAATCCATAGATAATGTAAGGAGCAATACCTATAGCTTTAAGAAAGATGAAAAGAAGAAGACACTCATACCATTGAAAGATGAGAATGTAGCATTAGAAGATAATTTGAAGGTGATGTTGACAAGTGGAAAAGAATTCTTGCAGTGAATTAAAAAAAGAGATAAGTTATGCATTGGTTAGCAAGCCTAGAATAATTATTATAGGCACAACATTGTCTAATCTACCTCTATAAATATAGAATTTATTGAATGAGTTTGTTTATATTATTGTGGATGATTTTCCTAATGATATAACTCCAATAAGAATCATTATCGACCATATAGATCTCATTCTAGGATCCAATCTACCAAACAAGGCAGCATACAAGATGACACCAAGAGAGAATGAGGAGATTAAGAAGCAATACAAGAATTCTTGGATAAAGGCCTAATCATGAAAAGTTTAAGTCCTTGTGTTGTTCCAACAATATTAACTCCTAATAAGGATGGAGGTTAGATAATGTGCATTGATTCAATAGACATAAACAAAATCATAATCAAGTATAGATTTCTTTTTCCTAGAATTGATGATCTAATAGACTATTTAAGTGGTGCAAGGTAAAAGTGGCAACCATTAGATTAGAATTAGAGAAGGAGATAAATGGAAGACAACTTTTAAGACCAATGATGGACTATATGAATGGCTTGTAATGCCATTTGGGTTGATTAACACTCCAAGAATATTCATGAGGATTTTGAATGAGGTATTTAAGGATTTTATAAGTAATTTTGTTATTGTTTACTTAGATGATATTTTAATTTACAACCAATCAAAGGAAGAACATCTCAAACATCTTAGAATGGTCTTAAATAAATTGAAAGAAGAGAAATTACTAATCAATCTCAAGAAGTGTACCTTCATGAAGACAAAGTTAGTCTATTTGGGATTTATCATTTCCCAAGAGGGATTTAAGATGGATAAAGAGAAGGTCAAAGCCATAGTAAAATGGTCTATTCCAAGGAGTGTATTTTAGGTAAGAAGTTTTAATGGCTTGGCTATCTTTTGTAAAAAGTTTTTAAGAAACTTTAGTGGTATTTGTGCTCCAATAGTGGAAACCATTAAAGGAAACAAAAATAAATTTCAATGGATTGAGGTAGTTGAGAGAAGTTTTAAGTTCTTAAAGAAAAATATTACAGAGTAACCAATATTAGCCTTTCTTGATTTCACTAAATTATTTCAAGTAGAATGTGATGCAAGTGGGACTGTTATAAGGGTTATTTTGAGCCAAGAAGGAAAACCAGTTGCCTATTTCAGTGAGAAACTTAATAAGGCAAAGAATAACTACGTAGCATATGACCAATATTTCTATGCCATTGTCTAATCATTGAAGAAATGGAGGCACTGTTTGATGCCTAAAGAGTTTGTATTATATATAGATAACCATGCCTTATAGTTTATTAGTAGTAAAACTAAACTAAGTCAAAGGAATATGAAATGGGTTGAATTTTTTTAGATTTTTTATTTTGTTATCAATCATAAGAGTGGATAATCTAAAAACATTGTAGATGCATTAAGTAGGAGAAGTCTGATTATGCAGGAGTTCCAAGTGAATATCTTGGGTTTTGATGCATTGAAGGACTTGTATAGAGAAGATCTTGATTTTAAGGAGGCCTATGAAGCATGTGAGAATACAATAGATAGAGATAGGAGTCCATAGATAGATTATATGCTATAAGAATTATATTTATTTTAGGGCAACTAGCTATACATACCAAGAGGTCAATGAGAGAGAATCTACTAAAGGAGAAACATAGTGGTAGCTTGGTAGGACACTTTGGGCAAACAACATGAGTGCACAATAGTATTAGCCATGAATGTAATCTAATGCAAAGATATTTTGATAAAACTATAGAATATGTCAACATTCTAAAGGTCAAAGTTAAAATTTAGGCTTATATTAGCCATTATCTATTCCTAGTAAGCCATATGATTCGGTAAGCATGAACTTTATACTTGGGATGCCAAAGACTCAAAAAAGTAATGACTCCATATTTTTAATAGTTGATAGTTTTTATAAGATGACACACTTTATTCCTTGTACCCAAATAAGTGATGAAATCAATATTGTTAACCTGTTCTTCAAAGAAGTAGTGAGATTGAACGGGTTTCCTAGAAGCTTTATGTTTGACAAGGATACAAAGTTTGATGGCCATTTTTGGAGGAATATTTTGAAGACAAATTTAAGCTTAAACTTATCTTACCATCCTTAGACTGATGATCAAACTGAAGTGGTCAATGGGAGTCTTGGAAACATACTCAAAAGCCTGGTAAGTGACCATCCAAAATAGTGGGATCAAGCACTAACTCAAGCAAAATTTACATATAATGACTATCCAAATAGAAGTAAAAGTTATATCCCATTTAAAATTATCTATGGAATCCATCCAAGAGGCATTTATGAGCTAAGAAAATTGGGCAAGTAGGAGAAAAGAAGTGCAGAAGGTGAAGATTTTGTAGCAACAATGCAATAGTTACATGAACAAGTAAAACATCAGTTATAATTGAATTCAAGTACAAAATAAGTGATGGTATGAGATGAAAGGAGTTGAAATTTGAGTTAGGTGATATATTAATTTCCCATCTCAAGAAATAAATATTCCCTAGGAGGAATATAACAAGTTGAAGATGAAGAAAATTGGACCTTGTAAGGTCTTAAAAAAATTATTTGCTTATGCACATGAATTAGAGATTCCATTTGACATTAGAATATCAAATGCATTTAATGTATCATACCTGTATATTTTTATAAGAAAGGATAAATTAGATAAGTGATTGAAGACAAATATGATTAGACCATCAGTTGGGAGCAATAACTACCAAAGACACAACCAGATCAGATTGAAGCCATTCTAGATAATAGGTGGTGATGAAAACTAGAGACAAAGAGTAATTTTAGTACTTATACAAGTGGAATAACCATCTAATTGAGGATGAAACTTGGATGACACCTTAATAGATAATCAAGTATGGTATTAGTGTTGAATAACTCATGAGCAGGAGATCATGAATAATTCTTTTGTTCCTTGGCAGTCTAATGCAGGTGCATGCTTGTAAATAACCAAAATGTGTTTATTTTTGGTTTTAGGAGGTTTAATAGGTTGTATGAGTTAAATAAGGAACTTTATATAAGTTTAAATGGTCATTTTTAGGTCTTTTATAAGTGTTTTTGGTTTTCCTGCCAAAAATAGGAAAATTAAAAATTTGAGTTTGTAAGGTTTTTGATGAATTTGATATCTTTTGGTGTATGGAAAGAATTGGATCCTTGTGTAAGGTGTATTAAATGTCTAACCATGTGTTATAATTTTAATTTATTCATTTACATAGTCTAATATATCTTAAAATTCCAAACAAAGTACATGCAATGTAGGAGGTTTGCTAAACCAAACATATTCTAAGATAATTTATAGATAGTTGACAAAATATTGTGTATGGAACTAAATTAGACAATTTTAGACATCAGTTAGGAAGATATAAAACTATAAACATAAAATAAGGATCCTAAGAATGAATGAAAAAGAGGATAAAAGCTCAAAATTGAGTTTTGTTGTTGGCATATGAAGACAATATATAGAAGCTATGTATTAGTCTTTGAAGATATTTGAATAAAGAAGACTTTATACAGATCTTTCTTGTAGATCGGACTTAATTACATGTATATGATTTAATATTAATTATTACTGGTCATGATTTATATGTTCTTGATGTTTTTAAAGGTTACAAAGTTCTGAAATAGAGTTTTCGATGATATAGTCCAGGTAAGAAGGTATGATCTGTAGGTTTTCATGTTTGTTCAAGCTTAAATTCCATTTGAGTTAATTGAGAAATAATATAAAAGACCCAATCTAATTGATATTATTTCTTGAGTATCCTTAAAAAATTATTTCATCAAATTTAGTCTCTTGAGTCACCTACAACATGGAAACCCTAAATCAGGGTTTAGTTTAAAAAAATGGATTATCTCACAAATGAACCCTCAAATTTTCCTAAAAATTGGCAGATAGGTTCAGTATAATGTATTTTAAAGGATTAAAGTGGTTTTATATCTTTAGGTAACTATAATAAAATATATAAAAGATTGTGTATTCTATAGACCTAATTAGGTCTAAAACAGGGCTAAAAAGGTAGTTTTATCATTTTTCATGAGAAACTAGTTGGTAAAAGGGTTTATAACTTGAAACTTGACATGAATATAATGTGGATTACTGTGTGAAGTATCCATTATGATATTCTAATATTTTTTGTGATTTAAGTACAAAAACAAGAATAATCAGACCTAGAGATAAAATTGTAAGCTTGTAGTACAGTCAGTCTATTAAAAGATCAAGATCTTTAAGATCACCATACACCGTGTTATCATTCCATGAATACTATAATATTGAGATTTATAATATTTTTAAATTTCATTGTTAATAAATCTATTTATGTTGTGTACATGGATATGTTATTAGCTAGGATATGATCACATTACACATACATAGTTTAGAATACATTTCTAGTTCTATCTTCCACCAATGTTATCTATTTGTATATAATAGATTAAATATTTGTTATCTATTTCATTTGGACCTTGACCCTTGTGTGCAATTATTTGAACATCTCCATGAAATCTTGTTTGTGAATGTGGAACATTTGAACATGTCTATTTGATTTTTGCCCTTGACCCTATGTTGTGTGCAACATTTGAACATGTCCCTTATTTGTGACATTATTTATGTTCTTATCTATGCAACTTATTTATCTTGTGACATTTAAACATGACTTTAGTGTGTAGACCTTGGCATTATTTGTATGACATTTGCTTATTATGTTTGTGTGCGTGTTGAAATTGTTAAGTTTGATGAGAGCCATGATCTATATCATACACTAAGCTAATCCATAACATATTAAATCTATATTTTATTCTATGAGTTTCATTAATATACATTGTTATTGGCCTTACGACTTATGTTACATACATGATTCAAATAAGCACATATCTTACTATGCTAACATTCCATATGCTACATTATTCAATGATTCCATATTACTATGCATATTAAAATTAACTTTTATTTTAATATGAATCCCTTTTCTTGTTCAATCCCATCAACTCAAAATGGGGAAATTTCAATGGGATTTTTATATATGAGACAAGCCTTTTTCAAGAGAAAAAAATTAGTTTTGGTTTAAAATACAGTTGCAAAATGGTTCAAAATTCAGTCATTACCATAGATTATGGTGGCATATGCCATGCATATGCACTCATATTTTAAGATCAAAGTAAAAAATCACACAATTTTGAGTATATGATATAGGTTCATATACAAGTTTCAAACATGATTTCACAATTGACATCTACATATAGTTTTAGATTCTACATTTATTAATGGGGGCTTGATAGAAGTTCATTCACATTATGTTATTTCTTCAAAGTTTCAATACTATTTTCTAGGTTGTGAACATGATAGGAGCATAGATGTACTACATTCTCTTTTGATTATGCATTCAGGAAAAAAGTTAAAATTGAATCTACAAGCCATTTGTAGTGGTTGAATAAGTTTGAGTGCATAATTCATAACTTAAAAGTTTAGTACCCTCTAGCATTATGTCTGTAAATCCATTTTAGATTTAAACTCATTCCACATCTTGGGTTACAAAGATCAACTGATTTAAATTGAAATTTTTGTGTCCCTCAATGGGTTTTATTTTCAATATAAGTGCAAATTCAAATTTGGGGTTCGATCACCCTCAAATTTTTCCATTGGTTTGACTAAAAAATCAATCTCTCTAATGCTTCAAGGAAGCATAATCTTTTAAAAAAGTAACAAAATCAATTATTTTTTCACATATGTAAGTGTATTCCTTGCATGATTTCATTTCAATTTCAAAATTCAAAGTTCAAATAATTTTAAAATTTTAAACTTCAGGTAATTTTAAAAATTTAAAATTCAAGGAAATTTTAAATTTAAAGTTTAAAAATTTTCAAATTTCAATTTTCAAAAGAGGATGCCTAATTCATGTAACTAATTCATGTGTTTTTTAGAGCTTTCCAAATGAGGATTCCTTACATGATTGGAGTACTCGCTCAAAGGCAAAGTGTGTCTAACACATTGAGGTACATTTCTTCTTTAATCCAATTTTTTTATTTTTAGACTGGGAGAGGAGGGGCAATTGTAAACACCTAAATTTGGTCATGAATACTTGATTATGTTAATTTTTACCCATTTTTACTTTTATTAACTTGTGCACTTAAGTCAAACCTATTTTGACACATTGACATATCCTATCTTAAGCACATATAAGGACCTTTTTCTTTTCTAATATGTCATCTATCACCTAGGAAAATGTTCTATTGGCTAAAAATAACTCTAAGCATATATTTGGATGGACCCCAACCTAAAAAGTGGCATGCTTCCTTAAGGATCAAAATCATCCAATTGAGGTCAAGAGTGGAAAATGGTCCCGAACCCTATTAGACGTTTTTGACCCTTGTCTTCTAAATGTCATATTTTAAAATTTAACCCTCCATTATTTCTCCTTCCAAGCTTGTGATTTTCTCATTTGGATTTATATAAAGTAACATCCAAGTCACTCATTATTCCACTTATAAATTTCAATAAAGAGGCATATTTACATTATTGCACATTGAGCAAAGCTTTCCTATTATTCCCAATTCTAATTATAAGCATTACAAGTAGTCCTCAACCAAGTCACGAGTATGTTTTACTTAGTCCAAAGGAAATCATGATTAAATATTCAAGCCACATTTAGATGTCTTCTTATATTCAAAGGAGTAAAATTACACAAATCACTCTAAGTGGGAGAAATACATAGGCTTCAATTCCCTCTTTAGAGTATAAGACATGTAGGAAACATTCAGTCATCGTGGGCATGATTTGGGCCACCTCAACTGAATTACACTCCATGTTTTTCTATTTATAGGTTTTCAATCATTACAAGCCCTATTAATGTTTCTACCTTGGATAAACTATCAATAACTCTTCCGCACATCTCATAAGGTCAAATTTGTACACACAAACCTAAGTGCAACTATTGCGCAATATTATGCCTTGATTTTTCTATTATCGACAGTCCTGAACCTAGTTGGTGGTCCTAACCTTCCTCATTTGTCAGTTTCAACTTTTGGGTTTTACAGAATTAGTTCATGTGTTCCTATTTTTACTCTCTGTCAGTCAACACAGTCAATATACAGATGAAAATAGCTAAGTTTGTTTATCGAATTCATAGTTAGCCTTGTTTGTAATCATTTTCATCTTATCAAATTTGATTCTTTTCCGTAATTTTACTTGTAGAAATTGCATTTCCAATATTCTATTATATTCTAATCATTTTATCAAAATTTGTGTTAATTACCATGTTATTCAAATTTTGATAAAACAATAACATATCTCAATGCCTTTTGGCACACAATGATTACACTATGTTTTGGAGAGACACTTTTGGCATGTATCATTTTTTCAAGATTAGTTCTTTGCTTTTCAATGCCAATGGGTATCTCATTAGGCCTAACTATCGGGGCCTATTTTTAAGGATTTGAGGCTCATCATTTTTGTACTTGTCCCCTAATATCACTTAAAGGGGGTGTTGGTGTAAAATTTTATTTGCACCTTATTTATAAGATAACTTAGGTAATGAGCTTAGCTTATTAATTATTTTATATATTTGTAAAATAGAATAAGGCACCTACATTATTTTTGCACTTGTGTATAACATTATTTTATTAGTGGCTATGCACGTGTGACCAAGTTATCCAAACTAGTTCACTTAAAGATGTTGATCAAAGTGAAAAACCTTTATTAATTAAAATGTTGCCTCTTATCTATATAAAATAAGGGTCTCTCCCTCACTTTCAGCATGAGGTGAAGTGAGTCATTCTTGTATTGTTTCATTCTTTCCTTAGTGTGGGCTATACAATAAAGTTATATTATCACACCCAAACTTTGTGTGTGTCGTTATCTATGTGTCTGTAATGTGAGTAATGTATAGGTCATTTTATGAGCATGGGTAATGTCCTAAATTATGATAATTTTTTAATAATATAATTGATCATTTGAAATCCAATTTTTTTGTGTGAATTCCACCAAATTGTGGATGATTGTAATGTATTAAATATACAATTATCATGTGTTAAGCTCATGGAAACTATCCACATCTTTGTTGGAAGTCAATATTTGGGGTCACATCATAATAGGTGAAACTCTATCACATATTATAAAGATGTTTACAAGAGTGTGGACAAAAAATTGAATACAAAATAAATTTTGATAATGTTGCAAAAGACATTAGAAGCAATGTAAAATAACTTGACAATGAATACAAAATAGTATTTTAAGCACCCTTATAATGAATCTTTTAAGGCTTAGTTGATAGGTTGAGGATGGAGAGGCCTTCAGGCACTTAATTGACTTAGGAAATGTATTTTAAAGCATTTATGTTCTAAGTTGATGAAATGACATCGTGAGACTCAACCGTATTACAAATTTGAATTTTATGTACTCTATCAACTAAGAGACAGATATATTAGAAAGATTGAAGATGTTTATGCTCTCGAGATTAACGTCAAAGGCCTTTAGGCACTCTTTCAAAAGAGGCTCGAGAAGTTCCCACTATTTTAATGAAGAATTATATTTAATCTCAACAAGTATATCAACCAAGTTATTGGATTTTTAGCCATTATGAATAATTAACACAAACTTGTCTTTCATTAATGATGTGTATATCAACTAAATATATATTAATAAATAAAGGGTTTTTTGTAGGTTTACTCTTAGCGTTTTACACAAATAAATCATTAAATTTGTTTATTAAGTTGTGTTAATATATAAACCCAATATATTATGATCATTATACCAATAAAGGTAATACTACATTGGAAATGACTCATTTAATAGGGTAATACTACATTAGAAATGGCTCATTGAATAGGGTGATACTACATTGGAAATGACTCGTTCAATAACATAATTATTGTTTAATTATGGATGAGTATGTTTGTATATTTAATCTCTCATCTTCTTTTTTATAACTTAAAACTCTAAAAAAACTTTCATTAAAATTATATATATTTTTATTATATCAAATTAATTCATATGATTTATATATCTTAAAATCATTTTTACAATACCAAAATTATCATTTCAATAACCATTTTAAATACAAAATCTCTGACAAAAAAATTTCTTTAACACCATTCTCCACTTAAATAAAAACATTCAAATTGATAAATAATTCTCACAAAATTGAAGCCTTCCAAACCCAGTTGTTTTTGATGTGATGTTTGGTGCCTTTAAACAATGTTTAAAAATTAGAATTATTTTATTAGGTGTTATCTACCATTACTTACCAACCATGAAATAATTGCTTATATATCCATAATAAAAAAGACATGAAACCACTATTGGAAATAAATTTTGAATTATAATGTCAACTAATGTCCATTTATTTATTTAAAAAAAAAACAACATATTTTACATTAAAATTCTAATATTATAAAGAATATGTTGACTAATGTTCCGAACCAAACAAATTATTGATTGTGGCCAACAAAATAAAGTACTAAATGTGGGTAGGACGAGATAGTGAAAGGCTGATTGTTTTATAACCACCTTTGTCATTAGAGATAACAACTCTTCTCTATATTCCTTAGGAAGTGTTAAATTGGGGATATATATTGATCGGTAAAATAAATAAATATGTGACTTTAAAAAAATTATAAATTTCATAATATAGATTTTATATGCTATTTATTTAGTGTTAATTTGTGTTGATTTAATATATTTATTTACACCTTATTTTGAGTTAAATAATTGTTCAACTTTAATTAATGAATTTTTTTAAAGAAAATTATTAAATTTAATATTCAAAATATTCATTTACTTTTTATTCTAAAATATTCTATTTAATTGTTAATATTTAATTTGTTTCTACAAATTTTATAATAAAAACAACATTTGCATATAGTTTTGATAATGTAAAGCTCATGCACTCTATGAATTAATGGAGTTTTACATCCATATGTTATGTTTGGTGAAACTATGTTATTACTTCTTGAAGATATCCGTGCCTTATATAGGCTATAATTATCATATTCAATGAAATGACTAGAAATCTTACAACATTAGTGCCACTGCTTTTCTGAGTCCATAAAATATCCATGTTAATCGAGGGATTCAGTTTCTTGATTGGTTCCACACTAAGTGGAACAACCATTAAAATCAAAATGCTTATTATAGGTCCTATTATGCTTGGTGTGGGTCTAGGATTTTCCAGTCAGGGGACTACTAACCTAATTTGATGGCTCTTGTTGACTTTGTCTAGGGTTTAAGGAAAGCTCATATATATTAAATTGTTATGTTTTCAAGTGGTTCTAATACTGATTTTTGTTGTTGGGATTTTTTAAAGTCAAGAGGATTTTCTCTAGCTATAGGAATTAGAGTAGTAGACAGGGAATAATTTGCTCAATTCATTACTCATGGAATTTAGGGTTTTTTTTTAAGGAGACGGGGTGGTTTCTTGCCCAAGCATAGGAGTTTTAGTGAATAAAATATTGGACCACTATCATGACACTATGTGGAAGGGTGAGTGCAAAATCAACCCCAATCTGCCATGGTCGATTCATGCTTTAATGATATTGTCCTTGTTTTGGCCAAGGGAGCCCATGATTTGAGCTCCAACATGGAGGTTAATGAAAGGGACTTACATCCTCATAGTGACTGCTACAAGGAGGTTTGACACCATGGTATCCACCTCTAAGATTATTATTTGTAGCATAATCTTTATGGCTTGGCCTCTATCGAGTCACCTCTATCATTAAATTACCTTACATCTGTAATGAAATTACTTAGATGATTTGCAATAATAGAATTATATATTGCATAATTAAGAGTAAAATAAACATATCCATAACAATAATTACCAAAAAATAAGAATATTTGAATATTATGACTGAGCTACTTAAAGGGAGAAACCTCCACAACAAATAAGAACATAATTGACAATATGATGATAGAAGACTAACCACTACTTCTTAAACATACTCTACTTAACCAAGGTTATTCTATAGGCTGACCATACTAAGAACATAGAGAAATGCAACAAGATAATATGAATGTGTGTAAGCCATAAGTCAGCGACACATTTCCTTAAATGCACTATAGGTGAAGGGTGTAGCATGCCCTTCCCCTTCAAAATAATGTTATCCTCAACATTGAATCAAACATGATGTTTTTGTAAGAATGCTTCATCTTCCCATGTTTCATCTTCAAAATGCAAGTTCTTCCATTTGATCAAATACTCCTTAATGGCTTTGATCCATAGTTCCTTACTATGCATGTGAAGGATATCTTCAAGCTCCAGAATGACTCGGTCTTCTTCATCCAATTCAAGTAACTCAATCTAAGTGGAATATATATGTCCAATTACCTTCTTCAAGAAAGATACATGGAATATCGGATGCATGTGAGTGGATGGAGGTAATTTTGGCTTGTAAAACACACTACTATTTATTTTTAAGATCTGATAAAGGCCATAATACTTAGGTGGAAACTTGTTATCCTTTTTTTACTGCTTCAGATACATATGCTTATATGTCTACAAACACACAAAGACCCAATCACCTATGACAAAATGTCACTCATTGCAGTGTTGATTTTCTTGTTGCTTCATTCTATGTTATGTCATTGTTAAATTCTCTCAGGAACTAACTAGCTCACCTCATATTTATGGTGAATGTGTTCCTCAATAGCTTGAACCTTAGGATGCAATATCAAAGCTAAAGTAATGGATGGAGGGTGATACCCATACAATGCCACAAAGGGAGACATCTTTGAAGAAGTTTGAAAAGAAGTGTTATATCAACATTTAGCAAGTGGCAGCTAATGAACCCATTTTTCATGTTTATCAGAAATAAAACAATGAAGATACCCTTCTAGACATTTGTTGACTACCTCTATTTGTCCATCAGATTGAAGATTATAGGATGAACTATCAACCAACTAGGTGCCCAAACATGCAAATAATTCAGTCCAAAAGTTACTAGTATATATGGGATCTTGGTCACTTACAATGATCTTTGGAGTACCATGCAATTTTTGAATTGTATTGAGAAACATAAAAGCTACTATACTGAAAACAAATGGCTATGATAAGGAACAAAAATAAGCATACTTGGTGAGTTGATCCACAACTAACATGATAACATTTTTACCTTAGACCGTGGTAACCCTGTAATGAAATCCATGGAAACCTCCTCTCAACATTGGCTGGGATGGATAAAGGCTACAAAATATCGAGGGTCTTAATGGTTTTACCTTTGTTTTATTGACATAACATACATTTAACCACATATTTTTAGACATCCCCCTTGAGTCCTTCTCAAAATAAATCCTACTTGATTCTATGATATGTTTTCAAAAATCTAGAGTGACCTCCAAGTGGGAGACATGAAGTTCCTGAAAAATTTTATGTTGGAGGAGAGAATGCTTACAAAGGTATAATATATCTTTATACCATAATGTGTTCGTCTTCCATGTAAATTTTTTAGATTCATCAGAACCCTACTGAATATTTTGAATCAAATCATTGGTAGCATTATTATTCTCCCATTCAGATCTTACTTCCTCTAGCCAATCTGCCTACCACATAGTCATGGTGAATAATAATGCCTCGAATGATTCATACTATTGGGAGAGGGCATCTTCTACCACATTCTCTTTTCATTTCTTATACACTATTTCAAAATCATATCCTAACATTTTAGTGACCCATTTTTTGTTGTTCTTTAGATGACAATCATTGTTCTAAAAAATGTTTGAGGCTATCATAATCAGTCTTACCTGAAAGTGATGAACCATCAGATAAGGTCTCCATTATTTCACTTCATACAAAATAGTCATCATTTCTTTCTCATAGATTGGTTTGAGCCTATTTCTTCCCTTCAATTAGAAAATTTTAAATACCAATGGTTTGTCTTCTTGTAGGAGTATAACCCCCATACCATATCTCAATGTGTCACACTCCATAACAAAAGTTTTTGAAAAATCATGAGTGGGGATGTAATACTACCATAATTGTTGACAAACATGTGATAGTAATCAGTTAGCCCCAAAAATATTCAAAGGTTATTGAGGGTCTTGGGAACTTGCCACTCAATCATTGCTTATATTTTTTTAGGATCAACTTTCACTCCATGTGAAAAAACATGACCCAAGTATTCTACCTCTTGGATATCAAAAACACATTTGAAAGGGTTCGCATAAAGTTGATGTTTTTCTAGAACTGAAAGTACCTATTTTACATACTTCAAATGGTCTTCCTAATTTTTTGCTATAGATGAGCATATCATCAAAAAGCACTAATGCAAACTTTCTCAAAAATGGCCTAAAAATAGTATTCATCAAACTCTAAAATGTAGATGGTACATTTGTGAGGCCAAAATTCATGACCATAAATTTATGATGGCCTTCATGAGTTCTAAAAGTTATTTTAAGTATGTCCTCATTACGGATGTGAATTTGATGATACCCAGAGAGAATGTCTAATTTGATAAAATAAACAACACCGTACAATTTATCTATAAAATCATCAATTATTAGAATACAAAAATTATCTTTGATGGTGTACTTGTTGAGTTATCTATAGTTTGGTCACATGTTCCAACTATCATACTTCTTATGCACCATGACCACCAAGGAGGAATATTCAGTTTGACTCTATCAAATGATTCTTGCATCCAACATCTCCCATACCATCTTTTCAATTTCAATCTTTTGGGCATAGGGATTCCTATAGGGTCTGATATTAGGTGGTTTAATTCTTGTAATGATATTGATGGAATGCTCATGTGCACAACTTAGAAGAAGTCCTTTTGACATGTCACCAAAAAAACCAAAATGGTCATCCATCACCCTTTGAAAATCAGGATGTGTAGACTCTTTGGTTGGTTGAACCTCTATGTAAAATAAGTGTGCCATAAATCCTTCTACACCTTTTTTGAGAATCTTCATCATTTAATGGGAATTAACCAATTGTGAAGATTTAGCCCATAATCTATGAAGTTCAAAGGTCTTGTCTTCTGAATGGAACCTCATGAACAGTTCTTGGAAATTCATCTCAACAGTGCCCAAAGTGATGAGCCATTACACTCCCAAAATAATGTTAGCTCCTCCCATGGGAATAGGAAAATAGGGGAATCTAAAAAGTATTATCCCATAGTAAGCTTAATGATATGGCATTTTCTAAAATAATTGACTATACCACCATCTGTAATCATGACCTAAAATTTTAGAGATAGATAAATGAAATAGTTCAAACAAGTAGCTAACTTACTGTTGATAAAATTATGTGTACTCCCAGAGTCAATTAACACAATCACCTTGTATTTATTGAAGAAACCAACCACCTTAATATTTTAAGGAGTATTAATGCTTGAAAGTGCATGATAGGAAATAGTAGGGTGAGAATCTTCAGATTCATCCTAGGGTTATTCCAAACTTGCCCAAGAAGCCTCATCATCATCTTCCTCCTCATTAGCACCTTCAATGTAAAATAAACTATTGTTATCACGCCAATGTCTTTTGATCCATTTTATATCACATATAAAATACAAATATTTTGCACACTTTTATTCAACTTGTTGAGGTGTCAATCTATAGGTTGTGGAAATGATGGTGTTGGGAAGGTGCATTCCTGCACATTAATGAAAGGTCTTCATTTGATTAACTCTTTTTACTTAGTCAGACGTGCCCTTGGTATGGATTTAAATACATTAATAGGATGAAACATACAAACATCTAATTAGATGCTATCTTTGAGGCCACCTAAAAATAGGTCAGTCAAATTTTGCTTAGTGATGTCTACCCCACGTAAGGAGAGATTCTAAAATTGATGAATGTAATCCTTTACCATCCTAGTATGGTGCAACTTGGCTAGTTGGATGAAGTAGTTTTCTAAGACATTGTTACGATAGTGGAGCTGTAACTCTTTATAAAATACAAACTAGTAAACCAAGAGACCCTTATTAGTCTTTTGAGCACACAACTAGTGATACCAAAAAAACTGCCTAGGTTCCAAATATAGAGAGGCCATGACCACCTTTTGTGAATAGGGAGTCTAATGTAGATCAAACAGATTTTTAATTTGAGTAATAAATGCAAGTGGATCATTACCATCAAACTTGTGTAGGTCCACTTTTAGAAACAATAGCTTCATACCATAGTTGGTGTTATGATTGTTTGGAGAAGAACCAAATTGAAGTGTTGGAGGGTTATTTTGTAATTATTGAGTTGAAAATTTGGCCAATTGCTTGATGATTTGTTGTAATTAATCCCAAAATATATTTAAGTCCTCTCTCAGCCTTGTGAGGTCCCCTTTAACTGAATCAAGATCATCTTTCTACACCATGCCTTGTAACTTTGACTTAAGTTGTTGAACTATATTTGAAATACTCAGATCATAATTTTTTGACTCCATGTCATCTTTGTGAGGAGTTTTAGTCATTTATTTATCTTTCCCATAACCATGAGTGTTAGGCCTTACCATGCATAAAACCTAAGAGGGTCATGACCTAAAAAAAATGTATTGATAGATGATACCATTACAATCGCCTCACCAAGACAAATCCAATGACTACTAATGTGCATAAGGGTGAAAAACTTTGAACCAAAAAAGTGTATTGATATAATATACCATTTAAATCATCTCACTAAGATGAATCCAATGACTACTAAATTGCACAAGGTAAGAAAAATTCTAGACTTTTTTTTTAACTATTTTTTTCTTCTTTGGAAAAAACTCACGAATAAAACTGCGATGTAAAAAAAATCAATTCCTCTTGGATCACAAGTTATGTTTTTTTGGCCTTCTAGTGCTCAGGATGCTAGACCCAAAAAAAATGAATCATAAAAATTTTCCCAAATTGAAGCTATGATACCACTTATAATGAAATTACTTGGATAATTCATAATAATAGAATTACATATCACATACTTAAGAGTAGAATAAACAGATCCACAACAAAAATTACTAAAAGAGTAGAATACTTGAATATTATGACTGAGCCACTTCAAGGGAACAACCTCCACAAAAATTCAATAAGAACAGAATTTGCAATATGAAGATAAAATACTAACCACTATCTTCTATATATACTCTACTTAGCCAAGGTTATTCCATAGGCTGACCATATTAAGAACATAGATAAATGCAACAAGATAATATGAAGGTGTGTAAGCCACAAGTCAAAGACACATATCCCTAAATGCACTATAGTTTAAAGGTGTAACAACATCAGGGTTTGACTGAGGGTTTACAAGCCTACAAGCCATGGTCATATCCACCACCCCCACTAAAGTGTCCTTATTGGTAACCATTGATACATTGCCCACTCCCTAAATTTACTATAAAAAGTTGACTCAATTTTTAAATTGATTTTAGTGATTTCACGTTGGATGGTTTTAAAATGACATGTAGATGAGAACATAGGCATTGGAAATGTTCACTACCATGAAAGTGGTTTTTTGTATGATTTTTTCATTTGGGCCAGATGTAGTGGTTATGGTTTAGTTTTAATTAGCCCTAATTCATAGACCATTATAAATATTAACCATTCCATCTTTAATAATTCTTAGATTATTTTGAATATTCACATTCATGCTAGGTTTTTGAATGCATACATTTCCCCCCGTTTAATAGCTATTTTTGTGTGTATATCATGGATTTTACATTTTTTAGGTGTACTAACATTGCATGTGCATGTTTGTTGAAGATTTAGCTATGTTCTTCAAAGATATGTACAAAATTTGAATGGTCAATGGCCATTTTGTTGTCCCAAAAAAATATCAGCTCATTTTTGGGACAACATTTGAAATATTTTGGTCTTACAGACCAAAATTATCTCTTCTCTTTTCAAAATTTGTCTTGGGCATTCAAATTCTTTAGTTTTCAAGATTTTCTTAAATCTATGGACTTTGCAGGCTTGAATCTATAGACTCTGCAGGCTTGAATCTACGGACTCTGTAGGCTTGAATCTATGGACTCTGCAGACTTGAATCTACGGACTCTATAGGCTTGAATCTATGGACTTAGCAGGAAGAAAAATCTATGGACTGTGTAGGAAAAGGAAAATCTACGGACTCTGTAGAATTGGTTCATCACCTTGGTTCAAAGAAAAATTTCCATCGGCAAGCATCAGCAGCAAGTTCAACGTTTAGTTCATCTTTTGGTTCAACGTTTTGGTTCAAAGACATGGTTCAAGCAACAGTCAACCAATGACGTCCCCGCAGACGTCAAATTTAAGGTAAGGGAATATCTATTGAAATTCAAATAAAGTGCAGAACTCAAATGAAGAACCAGGCGACTGGCTGGGAAGATATCCCAATAGCTCAAATTACAGCAAGAAGAGACAGCTGAAAAAGCCCGACTGAAGAGAAAAGCCCATGGAAAAGCGCCCGATGGAAAAAGACAAGTGCAGCGAACGTGACAAGTGTTTGCGTCTGTGTTCCCCTTTTGAGTTTCTAGGGCAAAACGTGTCATGGACTCCATTTTTCCATGAGTTTCTAATGAGTTTCATGACAACGGAGCTTGCCACTTGTCAAAGATGCAGAAAGGCCCCCCCAAAGGACATAGGCAAGAAGGGTTATAAAGAGCAAAGAAGCGCTTAAGCAGTGAAGAGAGGAGCGAGACTAAAGGATCATAAATATATTCAAAAGAGTTATTTCCAGTAGGTGAAACAGTGGATCGAGTAGACTTCTGAGCGCACCAAACCAAGGACATGGCCTATTTTATTCCATGAAGTAAAGACAAATTGATGGCTATGCAGACATCAGAGGGGACAGACCAGATGATCCAAACTCGGGAGAAGACATATGGGATGAAATGACATGCCATAGTTAAGACAGCTGCCCTATTTTTAATGCAATCCTTTGAAAAACCTAAAAATGCATTCAAGGCGTTAAATGCATAGCATGGGACATTCTTTGAAAAACAAATGCCCAAGTCTTTCTTGGGACTCTATATATTGTAATCTCTCATTTTGCATCGGGGGACTTCTCATTTTTACAAGAACGAAACTCTGCCCATTTTGAAAGAAGAAGACTGAGACTTTGAGCTTAGGTTGTAATTTCATTTTCCTTGTTATTTAAATGAGAAAGCAGGTTTTTCTAGACTTTGTGCTGTTCTGACTTGTGTCATCTGAAGGTGTCCTTATTCATTTAATTTGGTGCACAAAATTAGTAAAGGTAACAAAGAAGTGTCCTGAAACCAACTGTAAAAAGACTTTGTGCTTTTACAATTGATTTCAGTTGGTGTTTTTCCTTTCCTTTTTTGTGTTAAAGATTATGGGGTGACTTTGTGCCCCCATTATCCTTTGTGATATACTCTTTGGGCAGTCGAGGTGGAGACTTTGTGCTACACTTCAGGCTGTTGGTTACCCTATTACCGATTACTTGCTACTAGAAAGAGTCCTACTGTTTGCAAGAACAAGCACTTCTGAAAGAAGAGAAGTGCCTTCTATTGTCTCACCAGGATTTCTACTATTTAGGAAGGAATCTGGCTCTTGGCTGAAAGTTGCTTCTGAAAGAAGAGAAGCACCTTCCCCATCACCCAGTATTTCTCTTTTGTTTGTCAGCTTCATCTCTGAAAGAAGAGAGATGGATGGTTTGTCTTACCCCCTGTGTCTTACTTTTTGCATATATATAGTATATAGCCTCCTGCATCTCCTGCATATCTATAGGGAACCTCCCCTTGATGAGAGGAGAGATTTGTCGCCTGCTGATGCAGTAAACCTGCACATCTGGCCGACTGATCTCCCTATGCTACGGTGATAGGAACTATTTTGGTCACCAGTTAGCTGGCCGACAAAATATTCACCCAACACATTTTTCATGTCAATAATGTCAAGTGAGAAACTCTATAAATATTTATCAAGAACACATAGTGAAATCCAATGTTTGAGCATCGATGACTATATTCCAAGACTTTCTAAAGGGTTTAATCTAGTCAATTATATCAAAGCTCCCCCTAAATTTTTTATTTAGATGCAATCAAATCTCAGAAGATAAAATTTCCTTTCCATCAATTTATGTCACATCAAGTTTAGTTCTAAGTTCTATCTTGACAGTTCATTTAGTACTAGTAAGACAAAACAAATAATGGATAGTATTATCATCTTCCAAATTTATCCTATTATAAGTATTTATTTTTTTAACATTGGATGGCATCAAACATTAAATATTTTCTTATGGATCAAATCAAAATCTTTAAGAGAGTTTCACATATCATTCTGTTGGCATTGTGTAACATACGTAATAGCGATGCATGAACATATTGTAGAGATCATTTGTTTAAATATATTGTAGAGATTCTAACTTATCTCTTTTGATGTGAATGTATCACATACTTTCTCTTTGAAAATTTAAAAAAAAAAATCTATAAATTTTAGTGGTTTCAAATACCTAATAACCTATATTCTTCATACAGTACATTTAGATTACTATTTAATTGAGGAGTTAGAAAGAGTATGTTCAGATATTGAACATTTGATGATATTTTTTCCATGGGCTTGAGAATTTAAAAAATAACTCCTACAACCTTAATTACATAATTGTTGAAGGTTGATATTTGGCATCATGCTTAGTCACAGCTAAATATTTTCAATTAATGAGTATCAACATCCAAAGTTGTGTTATTGTCAAACTGAATATCCCTAAACAACTACCATGAAGAGAAATAAAAATCTATTAGTATCTGATGTAGGGTTTCCATTTTTTCCACTTAATTTTCTTGGAAATTTTCCCAAATTGAAGATCTCTATATATACCTTGATTGTTTAAAGGCAAGTTATAAGATTCATCTTCATTGAAAATTTTCTACTGTTTTTCCAAGCACTATAAATATTTCTTCATATTTTTTGTTTTAATTTGTAATAATTTTATTTAATTTATATTCTTCCAACTATATATTAAATTTGTATATGGAGATTTACAAGCTATATTTTCATGGAAGGATGTGATCAATGAGGTTACATCATGGTTGAGACTTCTGTTGACACATATAAAAAGGTTCATGTCAATATCTCATACTTGAATGAAAATGAAATGGATTTGATTAGTTGCATTGATATAAGTTATCCTATGTTGGATATGATGTCACTTATAGTTAATTGATTCTTTGAATTAACTCTTAAGGTGCAAATTATAAACAAACTCTTGGGTTTGCAAAGACCTTCTGTAAATGTAATAATTTTGTTTTGAAAGTAATATCCATTATTGCCTTCTATCTACTTATCTTGTTAAAAGACAATGGAATAATAAATGTAACATCGATTGAGTTTTCTTTGTTTATGTCTTTAATCACCCACATTATGTCTATTGGATTTATCCCATTTTCTATTCTATGGTAAAATCTTTAGTTTTAATAAGTTCTATTATAGTCTTGTCTATGGTTTCTTTCTCAATGTCAACCAATTTTTCTTTTTCTCTTGAGTCATTATTTGAATAAATTATACTTAATGTCTCTTTTGTTTTGAAATTTCCACTAGGGTTGTTGCAAAGAATTTCCATGTTAGTGTAATATGTTGCTCTTGGTATTTCTATTATGTCGATGTATTTTTTTTTGAGCTTTAGCTCATAAAATAATACAAATTACTTTTCATGAGAAAAAATGTATTGAGGATGAGATGTGTGGTTTTTAATTTCAAAATTTTATTGTAGCAATTACTTGAATGTAAAAAAAATTGTGATTACACAAAATTAATAAACTTGAGCTTTTAAATGCACCTTAAATCAGTCTCTAATACATGAATCTGAACTTTGGAATGCACGTAATATATTTTGTAAAGATTGGATTGATTGAGTCCATTTCCTTGACTCATATATGGGCTTGAATCTATGTTATAAACAAAGCAATTAAATAATTATACTTGTAGTTCAATACTTGATTAATCTACTTAATGTTGAGTTTCATGCATATTATAAGTTTATTGATATGAGTTTGTGACCCACTCCAATAGGTTATGGGTTTTCACCCTCTCGTTTCAAGATCATAGAGATGACCCAGAGTACAAGTTAAATTTTTTGAATTGTTACAATAAAAAATATTTATAATAATTTGATGGGTCATATTCATGCTTTCAAAAATTAGTTTACATGTGATCATGCTTATTCAAAACTAGACTATTCTAAATAAATTTAAAAAGTAGATAAAATAAACTAGTAGTTTTCAATCTTGCCTTAAAAGTGAGTTTTTAAAGTAAGAAGAGATATATGGAATGTATTATACTTTGAGGCCATTTAAACTTATCCCTTACCTAAAAATAGGCATTCTATGATCACATACAACAATGCAGAGTGCCACTTGAATTTTTTATTAGCCATGTAAAATTCACAATTTTCACCTATTTATGGCATCTTATGATTGGATTCTTATAGTGAACTTTAAATTTAGTGGCCATTAAGCAATACCTAAATGTACCTATTAAATAATATTCAATCTTACAATCTTAAAATTCAAACATCCTCTGTGTTTATCAACCTCCACTATGAAATTTGCTCCAAATGTAAGTCAATTGTGATATTTATGTTAGCCTTAGTGATCTATGCATATCAATTTTAATTCATATTTTAACTTGGGATGCTATTGCAGATTTAATTTTATTTGAATTCTCTTTTTAAATATATCTATATGATTATCCATACCTATCCTTAAAATGTTGTGATTTTTTTTAATTTGATGACCTGTTGACGGGCATAAATTTTGGCCTCTAGTGAATAGAGGATCTCATAGGATCACGCGCCCTAAGATTCATGGGATGATCTAGTGACATGATATGACGAGGTATTAATTTTTTTGTAATGTCAATGGGATATCCCATCACTCCATGTGGCATGATCATGTTATTTCATGCTCATAGAATTTGCTTTTGTCTTAATGTATTCACTATGGATTCGTTAATTTATTTGATTACTTTTTTTATGTTGAAACCTAGTTCTCTTTTCTTTTTAATTTTATGTGGCTCCTCAAAATGACACATGTTAACCTATTATTAGCCATGGACTTCCCTTTCCTTTTTTTAGCATATCTTTGATAGTCATTGTGCATTCTTTGTAAATTGTGCGACTGTTTGTGACTTTGTCACTATGATTGCTTGGAATTCCTTACGTTTTGTGGTTTCTTTGTTTCATGTGGCTGTATTGAATGAAGGTGTGACATACAATATGTGTTGAATGGTTACATGCTCATAGGGTTCAAAGAATTTATTATGATTTTTTATAAGTTTATGGACCTGTAGATATATTCATTTCACTTTATAATATTCAAGTGTCTATACTTGCATAGTAAAAAATGAGCTATAAATAAAACACATATCAAAATATATTAAAATTTATATGCAATAATTATTCTAATAAAAATGAAGTCAAATGATAATACAAGATTTCCATCTAATAGTCATAGATTGATAGACATCAAATTTACTCCAATATCAATAGAGTATTTTCTTAACCCATATAACAATATCATAAGACTTTACGTTCATAGGATTCTTTGTGACTTCACATATATTGGATTCTCTTAATAGTCCCAAGGCATCCATTCTTGTCCCTATCAACAACAAACAAATTGATCATAATTATTGTCCCTGTCAACAATAAACAAATTGATAATTTTAAACAATGTGTGGCCATATCCAAAATCAGATAGTATGCGTGAATAAGTTTAATGACACACAAAATATTAAAGTAGATACATGGAATGCTTAAAGTCATCACAAGCTTCTCATTTATTTAACTTTTATGAGTTCATTCTCCTTAATTGCAAAATATAATGGTCATCATTAATTTTGAAACATATTATATGTGAAGCCTATGGCCGATAAAGAGACACATGGAGATCATCCCCATGGGTCCACTTTTAATAACACCACCATGTGACGGCCATCTAGTGGCCACAAGGTCATGGGAGGTTCATGGAGTTAATGGGGTGGTGGTAAGTTTGTGCACCCATAATTTTATTTGTGTTGATTTAATTTATGATTAAGTCTTTAGATTAATCCTTAGGCTTACATCATTACGAGGTTGTATATAATATCGCTGTGTGTGTATGGCTGCTAAAATTTGAACCTTAGGTTTTGAAGTGTATAAAGGGGGCCGTGGATTTTTTAACGGTCATAATTTAAATTAAAACAAGCACAAAATTTAAACTTTGGGAATATTTGAGAGGATCAGTTTTACATGTGATCATACTTATTTAAAAATATACTATTTTAAATTTATTCTTAGTAATATTTTTGATTCGGCACAAACAATTAAACTATAACATAATATTATTAAATTGAGGCCACCAAATATTAATATAGCTTCAATAAGATAAAACAGCCAAATTCCATTCCATCTAAAAATAAATGTGATGTAGGAGCATCTAGGTTCACACATAAGCTTGCATCAACAAAAAATGAGTAGTTACTTGATAATAAATTGCAGTGAAGTCTTTGGATATTATGATAGTACAGGGTAAATAAATGTTAGCATTGGGTTTCTTATTTGAGTAACTGCAAGTTATGGTTCATTTTCATAATCATATTTGGATGGATTTAATGTTAGTGTCTCTTGTTGACATTCTTTCTCACCACATTTCACCACACTGGCATAGAAGTAATCTATGTTGAGCATATGGATTTAGTTTGTTGCGCAACTTCAATAAAATCAAATTTGGATCTTAGTTTTTAATAAAGGGGCCACAAGTAAAACACACATTGATTATTATAATCAAATTAATATCAAATCATGATTCGTGGTGGCCATCTAACAATTTTGGAGTGACAATCCATGATAGACGTCAAGTTTACTATAATGTCAATGGAGAATCTTCACTGTCCACATGACAACATCATGGGGCCTTAGGTTCATGTGATTTATTATAGCTTTGCATGGACCCGTTAGTGTATTGAATTCTCTTAACAGTCCCAAGGTGTTTGTTCTTGTCCATCCCAACAATAAACAAATCAATCATAATTATGAACTATGTGTGGCCACATCCAAATTCAAATAATATACACAAATCATTTTAATGAGACCTAACATATAAAAGAAGACATGTGGCATGTTTATAGTGGTCGCAAGCTTCCCTTTTCTTTATTATTTGTGGGTTTCATTCTCCTTACCTGCATAGCATAATAGGTGTCATTAACTTTGAAACATAAAAATAAATTAATGGCCATGGCTTCCCTTTCCTTTGTTTGGCTTAGCCTTTGATAGTCATTGTACATTCTGTAAACTGTGTGGATTTTTGCTACTTTTTTGTTGTGATCGCTTGAAATTCCATTTTTTGGGGTCTCTTTATTTCTAATGGCCATATCAAATTAAGGTGTCATATGTTAAATGGACATGGGATCATAGGGTTCACAAAATTTATTGTGCATTTGCATAGGTCTATCAACCCATGGATATATTCATTCCACTTTATAATATTTATGCAATATACCTACATAACAAATAAAGGGGCCACAAGTAAAACACACATTGATTATTCTAATAAAATTAAGATCAAACGATGATACATGGTGGCCATCTAACAATTGTGGAGTGATAGGCCATGATAGACATCAAGTTTACTCCAATGTTGATGGAGAATCTTCACTATCCACATGGCAACATCATGGGGCCTTAGGTTCATGTGATTTATTGTAGCTTTGCATGGACCTGTTAGTGGATTGGATTATCTTAACAGTCCCAAGGTGTTTATTCTTGTCCTTCTCAACAATAAACAAATCAATCATAATTATAAACTATGCGTGGCCACATCCAAATTCAGATAATATGCACAAATAATTTTAATGAGACCTAACATATAAAAGAAGACATGTGGAATGTTTATAGTGCTCATAGGCTTCCCTTTTATTTATTATTTGTGGGTTCCATTCTCCTTACTTGCATGATATAATGGGTGTCATTAACTTTGAAACATAAAAATAAATTAATGGTAATTATATATAGGTGTTAAATTTAGGATATTGTTAATGAGAGATTTTATTGCTCCACATGGTATGATTACACAGTTTTAGGCTCACGTAGTTTGTTATTGTCTTGATGTGTTCATTACATACTTGCTGATTAATTTATTCATTTTTTGTATGTTGAAATATGACTATCTTTTTTTTTACTTTTCTACAAATCCTCAAAATGACATGTGGTAAGCTTTGATTGGCCATGGCTTCACTTTCCTTTGTTTGGCTTAGCCTTTAATAGTCATTGTGCATTATATAAACTGTGTGGATCTTTGTTACTTTGTTGTTGTGATTTCTTGAAATTCCATTTTCTGGGGTCTCTTTGTTGCTAATGGCCATATCAAATTAAGGTGTGATATGTGGCATGTGTTAAATGGACATGGGATCATATGGTTCACGAAATTCATTGTGCATTTGCATAGGTCTATCAACCCATGTATATATTCATTCCACTTTTATAATGTTTATGCACCATACCTACATACCAAATAAAGGGGCCACAAGTAAAATACACATTGATTATTCTAATAAAATTAAGATCAAATGATGATATGTGGTGGCCATCTAACAATTGTGGAGTGACAGGCCATGATAGATGGTAAGTTTACTCCAATGTCGATGGAGAATCTTCATTGTCCACATGGCAACATCATGGGACCTTAGGTTCATGTGATTTATTGTAGCTTTGCATGAACCTGTTAGTGTATTGGATTATTTTAACAGTCCCAAGTTGTTTGTCCTTGTCCTTCCCAACAATAAACAAATCAATCATAATTATAACTATGTGTGGCCACATCCAAATTCAAATAATATGCACAAATAATTTTATTGAGACCTAACATATAAAAGAAGACATGTGGCATGTTTACAGTGGTCGCAGGCTTCCCTTTTCTTTATTATTTGTGGGTTCCATTCTCCTTACCTACATAATATAATGGGTGTCATTAACTTTGAAACATAAAAAAAAATTAATGGCAATCAGTTATAGATGTTAAATTTATGATATTTTTAATGAGATATTTTATTGCTCCACATGGTATGATTACATAGTTTTAGGCACACATAGTTTGTTATTGTCTTGATGTGTTCATTACATACTTGTTGATTTATTTAGTCATTTTTTGTATGTTGAAATATGACTAACTTTTTTTTTACTTTTCTACAGCTCCTTGAAATGACATGTGGTAATTTTTGATTTGCCATGGCTTCGCTTTCCTTTGTTTGGCTTAGCCTTTGATAGTCGTTGTGCATTCTGTAAACTATGTGGATTTTCGTTACTTTGTTGTTGTGATCACTTGAATTTCTTTTTTTAGGGTCTCTTTGTTTTTAATGGCCATATCAAATTAAGGTGTCATATGTGGCATGTGTTAAATGGACATGGGATCATAGGGTTCACGAAATTCATTGTGCATTTGCATTGGTCTATCAACCCATGGATATATTCATTATAATCTTTATGTGCCAAACCTATATAACAAATAAAGGGGTCACAAGTAAAACACACATTAATTATTCTAATAAAATTAATATCAAACGATGATATGTAGTGTCTATCTAAAAATTGTGGAGTGATATGCCATGATAGACGTCAAGTTTACTCCAATATCGATGGAGAATCTTCACTATGCACATGGCAACATCACAGGGCCTTAGGTTCATATGATTTATTGTAGCTTTGCATTGACCTATTAGTGTATTAGATTCTCTTAACAGTCCCAAGGTGTTTGTTCTTGTCCTTCCCAATAATAAATGAATTAATCATAATTATAAACTATGTGTGGCCACATCCGAATTCAAATAATATGCACAAATAATTTTAATGAGACCTAACATATAAAAGAAGACATGTGGCATGTTTATAGTGGTCACAGGCTTCCCTTTTCTTTATTATTTTTGGGTTGCATTCTCTTTACCTGCATACTATAATGGGTGTCAGTAACTTTGAAACGTAAAAATAAATTAATGGCAATCAGTTACATGTGTTGAATTTAGGAAATTGTTAATGAGAGATTTTATTGCTCCACATGGTATGATTACACAATTTTTGGTTGACATAGTTTGTTATTATCTTGATGTGTTCATTACATACTTGTTGATTTCTTTAGTCATTTTTTGTATGTTGAAATATGACTATATTTTTTTTTACTTTTCTACAGCTCCTCAAAATGACATGTGGTAAGCTTTGATTGGCATGGCTTCGCTTTCCTTTGTTTGGCTTAGCCTTTGATAGTTGTTGTGCATTCTGTAAATTGTGTGGATTTTTGTTACTTTATTGTTGTGATCACTTGAAATTCCTTTTTTTGGGGTCTCTTTGTTTCTAATGGCCACATCAAATTAAGGTGTCATATGTGGCATGTGTTAAATGGACATCGGATCACAGGGTTCATGAGATTCATTGTGCATTTGCATAGGTCTATCAACCCATGGATATATTCATTCCACTTTATAATCTTTATGTGCCATACCTACATAACAAATAAAGGGGCCACAAGTAAAACACACATTTATTATTCTAATAAAATTAAGATCAAACAATAATACGTGGTGGCCATCTAATAATTATGGAGTCACAGGCCATGATAGATGTCAATTTTACTCTACTGTTGATGGAGAATCTTCATTATCCACATCTCAACATCACGGGGCCTTAGGTTCATGTGATTTATTGTAGCTTTGCATGGACCTGTTATTGTATTGGATTCTCTTAACAGTCCCAAGGTGATTGTTCTTGTCCTTCCCAACAATAAACAAATCAATCATAATTACAAATTATGCGTGGCCACATCCAAATTCAAATAATATGCACAAATCATTTTAATGAGACCTAACATATAAAAGAAGACATGTGGAATGTTTATAGTGCTCATAGGCTTCCCTTTTCTTTATTATTTGTGGGTTCCATTCTCCTTACCTGCATAATATAATGGGTGTCACTAACTTTGAAACAGAAAAATAAATTAATGGCAATTAGTTACAGGTGTTAAATTTAGGATATTGTTAATGAGATATTTTATTGTTCCACATGGTATGAGTACACAATTTTAGCCTCACGTAGTTTGTTATTGTTTTGATGTTTTCATTACATACTTGTTGATTTATTTAGTCATTTTTGTATGTTGAAATATGACTATATTATTTTTGACTTTTCTACAGATCCTTGAAATGACATGTGGTAAGCTTCGATTGGCCATGGCTTCCCTTTCCTTTTCTTGGCTTAGCCTTTGATATTTGTTGTGCATTCTATAAACTATGTGGATTTTGTTACTTTGTTGTTGTGATCGCTTGAAATTCATTTTTTGGGGGTCTCTTTGTTGCTAATGGCCATATCATGTCAAGGTGTGATGTGTGGCATGTGTTAAATAAACATGGGATCACATGGTTCATGAAATTCATTGTCCATTTACATATGTCTATCAACCCATGGATATATTCATTCCACTTTATAATATTTATGTGCCATACCTACATAAGAAATAAAGGGGCCACAAGTAAAACACACATTGATTATTCTAATAAAATTAAGATCAAACGATGATATGTGGTGGGAATCTAACAATTCTAGAGTGATAGGCCATGATAGACATCAAGTTTACTCCAATGTCGATGGAGAATCTTCACTGTCCACATGGCAATATCACAAGACCTTATGTTCATGTGATTTATTGTAGCTTTGGTTGGACTTGTTAGTGTATTAGATTCTCTTAACAATCCCAAAGTGTTTTTTGTTGTCCTTCCCAACAATAAACAAATAAATCATAATTATAAACTATGTGTGCCCACATCCAAATTCAAATAATATGCACAAATCATTTTCATGAGATCTAACATATAAAAAAAGACATGTGGCATGTTTATAGTGGTAGCAGGCTTCCCTTTTCTTTATTATTTTTGGGTTCCATTCTCCTTACCTACATAATATAATGGGTGTCATTAACTTTGAAATATAAAAATAAATTAATGGCAATTAGCTATAGGTGTTAAATTTAGGATATTTTTAATGAGAGATTTTATTGCTCCACATGGTATGATTACACAGTTTTAGGCTAATGTAGTTTGTTATTGTCTTGATGCGTTCATTACATACTTGTTGATTTATTTAGTCATTTTTTGTATGTTGAAATGACTATATTTTTTTTAAATTTTCTACAGCTCCTCGAAATGACATGTGGTAAGCTTTAATTGACCATGGCTTCCCTTTCCTTTTTTAGGCTTAGCCTTTGATAGTCATTGTGCATTCTATAAATTGTATGGATTTTTGTTAAGTTGTTGTTGTGATCACTTGAAATTCCTTTTTTAGGGGTCTCTTTGTTTCTAATGGCCATATCAAATCAAGGTGTGATATGTGGCATGTGTTAAATGGACATGGGATCACAGGGTTCACAAAATTCATTGTGCATTTGCATAGGTCTATCAACCCATGGATATATTCATTCCAGTTTATAATCTTAATACGCCATACCTAAATAACAAATAAAGGGGCCACAATTGAAACACACATTGATTATTCTAATAAAATTAATATCAAACGATGATATGTGGTGGCCATCTAACAATTGTGGAGTGACAGACCATGATAGACGTCAAGTTTACTCCAATGTCGATAGAAAATCTTCACTATCCACATGGCAACATCATGGGGCCTTAGCTTCATGCGATTTATTGTAGCTTCACATGTACCTGTGAGTGTATGCGATTCTCTTAACAGTCCCACGGTGTTTGTTCTTGTCCTTCCCAACAATAACCAAATCAGTCATAATTATAAACTATGTGTGCCCACATCCAAATTCAAATAATATGCACAAATCATTTTAATGAGACCTAACATATAAAATAAGACATGTGGCATGTTTATAGTGGTCGCAGGCTTCCCTTTTCTTTATTATTTGAGGGTTCCATTCTCCTTACTTGCATAATATAATGGGTGTCATTAACTTTAAAAACATAAAAATAAATTAATGTCAATCAATTACAGGTGTTAAATTTAGGATATTATTAATGAGAAATTTTATTACTCCACATGGTAGGATTATACATTTTTAGGCTAACATTGTTTGTTATTGTCTTGATGTGTTCATTACATACTTGTTGATTTATTTAGTCATTTTTTGTATGTTGAAATATGACTATTTTTTTTTGACTTTTCTATAGCTCCTCGAAATGACATGTGGTAAGTTTTGATTGGCCATGGCTTCCCTTTCCTTTGTTTGGCTTAGCCTTTGATAGTCATTGTTTCTAATGGCCATATCAAATCACGGTGTGATATGTGGCATGTGTTAAATGGACATGGGATCACAGGGTTCACGAAATTCATTCTGTATTTGCATAGGTCTATCAACCCATGGATATATTCATTCCACTTTATAATCTTTATGTGCCATACCTACATAACAAATAAAGGGGCCATAAGTAAAACACACATTCATTATTCTAATAAAATTAAGATCAAATGATGATACGTGCTGGCCATGTAACAATTATGGAGTGATAGGCCACGATAAATGTCAAGTTTACTCCAATGTCGATAGAGAATCTTCACTATCCACATGGCAACATCATGGGTGCTTAGGTTCATGTGATTTATTATAGTTTCGTATGGACTTGTTAGTGTATTGGATTCTCTTAACAGTCCCAAGGTGTTTATTCTTGTCCTTCCCAACAATAACAAATTAATCATAATTATAAACTATGTGTGGGCACATCCAAATTCAAATAATATGCACAATTCATTTTTATGAGACATAACATATAAAAGAAGACATGTGGCATGTTTATAGTGGTAGCAAGCTTCCCTTTTCTTTAATATTTTTTCATTCCATTCTCCATACCTACATAATATAATTGGTGTCATTAACTTTGAAACATAAAAATAAATTAATGGCAATCAGTTACAGGTGTTAAATTTAGGATTTTTTTAATGAGAGATTTTATTACTCCACATGGTATGATTACATAGTTTTAGGCTCACATAGTTTGTTATTATCTTGATTTGTTCATTACATACTTGTTGATTTATTTAGTCATTTTTTGTATGTTGAAATAGGACTATATTTTTCTTGACTTTTATACAACTCCTCAAAATGCCATATGGTAAGCTTTGATCGGCCATGGCTTCCCTTTCCTTTGTTTGGCTTAGCCTTTGATAGTCGTTGTGCATTCTGTAAACTATGTGGATTTTTGCCACTTTGTTGTTGTGATCACTTGAAATTCCTTTTTTTGGGGTCTCTTTATTTCTAATGGCCATATCAAATCAAGGTGTGATATTTGGCATGTGTTTTATATTGGACATGGAATCACAAGGTTCATGAAATTCAGTGTGCATTTATATAGGTTTATCAACCCATGGATATATTCATTCTGATTTATAATATTTATGCACCACACCTAAATAACAAATAAAGGGGCCATAAGTAAAACACACATTTATTATTATAATAAAATTAATATCAAACGATGATATGTGGTGGCCATCTAACAATTGTGGAGTGACAGGCCATGATAGACATCAAGTTTACTCTAACATTGATGGAGAATCTTCATTTTCCATATGGCAACATCATGAGGACTTAGGTTCATATGATTTATTGTAGCTTCACATGGACCTATTAGTGTATTGGATTCTCTTAACCGTCCCAAGGTGGTTTGTTCTTTTCCTTCCCAATAATAAACAAATCAATCATACTTATAAACTATGTGTGGCCACATCCAAATTCAAATAATATGCACAAATCATTTTAATGAGACCTAACATATAAAAGAAGACATGTGACATGTTTATAGTGGTCGCAGGCTTCCCTTTTCTTTATTATTTATGGATTTCATTCTCCTTACTTGCATAATATAATGGGTGTCATTAACTTTGAAACATAAAAATAAATTAATGGCAGTCAATTACATGTGTTAAATTTAGGATATTGTTAATGAGATATTTTATTGCTCCACATGGTATGATTACACAGTTTTAGGCTCACGTAGTTTGTTATTGTCTTGATGTGTTCATTACATGTTGATTTATTTAGTCATTTTTTGTATGTTGAAATATTACTATCTTTTTTTTTTGACTTTTCTACAGCTCCTCAAAATGACATGTGGTAAAATTTGATTTGACCATGGCTTCCCTTTCCTTTGTTTGGATTAGCCTTTGATAGTCATTGTGCATTCTATAAACTATGTGGATTTTTGTTACTTTGTTGTTGTGATCACTTGAAATTCCATTTTTTTGGGTCTCTTTGTTTCTAATGGCCATATCAAATCAAGGTATGATATGTGGCATGTGTTAAATGGACATGGGATCACAGGGTTCACAAAATTCATTGTGCATTTGCATAAGTCTATCAACCCATGGATATATTCATTCCACTTTATAATCTTTATGTGCCATACCTACATAACAAATAAAGGTGCCATAAGTAAAACACACATTGATTATTCTAATAAAATTAAGATCAAATGATGATATGTGATGGCCATCTAAAAATTGTAGAGTGACAGGCCATGATAGATGCCAAGTTTAATCCAATGTCAATGGAGTATCTTCACTGTCCACATGGAAACACCATGGGGCTTTAGGTTCATGTGATTTATTGTAGCTTCATATGGACTTGTTAGTGTATTGAATTATCTTAACAGTCCCAAGGTGTTTGTTCTTGTCCTTCCCAACAATAAACAAATCAATCATAATTATAAACTATGTGTGACCCCATCCACTTATAAATAATATGCACAAATCATTTTAATAAGACCTAACATATAAAAGAATACATGTGGCATGTTTATAGTGGTCGTAGGCTTCCCTTTTCTTTATTATTTATGGGTTTCATTCTCCTTACCTGCATAATATAATGGGTGTCATTAAATTTGAAACATAAAAATAAATTAATGGTAATCAGTTAAATGTGTTAAATTTAGGATATTGTTAATGATAGATTTTATTGCTCCACATGGTATGATTACATAATCTTAGGCTCATGTAGTTTGTTATTGTCTTGATGTGTTCATTACATACTTGTTGACTTATTTAGTCATTTTTTGTATGTTGAAATATGACTATCTTTTTTTTTACTTTTCTACAACTCCTCGAAATGACATGTGGTAAGCTTTGATTGGTCATGGCTTCCCTTTCCTTTGTTTGGCTTAGCCTTTGATAGTCATTGTGCATATTGTAGACTGTGTGGATTTTTGTTACTTTGTTGTTGTGATCGCTTGAAATTAATTTTTTTGGGGTCTCTTTGTTTCTAATGGCCATATCAAATCAAGGTGTGATATGTGGCATGTGTTAAATGGACATGGGATCACAACGTTCACGAAATTCATTGTGCATTTGCATTGGTCTATCAACCCATGGATATATTCATTCCACTTTATAATCTTTATGTGCCATACTTACATAACAAATAAAGGGGCGACATGTAAAACACACATTCATTAGTCTAAAAAAATTAAGACCAAACGATGATATGTGGTGGCCATCTAACATTTATGGATTGACAAGCCATGATAGATGTCAAGTTTACTCCAATGTCAATGGAGAATCTTCATTTTCCATGGGGCCTTAGGTTCATGTGATTTATTGTAGCTTCGCATGGACCTGTTAGTGTATTGGATTCTCTTAACAATCCTAAGTTATTTGTTCTTGTCCTTCCCAACAATAAATAAATCCATCATAATTATAAACTATGTGTGGCCACATCCAAATTCAAATAATATGCACAAATCATTTTAATGAGACCTAACATATATAAGAAGACATGTGACATGTTTATAGTGGTCGTAGGCTTCCCTTTTATTTATTATTTATGGATTTCATTCTCCTTACTTGCATAATATAATGGGTGTCATTAAATTTGAAACATAAAAATAAATTAATGGCAATCAATTACATGTGTTAAATTTAGGATATTGTTAATGAGAGATTTTATTGCTCCACATGGTATGATTAAACAATTTTAGGCTTCGTAGTTTGTTATTGACTTGATGTGTTCATTACATACTTGTTGACTTATATCGTCATTTATTGTATGTTGAAATATGATTATCTTTTTTTTGACTTTTCTATAACTCCTCGAAATGACATGTGGTAAGCTTTGAATGGCCATGGCTTCCCTTTCCTTTGTTTGGCTTAGCCTTTGATAGTCATTGTGCATTCTGTAAACTGTGTGGAATTTTGTTACTTTGTTGTTGTGATTGTTTGAAATTCCTTTTTTGGGGGTCTCTTTGTTTCTAATGGCCATATCAAATTAAGGTGTGATATGTGGCATGCGTTAAATGGACATGGGATCACAGGGTTCACAAAATTCATTGTGCATTTGCATAGGTCTATCAACCCATGGATATATTCATTCCATTTTATAATCTTCATGCGCCATACCTACATAAAAAATAAAGGGGCCACTAGTAAAACACACACTGATTATTCTAATAAGATTAAGATCAAATGATGATATGTGGTGGCCATCTAATAATTATGGAGTGACATGCCAAGATAGACGTCAAGTTTACTCCAATGTTGATAGAGAATCTTCACTATCCTCATGGCAACATCATGGGGCCTTAGGTTCATGTGATTTATTGTAGCTTTGCATGGACCTATTAGTGTATTGGATTCTCTTAACAGTCAGAAGGTGTTTGTTCTTGTCCTTCCCAACAATAAACAAATCAATCATAATTATAAACTATGTGTGGCCACATCCAAATTCAAATAATATGCACAAATCATTTTAATGAGATCTAACATATAAAAGAAGACATGTGGCATGTTTATAGTGGTCACAGGCTTCCCTTTTCTTTATTATTTGTGGGTTCCATTCTCCTTACCTTCATAATATAATGCATGTCATTAACTTTGAAACACAAAAAGAAATTAATGGCAATCAATTACCGGTGTTAAATTTAGGATATTGTTAATGAGATATTTTATTGTTCCACATCATATGATTACATATTTTTAGGCTCACGTAGTTTGTTATTGTCTTGATGTGTTCATTACATACTTATTGATTTATTTAGTCATTTTTTGTATGTTGAAATATGACTATCTTTTTTTTTTGACTTTTCTACAGCTTCTCAAAATGACATGTCATAATCTTTGATTGGTCATGGCTTCCCTTTCCTTTATTTAGCTTAGCATTTGATAGTCATTATGCATTCTATAAACTTTGTCGATTTTTGTTACTTTGTTGTTGTGATCACTTGAATTTTTTTTGTGGTCTCTTTGTTTCTAATGGCCATATCAAATCAAGGTGTGATATGTGGCATGTGTTAAATGGACATGGGATCATAGGGTTCATGAAATTCATTTTGTATTTACATAGGTCTATCAACCCATGGATATATTCATTCCACTTTATAATCTTTATGCGCCATACCTACATAGTAAATAAAGGGTCCACAAGTAAAACACACATTAATTATTCTAATAAAATTAAGATCAAACGATGATACGTGGTGGCCATCTAATAATTGTGGAGTGACAGGCCATGATAGATGTCAAGTTTACTCCAATGTCGAAGGAGAATCTTCACTTTCCACATGGAAACATCATGGGGCCTTAGGTTCATGTGTTTTATTGTAGCTTCACATGGACCTGTTAGTGTATTGGATTATCTTAACAGTCCCAAGGTGTTTTTTCTTGTCCTTCCCAACAATAAACAAATCAGTCATAATTATAAACTATGTGTGGCCACATCCAAATTCAAATAATATGCACAAGTCATTTTAATGAGACCTAACATTTAAAAGAAGACATGTGGCATGTTTATAGTGGTCACAGGCTTCCCTTTTCTTTATTATTTGTGGGTTCCATTATCCTTACCTACATGATATAATGGGTGTCATTAAATTTGAAACATAAAAATAAATTAATGGCAATCAATTACAGGTGTTAAATTTAGGATATTGCTAATGAGATATTTTATTACTCCACATGGTATGATTACACAGTTTTAGGCTCACATAGTTTGTTATTGTCTTCATGTGTTCATTACCTACTTGTTGATTTATTTAGTCATTTTTTGTATGTTGAAATATGACTATCTTTTTTTTTACTTTTCTACAGCTCCTCAAAATGACATATGGTAAGCTTTGATTGGCCATGGCTTCACTTTCCTTTGTTTGGCTTAGCCTTTGATAATCATTGTGCATTTTGTAAACTGTGTGGATTTTTGTTACTTTATTGTTGTGATCACTTAAAATTCCATTTTTTTGGGGTCTCTTTGTTTCTAATGGCCATATAAAATTAAGGTGTGATATGTGGCATATGTTAAATGGACATCGGATCATAGGGTTCACGAAATTCATTGTGCATTTGCATAGGTCTATCAACCCATGGATATATTCATTCCACTTTATAATCTTTATGTGCCATACCTACATAACAAATAAAGGGGCCACAATTAAAACACACATTGATTATTCTAATAAAATTAAGATCAGACGATGATACGTGGTGGCCATCTAATAATTGTGTAGTGACAACCCATGATAGACGTCAAGTTTACTCCAATGTCAATGGAGAATATTCATTGTCCACATGGCAACATCATGGGGCCTTAGGTTCATGTGGTTTATTATAGCTTCACATGGACCTGTTAGTGTATTGGATTCTCTTAACAGTCCCAAGGTGTTTGTTCTTGTCCTTCCCAATAATAAACAAATCAATCATAATTATAAACTATGTGTGGCCACATCCAAATTTAAATAATATGAACAAATCATTTTAATGAGACCTAACATATAAAAGAATACATGTGGCATGTTTATATTGGTCACAAGCTTCCCTTTTATTTTTTATTTGTGGTTTCCATTCTCGTTACCTGCATAATATAATGGGTGTCGTTAACTTTGAAACATATTATATTCAAAACTTGTGGCTGATAAAGAGATAGGTGGCAATCATCTTATGGGCATAGACTTAAAGTCACCACAATAAGCCTTTATGGACTTGTTTATATATTAAGTTTGATTGATTCCTCCCTATAGGACCATTATTTTATAAAAAAACCACCACATGGCAGCAATTTAGTGGTCATTAGGTCACAATAAGTCAATGGAATTCACATAATAACAATAAGTTTGTGGACCCATGATTTTATTTGCTTTGATTTATTCTATGATTAGGTCTATGGATTAAGCCTTAGGCTTAGGTCACTATGAACCTTCATATAATCTAACTTTTATATGTGTGACCACCAAAATTTGGCATCGGGCAAGTAGGGCCACTGTTATTTATATCAAATGTGAACCTTAGGTTTTTACATGTATTAAGGGGGCCACATATTTTTATAGTGATCATAATTTGAATTAAATTAAACCCAAAATTTTAAAGGATAGGTCATCAGCTATAAAATGTAGCACTAAAGTCATTATCATTAATTTAAGTGGGAATCCTAAACTAAATAGGTCTTGGCAAATATTATAGGGGGTAAACTAAATTAAAACCTTGATGGGTCACATGTGAACCAAACTATGACTAGACTATGGAAATGAGGTTTGGGTATCCATTCATGATAAGAGAGGGTCCTTGTTTTGTCTGATGAAATGGGGGATTTTTGTTCACAATAGTAACGAATCTATGATTGTGACTTCAACTATTTGAAAAACATGAATTGATAACCATTGATTTTGTTTCTTTGCCTTCCTAAAATTTTATTAAATTTGACAAATTCTACCATTAATTTCAATTTTATAAATCCTCACAATTCAATATTGGTGATATTTGAATAGCTTGCATACAAAAGCTATCAACACTATATGAAATCTTCATACTTATTTTCATCTCTTATTAAACACGTACAAAATTAAGATCTTCAAAACTTGCCTTTTATATTTCACTTGTCTAAAATCTTCCACCTTGATTTTACAATAAAACTTACATAATAAACAACATAATCTTATCTCTCATAGAGAATACTACCAAAATTGGCAGGTACTAGCTATTTCATAACTCTTGTTTATATAGGCAATTTAGATTAAATTCAGTAGTGTGGGTTTTGTTGTTGACTTCTAAATCCTTTATACTTTGGATACCATATCTTATCCTTAGCATACCTTGTACTTTAGGCCATCCTTTTAGGTCCTAGGAGTTGGATGTTAGCATGAGTGCTAATGTTATTTTATTTGAATTCAACTATTATCTATAAATAAACAAGTTTGTACTCTATTTAATTACAAAAACAATCATTATAACATTTATCATTGTTGAGCTAATATTTTATCTAGTATAGTTCATAGTAGGGGTTCAAAGCAAATGGAAATCCTTGGCATTGTAGATTGAAGATCTGCATAGATGCATCTCTAGTTGGGAAGTAGAAGGGGGTTGAAGATTTGCATAGTTGCTCCTATTTTTTTAGTTGCCAACTGAAAGTTTCTATCTAATCAAATTTATTCTACTTTTTATTAAATATTTTTTAAAAGTAAAATACTGCTAATTTCTCTCAACAACATCTATTACACAAAATGTAAATAATCGTGGGACTTCTAATAGATAAAAAGACTCCTATAATTTCTCAACAATACCCCTTAAAAAATATTTAACTAGCCCTGACATATGACCCCTACCTTATCTAAATTTAGTTTGGATTAATTCTTAGTTTTTGTTTTCTTGGGTTCCCCATGTGGTCTTTTGTGTATATTTCATTACAGGATTCCCATCTTTTTCTTATTTTTTGTTGTTTTGTTTTGTACTTTTTGTTTAATAGTATGAAAAACCCCAAAACCTTTATTCTGTGAGGTAAATTTCCCTCTCAAATGTATATAAAAATCATCTATTTCATGGTGATTTCCCATATTTATTGCATTTTATGTCATCATTTGTTAAGCATGAAATAATTTTAGTAACATAAAATTGTGCTCATAATTTTTGGCAACTCCATTGGGGAAAGTGGCCTTGAAATTCAATATTTATTAGAAAGGGAAGAGTCTCCTACATCCCTTAAGTTATGAACATGTACCATTCTATCCAAGGCTTAATAGTATACTAAAAAAAACTTTGACACGAACACGAAGAACTTGTATAAAAATAGTGGGAGAAAGAAGAATGAATTGAAAGTTGAGAAATAATATCTTACATGAACAATCATCCCAAAATAGTGTTTGGATCAAGGAAAATATGGGATATTTTCTTCTATTTTTGCATTGATTTTAAAAGTGAAATTCTTCACCCCATAGATATTAAAATCATATTACTTCTAAGGAATATGGAAAGAAGAAAGACATAAGTGAAAAATATGCACTTGGATTCCCTTTGTGACCTTGAATTCTTAAGATGTGTAAAGGTGGTTCAAAAGATATTTGATTCTCTTGAAGTGAAAAATAAATAATTACAGCATGAGATCAAGTAATCATGCATTTTTTATCATGGGGCCTTCACATCTTTAAGGGATGACTTTGCAAATGGTTTGTGTGTTGAATAATATCTTGTAAATAACTTATAGATTGAAGCAAAACTCAATTCTTTGCCTTTATACTACCTTCCTATTAATCTATTTTTCACATATGGAGAAGAGGAGATGAATGTTTTGAAAATAATATGTTATGAGGGTTGATATGTTTTTCAAGACACACTCAAATCCCCTTCATGGTCTTGAGGTAAATAACAACACTTTATCCTCATTATTTCCTTTCATGCATTATCCTTCTGAACTTATAATTCTCAAGTCCATGCACCCATTATTCTACCTTCCTATGCTCACAATTTTACGTAAGTCCTTCTATTCTAGATCCATAGTGGACTAGTATATTGATGTTTACACCTAAGCCTAGCAAATTGCTTCTAATTTATTGACCTTTTACTCTGACATGTATCAATATAGTTGTTTTCTTCCATTTTATTTATGTTCAGAAAACATTCTTATTTTTGTATTTTCCCTCTTATAGTCTTTGTACCCTTCTTACCTTCTCTTGATTATTCTATTAAATTCATAAAATTATGCTAGTTTCTCTATCAAATGTTGAGATTCTATTATTTTTACCAACTTCTTTAATCCTACTACCTCTTGTTCTTCAAAATGTGATTCATTCTTTTTCTATTTTTATTCGATTATTTTCCCATTATTTTATACTATTTGATCACATTTTTTCATGTTTGGATAGTCATTATCATTTCTATAATCCACCTCATCTTCTCTATTTAACCTTTTGTCACCATTAGGTTTTGTTCCTTCTTCTATTGGTCACTACTACTCATAGTTTCTCTTGTTCAAGTTCTATAGCTAGGTTACAAAGTGAATTTTTTTATGCAACTCCTTCCACACTTGAATTACCTATTAATCTCCTTGAAGTCTCTTAAAAAAAATTCTCCTTCCTATCTCCTCTAATATTTTTTATTGGAATTTGGGATATTTTCGTTTATGCATCTTGTGACACCTCCCTATTGGTCATGGGAACAAAGGTATCTTCTTCATGTGGTGTGTAACTTTGGTGGGTATCATACCTATGAGTTCATATATTTTTTCCTCATTATTATAGTAGTGTACAACTTTGGGAAAACTAAATGAATCACATGTCCCTCTCTCATGACAAACCCACACTCCATTTTTTGTCTTTATATGCAATTCCTGGAAATGTGTCTTAGTTCACCACATTTTAAAAATGTTAGTGGTGTGTTATATTTACTATAGTCTCTACCTCCTTGATAGATACCTTTATATCCTCTTCTATTGTTGCCATGGTATCCTACCTGATAGACTCCTTAATTCCCTCCTCGGTACCCTCCTTTGTACCCATTATAGTATTTATTTTGTAAATATTGGGGTTCTATGCTTGTTTCTTTAAGAGGAAACATATGATATGGAGTATAGGGATAATATCTTTGAATGAGTGTAGGCATGATGTAACTTGGGGCTACCTTCAATATCGGTTGAGTTGTCACAACCATTATAATGTGATCTTTTACCTCATCCATAACATCCATCCTTGTTCACATATGATGATAATGATTGAACCAACCAAAATTTGTGTAATATATAAACTAGTTTGTTAGGAGATTCACTTCCATTAAGGAACACATGTTCTGATCATGTTGATCTAGTTTTTGACAGATCTTACACCACACTTTATGGGTATGGATCCCAAGAAGAGACCCAATGGAAAACCTACTTAAACAAATTTAAGGGGGTTGTGAATGGAAAGGAATTGTGAATGCTAGAGGATATGAAGGTGAAATGTGTTAAATAAAAAAGAAATAAATGAAAATGATGAAAATCAATGTAGATATGTCATATAAAGGTTTTATTTTTCTAAGTTCTATACAATATCTGAGAGATCAAATGTGTGGTGTCTATGTGCTCCCTAACTTAATTTTTATAAATGTAACTAGCTATACAGATTGGAAATCTACAGTAATATATAATAAAATGAGATGAAACATCATTTGAACCATTACAAGATCTAGTAACAATTGCTTCATAAATGATGAAAGTCATGACATCATTGATCACTATAACTAATGAGTTGAAGTCTATTGTGTTAACACTACAGGAGTTGTGTGGTAGTCTAGATGTGGAGTTAGATCTCATGGATTATCATGTAGGTATAGAACCTAATGAAAATGTTGTTGATGTTAGTGTGAGGATGGATATGAAATAATGGTAAACTACAGTAAGATCTAGTGACCCAAATCCCCTTGGATTATTCATCCCTCCTTGAATATTAATGGTCCCTAATGTATGTAGTTGTAGTAATAGATGTGGAAACAAATTGACAACCTGCACTTTTGTAAACCCTCTTCCCTAGGAAGGAAATTGACCTAATTTTATAATATGGAAGAGAATAATCTCATTTTAACATGTTTAACTTGAGAATAAATGACTTCATCTAATTCTTATAGGATGTGTAAATATGGATTCATCTATGTCTATTGAAGAGTCTGTGTAGTATCTGAAGTATCTAGTAGATGTGTAAATTAATGTAACAAGAGTTTTGTGTTAAATATTGGATGCAACCCTAGATAAGAAGGTAGTTTAAGCTTGAAAACATTATCTCCTACTTGATTGTTGATGGTATAGGGCATGTTCCAAAGTGGAAAAATATTTTGACAAGGTCATTTCAGTCTTTCTTTTTGCAAGTGTAGCTAAATTAAATTACTAAGCTAGAAGGTGTGTCATGTTTGGTGCTTATCATGGTATTGTTTGTATTTCACATTAGCCTACCACAAAATGATTTGCATGGATTGTGTTGAATTTTCTTAATGAATTGAATATATTTTTCAACTTCCTTTTGAGTTTAAAGAGTTAATATTGTTGATGGCATAATAGGATAAGTTATGTCAATGGGTGCTAGAGGTTTGAAACCCTCGCAGACCTTACAAAAGATGTGTGGACTAGAGTTGTGTAGGGATATATTGTAGTTGTATTGAATAAAATGTAATATTTCATCCCAAGTATGTTTATTATTTGGATTGTACACTCTCATAAGGTGCAATTTCATCCTATTTACCACTTATGTTTGTCCATCCGTCTGTGGATGAAAAACGGTGTATTTTTTTAACTTTGTGTCTAGTATAGACTAATGCACTTTCCAAAAAATGTCTCAAGAACCTTATATATCTATCAAATATAATGTTTTTTTGGATTCCAAATTGAATCCAAACATGTTTAAATTAAATTTGAGCTATTTTTAGAGATGCTATTGCTTTCTTACAAGGTATGACAATTGGTAATTTTCAGTCTATCAACTATTATATAAACACAATCATTACCATGTGTGGTATTAGGGTACCATAAAATAAAATACATGGAAAAAGATTCCCATAGTCTCAGTGGAACCAGTAGAGGAGTTTACAAGCCTTTATTCTTGTTAAATAATTGCATGCATAGTACAACTGAGACTTGATGTATTTGGATACATCAAACCTAAGACGTGGCTATTAAATTACGTTTGAAACATCACAATAGTATTTACAATTCCAAAATGTATTGAATATTTTATAAAATGAGTGTCCCATATTATTTTTTGTCTCTTTACCTCATGTATAATGTGCAAGTGCCCATGGTGATTTGGGAATCCATCCTGCAAGTAGGAATTTAGAACTGAATTAATGCAACCCAGATTATGATAGATATCTATTAAAACCATGCTATATGGATACACTTTTGAGCATGTGCTAACTTCATGTCCACATGCTCAAGCATAAAAAGGAGAGTTTGAATAGATAAATAGATCAAATAATATAAAACTAGATTGGCACTTTCCTTCTTATGCTTGATTCATATGGAACTATTGAAGATAAGAAAACCATTTTTGATGTTGATCTTGTTGCAACTTGTTTTGAGTCTAAAAGAACAGAAGTGTCTTATGATCTATATGGATCATAGTTTATTTTCCCAATATATAATGCTTATAATTATTACATGATTAAATAATATCATAAATTTATTACAATCATATTTTGGGTAGTTCCTTATCGGTGTGGTGAACATTTTGATATGGTAAGCAATGGGGTGAGCATATTGAGTTAGGATTAGTCCAAGTGTGAAATCAGAGGCATCAACCTCAAACTCAAATGGTTTTTGAATATTTAGTAATGCAAGTATTAGTGTGGAATAGAGTCTACACTCAATTCCTTAAATGCTTTCTATTTTTCAACTTCCCAAATGAACATTTATTTATCACCACCATTGGTAACTTGGTTCAAAGTAAAGGTCACATGATAAAAACCAAGTACAAATCTTGTTATAAATTTATAATCATAATTAAATATAGACCTCTATGAGATTATTTGTTTGTGTCCATTCATGGATTACTTGAATCTTGGTTGGTCTATGTGTACTCTTTGTGTGTCTACATTGTATCTTAGATAATGTATCTCTTTCATGAAAAATTAAATTTTTTCCATGTTTGCATACAACTTATGTTTCCACAAAGTGTCAAGTACTTGCTCTATATGGCACAAATGTTCATCCCATGATTTATTGAAGATTAATATGTCATCAAGGTAGACTATGAAAAATGAAGTGTTGAATCACCTGAGAATGTCATTCATCATCCGCATGAATATAACTAGTGTATTGGTAAAGATAAATGGCATGACTAAACATTTAAACAAACTTTATTTGGCCTTGAAGGTTATCTTTCGTACAACCAAATTTCAGATCAATTTTCATGAATTTTTTTACACCATGGACCTGGTTCAATAAATATGCAATCTTTTGAAGAGGATAATGGTTCTTCAATATGACCTTGTTGAGAGCTTTGTAATCGATGCATAACTTCCATGTATTATCCTTTTTTGGACCAAGTAGAATTATGTTTCCAAAAGATAATATGTTGGGCCCGGTATGTCCTTTATCCATGAGTTCATGTATTTTTTGATTACTTTATTCATTCTTCAAAAATGATTTTGGTATAAATAAGTGTTAGGTAGATGTAGTCAAGGAATCAAATATTTAGTGTGTTTCACTGCACAATGTGTAGGCACTTCCTTTGGTGACTGAAAGATATCATTTTGTTCTTCTAACTTGTGGTTCAACTCTAAGGTTTTTTTGTTATTGTTAGGGGCACTACAATATAGATTATCACTTCAAGAATTTTCTTATGTTTATATCTCACCATAAATACTAAAAACTTATTACGAGACATGGTTAACTTCTTACATTGTTTGGTAGTAATGACTGATAGATTAGAAACTACTTATGGTATGTGGTATCTCTTACCACCAACATATACGACAACATTTCTAATATTTTCCTCATATACAGCATGTTGATGGTAAAAATATGGTTGACCAAGCATAAAATCACATACCTCTGATGGAGTGACATGGTAAAGTACTATCTTGAAAAATCTTGATGTTTACATTGATTGACATATTTCTTAGCCCCCGTAATGAACCATCAAATAGAGTATGGTTTTGGGTAAGGTGTCAATGGGAAGTTCAATTTTCAAACTATTTTAGGATAAATCAAGTTCTTCTAACTTCCATTATTAACGATAAGTGTATTAGTTAAGCATTGATCTAAATTTCAGAATTAAACAATATTTCTAATTCCTCTATTTTTTCAATGGTATTATATTTCTTGCATTACCCACCATGTTGTTAGGTTTAGGTTCCATGATCTGCTTACCTTTTTCCAATGATATGGTGTTTGTACCTATTGCCTCAATTTATGTAAGTAGATCCTTCCTAATGTGACACTATTCATTGGAATGACTGTTGGAGTTATTAAATGAACACCACTTTCTAGTATTGGACTACTTATTTTGGTCATTTGATAATTTGTACTTCTTCTAAAGAGGGTGCTTGAAGATTCTTGGAATGGAATTCTACTTGAAAGACTTATAATATTTTGTCGTAGTCTTTGCTTTGGCATTTGTTTCAAACTTGAAAGAAATGTTTTAGGTTTATTTGATTGAATATATCTATAATAAATCCATTTCTAACTGTATACATTGTCTCAAACCTAACCTATAATTCAAAACAAGGTTTTATTAAAACCTAAATCCCATGTTTGGACACCAAAGTACAAAAGGTATATGTGTATTGTTGCAGAAAATCTTATTTGTATTATGCAACTAAGAGAGATTTATGTACTGGTCATCATAGTTACCAACAAGATAATAGGTTTCTTTGAGTGTTTATACAAAACCATTCCATGTGTCTACATATGTGTCTAATTTAATTTCATCTACACAATTTTCTTGTGAAGTGTAGTATTTTTCTCGCCATTTATTTACTAATAAATAAATTTTTAGAAGAGTGAATTTAATATATTCTTGATCAGATAATTGATTAATCACCTAATATGGAAATATTAATTTAATCTAGTTATCTAGTACATCTACATCTATTTTGCCTTCAACCAGAGGGATGTCTAGATTAACTTGTACCTTGTATGGTGTTTGACAACCAAATGACCAATGAGAATGAGAGGTGTTAGAAGGAGTATATTTATTGAGATGTAGTTAAAAATGATCAATGATACTTTCTCATTAATGTACATAGAGTTATTATAAATCTTCATGTTGTCTTTGTAATGCATCCTCTATCATCTTTTGAAACATTTTTGAAGTAGGCATCATCAAAGATATGTCTCCCATTTGAGGATGTAGAGTAAGGTACGATGAAGGGGCACAAGTCTCGAGCCATAAATTCCTATTATCAAACCTCATATGAGTGGGAATAAAAATGGAGACAAAGTTCAAGTACACCACAATACCACATAGAATTGATATGAAGTGTGAATGTTATAATACCACTAATCTTGAGCCCAGGAGGAGACCCAGTGGACAACCTAATTAAATAGATTTAAGAGGGTTATGAATAAAATTGAATTATGAATGATAGAGGATATGAATGTATAATGCATTAAATAACAAGGAAAGCAAAGAAAATAATGAAAATTAGTGAAATATAATAGCAAATCTTAATTATGATAAGTTTAATAAAATATCCAAGAGATCAGATGTGTGATATCTATGTGCTCCTTACCTTAATTAGTTTATACGTAACCAACTACAAAGTATGGACTTGTACATTAATATAAAATGGAGGTAGTTGAAGCATCAATTGACCCATTATAAGTATTGATAACAACTGCTTCATAATCGATGAATTATGTGATATAATTGTTTATCATTATTGATGAGCTAAGGTTTACAATAATGATACTACAAGAGTTATGTGGTATTGTAGAAGTAGAGTTATAACTTGTGGATTAGTATATAGGTGTGAAACCCAATGTCGATGTTGTTGACATTAACAGGAGGTTATATATGCAATAATGGTAAATTACAGTAATAATTATTGACCTAGATCCTCTTGGATCATATATCCATGTATATTTGATGTTGTACTAGAGTTTTCATGCATAGTGGATTAATTATTATCTTTGTTTCATTATTTTACATCTAAAAGTTTGGAAACTCTATTATCATATGCCTTTCATTATAATACAATATGTATTATATCCTTGGTTTAGCTGTTCTCCATGGTGGGGTAAAATTTATTACTTAGAAATTCATGTGTATTTATTATTTTAACCTTAGTTGAGATAAATCTTATTGTAACATTTTCAATTCAATTTTTAATATTGATTTATTTTCCCATCTCTATTACTATGTTTACGATCTTGATGACATTTCCAATGCTTCAAAAATTGTCATGAACGCTTTCTCATCTAAAAACACTATAAATATGGCACTTATCTAGATACAAACCATTCACTATTAGATTTTTAATTTAAGGTCTTATCCAATTTTATAAGTGTTCATTTTTAACCATTGGTCATAATATTTTACTATCTCACTTTCCTTATGTATTAAATCCTACATTTTTCTCACAGTCTTGTAATAATTTCAGGGTAATGGAATCCATTAGTGAAAGCCTCTCATCATCCCTTAATGTTCATATAAAATTGAATAATTTTACTTGAGGATATTTGATCCCATGAATCTTCCAATTCAAATCTAGCATGAAAAAAATCTCCTCCACATCCTTAATATCCTTCCCTAACAATTGGATCTTCATCTTGGTATGTCCCATCACTGGTGTGTTTAAAATTGTTCCCCTTCCTCAAGTTTTACTATTATTTGTTAAATTACTCTTTTCAGAAGAAGGAAAATACTTCTCCTTACCATGGGATGTCTTCTATTTTTATCTCTTTGTAATTATAATCTACAATAATATCTACCTAACACTTGATCTAAGTATTTTTCAATCTCTCTCCAACCATAAATATCCTCTCTAAATCTCTTTTAACTATTGCAAAAAAATTCTCCAGTGTATATTGGCTCATTTTATCTTGGGTTCTGTTTATATCTCACAAGTAGCACAAGGGATGGCATTTGGTCCAAGAAATTCATCTTCTTACAAGGCCTCTACTAGTTGGGGATTTGGAACGAGGTGTCTCTTGGAATCTCTTCATTAATATCCTTTTCTAATTCCTATTTTATATATTTTCTTATTCTACTATGTTATCATCTTCCTCATTAATTTAGATGACCTCTTGATATTTTAATTAACTAATGTCTTCTTATTCCTCATATTATTTAATTGTAATTTGTTTCCATTCTAATAGCTATACATTATTTACTACTTCTAATTTTCCTTATTTATATTATTCTTTCTCTTCCTAATTTGTTTCTAAATTATATTTAAATGCTATTCCTCCTTCCTCATCTTCTTCTAGTTTATCTTTTAATCCTAAATTTTGGGAACAAGACTATGCATCACCTTAGCCTTCCACTCCTAAAGTTTAAAATACCTCCTTTTATCCTAGTATTACTGCTATTTATGCTAAATATTCCCTTATGGATTTCATCACTCTCCTCTATTCTGAATTAACCTCCTCTAATTTGATTTATTCTCTTCCACTTTCTTCTCTCATTCATTTTGTGCTTCTAGTCGTAAAGAGTCTTAAAAAAATGATGAGTAAAGGTGGGTTTTTGAAAGGGCCCAAACCCTTATACAAAATAAATGACAAAATAGAGAAAATATAATCAATGCAAAAAAACATTGTCATGATAGTGGAAAACAATAACAAACAAGTCAACAACAAATTTCATACTGAAGTTACTAAGGGTTCTAGCTACTTCCCATTCCTATTATAAAAACTCGATGTGATTTTTAATGTCTTATCTAGTTTGTTCCTTTGGATTTTTAGCTTTAATACCTATGATTATACCACTCTTTTTGGTGTTCAAAGACTTGTCTTCTTTACCAATAACACCTTCTTTAACCATTGCCTTTCTTGTAATACAATTTTTTAATGATTATCTTGCTAAGTTTTAAAACTTTACTAAGTCCTTCCCTCACAGAGTTATCAGTAGTATTAATTTGGAATAAATTAATATTAAGTTCCATAACCTAATTTTTAAGCACACCCACTCTATTTTTCATAGTCCATTGGTCCTTTATTGAAGGGAGTGTGCTCAATCATCTGAAGAGGTTCCCCATTGATGTGAGATTGAAGTTAATCTATATTACATTTAAGCCTTGATTTTTCACCCAAATACCACTTCATAAAATAATGATGTAAGTGAGAATATTTTAAAGGGATGTAATTCTCTCTTAAAGGCACAAATCTAAAGGATTACATATATTTGTACCTTTAGCCAGGTCGTTAATAACTACTTACTCCAAACTAGCTTGAGAAGAAGCAAGAGTTTCCTTGACATTGTATTGTTCCCTTTTAAAATAGGATAGGAGGTAGGAATCAAACATAGGGATATCTAGTTATTTTTCATAATTAGACAATTTGATAATATGATCAACCACATTGGCCTTTTTGTGATTATGGGGTTCAATATGCTCCTGAATACACTCATATTTTGATTTTCTATTTGGAGGAATACAAATAATGATAGATTTTTAGAGTTAACCTCATCTTTGGGATGAGTGGGAGTTTTTACATTAGGTAGATATTCTAAAACATTATCCACAAGTGAGATCTTGGGGGAAATAAGTTATGCTTTAGTGAAGTGGATTAACAAGAGAATGAGTCCCTGATGAATGGGGATATTAGCTTTACCAATCTAGACATCTATAACCGATATTTATAATGAAAATAACAAGTAGAATGGAATAGCCATTGGTGGAAGGGAGCGGGGGGAAGGGGAGCACAGATGCGGTTGTGGCTATGCTGAAACCCTAACCCCTGCTGCTTCTTCCTCACTCGTTGGAGACCAGATCTCTGCCAGGTTTGGTGGGATCCATGGTGCTAGGGCACGTCGCTGAAAGTCCTATTTTTATTATGTGGTTTTGTTTTTTTACCTCAGATATCCGTCTTGCGGCCGCTATGCTGACCTTTACCCTGGTCTGAGCAGATTGATGTTTTTGTAGAGAGATTTTGTATGCCATGGCAGCGATTCCTCTGGGTGAAGGGGATGATCTTTGCAGACTTCAGAGTTGAAGGGTTGGGCGGTGGTGGTGATGGGTTCAGGGGGTGGTTTTGTGGGGGGAAGCCCCTGTGGGAGAGCTGCACAAAGTGATATTTCACAGCCGTTGTACTGATCCAAGCCCAAACCCATGCGGCCACCTTATTTGCTTTCATATGCTGTCTCCTGGGGTCATTGCTCATTTTGAGGTACTTCCAGACGTTGGGGTTTTCTTCGACAATTTGATTTCCATGGCGGCGTTACCTCTGTTGAGGGGGAGTTTGGGTAGCTGATCAGGTGGACAAATTGGGTGTAGGTGGTGCTGGTTTTGGGGCTTGTTTCATGGTTTATGCTACTATTTTTATGGGCAGCACATTTTTAGGGTCTGATGGATCGAACCCGGGTTTGGCCATCATTAATGATGGATCTGACGGTGTTTTCTTCTTTCTTGGTGACAGAGAAACCTAAGGTATTCTGTGGTTTTTTTGTCATGGTTTATGCTTGTTGCTATTGATATATCTTTTGAGCATGATTTTAGGTTGTCAAACCTGGTTTTGTTGAGGTTTTAGTTCCTTGTAAAACCTAGTTTTGTTACTATTTTTTAGTGGGTTTGCCTTCATGGGCAGATTGTAATGTTTTATCTTTCTTGATCTATATAGGGTTTCGGGGCCCCTTCAAAACCTATTTTTACCTTAATCTAAAACAAGTAGAATGGAATAATAATACACTTATTATTCATGAATTTAATAAGGATAGTGAAGTGGTATGGAAACCCCATTTTAAGCCTTCATTCAAACTTAGCATACCTCATTATCTGTAAGAACACTTCATCCCAAGGAGCTGGGAGGGAGTCCCTAAAGAAACCACCTTGGAAAGGAGTAAGCCTCTCCTTGCCTCTCAGAAATAAGTTCACTTCCTCATCCTTTGACTTTATAGACTTGAATATATTATCACTCTCCATAGACATTCCCATAACATGGAAAATGTTCTCTTTAGAAACTGAAACTGAAATACCCCAGAAAGTAATAGACCTAACCTTCCAAGATTTTACAAATTCTTTAGATAAGACAAGGTCAAAATTCCTCTCTTTCTCCATAAATCAAGTAATTCATCCTTGTTTTAAGATGTACCAGATAGTCATATTCTTCTTTAGTGCCTTAGAAGACTCTAACTCAATATGCATTATATCTCCTCCCTTGGGTTTTTTGTTGTTTTATTACCACTAAAGAGTAAAAAATTCTAAATTTGATGAATCAAAGCTCAAAATAAACAAATACCAAGTATAAAAAATTAAGTAACATATCAAGTTGAAATTAATTTTATGATCATATGCATCATCACCTGATCATTCACAAGATGGGGAGTCTCAAACACATATATGAAAGTCCACCAGCTAAGGATGACATGAGGGTGGTGGTCTCTAAATGAGGGATTATGATCATGATAGTTACCAATAAATAACCCAATGAGAAGATATATGTCATGAGGGGGTCCCAAAAAAATTAATAGTATGTTAATAAATCAACTAAAAAGAGTCAGCAATATGGGATGGGGATTCTCCCAACAATCATTACCAATAGTTATAACTTCCCAAATTAGCAATTCCCTATGCACATATAGGCCCTAAAGACTGAATTTAAGAATCTTCATGTTTAATTTGGAAATGGAATCATGGAGGTCTTGAAAATTAGTCCATGCATCAATGCCAAATAATGAGACCCCATGGTTACCAAGCCTATCTACGCTCTTGTTTCCTTATCTATATACATGACTAATGGACACTTCATCAATGGAAGAAAAAATATTAAAGGTGTCTTCGACAATATTTATAATTGTCTAATAGGGAAGGTTATTCTTTTTTGTAAATGAATGATATTGATAGAATCACCTGCAACCATTAAAATATTAACATTCATATTTATATCAACTTGAACTCCCCACAACACAACCTTGGCCTCTACTAGATGGTTAGTTTGGATGCTGAGAAACTCAACATAGGCAGTGAACACTTTCCTATTATTGTCTTTGATAATGCCTCCTCTTCCAACCTTTCATGGGTTCCCTTTAGATGTTTCATTGAAGCTCAATTTGACCCATCCAAATGGGATGGTTCCACCTAACCTATTTTTTATCCACCTTTTTAGGGCCATATTAAGGGCATTTAGGCATTAAAACATTTCATTTTGAGATGATGTTAGATTCATTGAATTTTACATTAATACTTTTCCTTGGATTTAATATTTTTAAGGTTTTTGTTTATGGTTAAAAAAACTCCATAACCCACCCTAGAGGAGTTGTTTCTCTTATTTTTAAAGATTCTCAACTTCATCTCCCACCAAATTCCTCAAAAAATGTGAGGAATGGCCAGTTCTTCAGCATACTATTAGTGAAGGGAGGGGACAATTGGAAGATTGATTATATAATATAATAGGGAAACACCCACCATAATTCAAACTTATCCAATATTATGCAATAGATTTTATAGGAGAAGTGAAAATGAAGCGAAATGTGGTTAACTATTTTTGCTTCTTTTTCACATAGGACACAACTATTAGGGACCATGAATCCTATTTTCTTTAAATTATCCTGTGTTGAAATTTTATTTTGAGTTAGATTCTAAAAGAATAAATTTAATTTAGGATTAATATCTTTGTCCCATAAAATATCCCAAGGAAACCCATCTGAATAAACTTTGAGCTCTAGGTTAATCTTTGATTTTACATTGTAATTTCTATCTTCTGTAGCAGCCCAGACTAACTCATCTTAGCTATTAAGCTGAATAATGTGGAACCATTTTAGGGTATCCTTAAAAGTTCTTAAATTAGTAAGGACATATTGAGACAAGGAGTTCTGAGTCAAGCTCCTTCAATATTTTCTAGTCAACTTGTATTTAAAGTAGTCTTTAATCCTTTCTCCAATCTCTCTCTTGAAAACAAGGCTAAGTTGATCCCAAGGACTAAAAGAGCTTAGCAGAACATTATTTAGCCAAGTATCATCCTATAGAAAGGATTTTTCTCATGATCCAATGTTCCATTTACTTCCTTTCCAAATTAATTTTATCCATTTTATAAGGCTGTTCTAGAACCATGGTCCCTGAGGTAAGGCCTCTATTGTTAAGAAGCTTTCTACCTCATTTTTGCCCAATTATTTGGCTTTGAGGATCTTAGTCCATTAATTATCCTCTTTCAAAAGTCTCCACCTTGATTTATATATCAAAACTTTATTCATAATTCTCATATTACACATCCTTAAATCCCAATGTTTTTTAGAAGACAAAATTTATCCCAAACAACCAAGGAAATTTTCTTTTTCTCTTTAAACCCTCATCGAAGGAAAAAATTCTGAATTTTCTCAATTTTCTTTGTAGTCTTTTTCAATATTTTGAAAAATAGATATAAATAAGATTGGTATGCTTTGGATGGAACTTTTTATAAATTGAAGTTTCTTAGCTTTGCTTAACAGACTTACTTTCCAACTAGCAAGCTTGTGTTGGATTGTGTCAATTAGTAGATCCCATATGATTGTTTCCATCTTACCCCTAAATAACAACATGCCAAGGTAATCAGTTAGAATATCCTTCACTTGGCAACCCAAGATCCTATATATTTTCCTTCGTCAATCCCTAATGGTATTGATGAATAAAATAGTACTTTTATCTATATTAGATCTTTGTCTTGACACTTATTCATGCTCATTCAATAGTTTTTGATTTCATTAGCTTTTACCATAGAAGCTTGCCCAAGATTTATGGTGTCATCCACAAATTTTTAATGTGAAATTGGTTTCATTGAGGAGGTTGGCTTAGAATTTTTAATTCTACCTCCAATGAAAGTTGAGGAAAATATTCTTCCAAGAGCTTCAACCATGTTGATGAACAGGTAGAGAAATAAAGGGTCTCCTTGTTTGAGTCCTCTTTCAATAACACGAAAACTAGTCAAGAATGCATTATCAAGGATTGAAAACATGGGTGAGGATATTTGTAGTCATATAAAATGCAAAAAGTGGTAACTTGAGTGTGGCTAATGACACCCAACCCTTAGGTCCCTCTTGCTTGCTCTCATAACCTTCATAGGCATCTTTTCACTGATTCCCAGTCATCCGTAGCCTTCCAAACTTGATCCCAGCTGAGCAAGACTCCTCTTTCCATGATAGATTCATCCCCCTAGGTCCCATCTACTCAAAAATAACACCACACTAGGAATATAGCATCGGTGCCTCTCCTATCCGCTTTTGGCATTGTTGTCCAAGTCAATTTTTGGCCTCAATAGTCAATTTATTTTGGTTCCCCATCCTTTGCCTTGTTTGCCTAACATGATTACATTTAACCAATGACCAATATATCCCTATAAAATCCCATTCAAAGATCATTTGGAAAGGGTTGTTAATTATCACTAAGCAAGAAAGAATACAAGAAAGACTACTCAAGCAATCTTCCCTATTCTTTGCATATAGCTAGCCAACACACTTACAAGCTTATTAAAATCCTTACACAAACCCCTAGGCACCTCAAGCACATCTATTTTATAATTTCACATATTCATACACATAATTACATAAAGCACATCAAGTGGGAGAACTACATACAGCTTGATCCCTGTTCAGAGTATTGGTATATAGGCAATGTGTCCACATAAGGGATGTGGATCCACATTTGGTGAATATTACACACACTAACCCCAAATATTTCTCAAAATTGGTCAAATCACAATGTAACATAGGGTTTAAAGAGATAATTTTCTCTACAGGGAGATCTATATACTTCTAGTTGTCAAAACTTCACAAACAAGGTCACACAGACATAATGAATAAAACCCAGAAAACTCAGATTCTCAGGGCAATAGCAGTAGAGGTGGAATACATCACTAGTGCCACTCTTATACAATTATATCACTCCTATCCAATCATAAAATGAATTTCAAATATTAGTTTGTGATAATGTCCCAATCCTACATAGTGAATTTTAGCCTCTATCTCAATCGAGTCAATTAGTTTCTAGCTAAGTCTTGTTTTCTTCCCCTTACTACTATTTTTAGAAAAGTTTGAATTGAAATAAAATTTCAAAAATCAATAGATTAATTATTGCATATTTATTTATTGATTTTACTACTTAAACCCTTTAACTAAATTAGGAATAATACACCAATATTCTCAAAATTGTTAAATCATTTGGTGAACCTGACATCAAGATCAAGATGATAATGATGAGTGGAACAATATAGGTTATTATGATTTCTAAGATATCAACAATGAATCCAAATATTTAGAGTCATATTCACAACCATTCCCTCATGCTTCAAAATCACACATGATTCCTTTGTTTGATACAAGACACCATGATAGGGAGTCTCCCATGAGACTCATCGGTTAATATCATTTTTTCTCATTCTTTCTTGTACATAGCTTCTTTTCAATTTCTTGTACATAGTCTTCTTACGATTGATTATACATAGTTTATCAACATTTCTTGTGCATATTCTCTTAATTATTGATTGCACATAGCTCAAATCTCAAAAATACCAAAAAAATTCAAATATTTCAAAATACACAAACATGCAAATCATTCAAAAAACACTAAAAATATTCGATTGTATGCATCACCCATGCTTTATATCTCTAATACTATGCTAGACTTACATTTTCTATTCTATGCTATCATTTATCAATTTATCTACATTACCATGCTTCACTTGATCTTCTTTGAGTGTGTTTAGTGACATCCAGATCCTCTATTGCTTCACTCTATCCATTAAAGGGGTATCCTACTTCTACAATCGAGACACACATTGATATACATACCCACTAGGGGCATCTTCTACATGACTACACCATCCAGGTTATGTCATTCCTACACCACACACTCTAGTTATCATGTTGATATACATTACTTACTAGCTTACACATATTACTCTATTAACACTCACTATTATATAACACTTATGTATTTCTTAGCATATACCTAGTCTTGTACTAACATGTCTTGCATATTTTCACTTCTTGCTTTGATTAATTAGGTGTGATTATACTTCTAGTATTTACATGCTTTCCTTCCTTGGTTTGCGTAGCTAGATGTGATTTCATGTTTTAGTTCATGTTTGTCTCTTGTATGTGCCTTAGGACATTTTCCAATGTCTTTTGATTCTATGTCTTATGTGTGCTTTAAGAAATTTGCCAATTTATTTTGTATGTACTCTTCTATGTGATTGTGGCTTTCACGCCAACCTTGCTTGTTTCAATTGTATGTGTATGCAACATTTGAACATGCCTTATATACTTGCTTTCCAGTTTGAGTGACATGTGCCCATGTCCCTTGTTTGCTTGGCCCCTTGGCCACCCTTGTATGTTTTTTGCTTCTTGCCTTGTGTGTTTTTTTCTTGTTTACTTCTCATTGTTTGCAATGCCATGATCCACATCATGCACTATTCTTGCTTTATTGGATGTCATGATGGACATCATGTTCCATCCCTCCAACTAACAACTAACAACTAACCAAACTTTCATTTCCAATTCAGTACTTTGCACATGATATTACATTGTTTTATCCATCTAGGCATACCTCTATTGATCTAACAATCTCTCAATACAAATCATGTTATATCTTGAGATATCTCATCGATTATCATTGTTATACCATGTATCTTTGTAGCATAACACACTTGTAAGGTTCTTTATTCTGAGGGCAATCATTGCAAGGTCTTCATTCCTACCTTCAAAAGAGAGGGCAACAAATAAGGGTTTTGTCATAGAGATCAAATATCCTAATAGTAAATAATCTTGCATTCAACACACCTAGAACAACAACCAGACATCAAAACAGTCAGAACAGACCAAGAAAATAGTGAAAATATCATAAAAATTACCAGATATGACCCAGGACAATAGTGCCCAACCTGAACTAAAATGTCGATGCCACTAGTGTCCACTTTGAGTGCTCCTATCCAAACAATAAAAAAATTAGACTTTCCAAAAATGGGCATAAAAGTAAGTACAGCTACAGTTTTGCATAGCCAAAATAGTTCATAATCAATAGTTTTCAATACACTTTCACTCAAATAATCTAGATATAGGGGGCATCATGCATGACATGATGGCTCTCACTTCCAATTTCAGATATGGTAATTGATATGACTTCTAGATCAGAATCCATGTTTCAGACACCAGTGATTGGGGGCAATATGTGCGACACATTTGTTTCTTTTCTTTTCAAGTTTAGCATTACCCAGGGATTCTCATTAGTTACATGACTTATTTCATCTACAGGTGGTTGGAATCATTTTGGAATGGCTTCCATACAATCCTAACTTTTATATTCCTGAGTTCTTAAGTTGTTGAGTTCTTGAGTGGATTTCATACAAGCCTAGTGCACCAATTTTAGAGTGGCTTTCATACAAGCTTAATCTCCATTTTTCAAAGTGGTCAAGAATGGTCTAGTTTCTAGCATACATTCAACTATTTATGCCAACATTGTCAAATTATAGAACATTCATGGGATTTAGGAACCATCTTATATGACACATGTTTCATACTAGTATCAGTTCATAGCTTCACTTCACGGGGTAATGATGGAGCCAAAGGACTAGATAGCCTTTGTATTCTTGAGTCACCAATTCAGAGGGATTAGACACATAGTCTAAACATCAATCAACACATGTATGACCACCTAGCTTCACTTAGTGGGCGATGATGGAGCCAAAAGGCTAGCCTTTGCAAACTTAAGCCACTCTCAGGGAATTGAACACTTAGCTCCGTTTTTAATATTACTCTTGGTATAGCATCATCCAACATTACTCAGCATTAATCAACATCACTTAACATCACAACAAGTTTTGTATTAGTTCACATACTCAGTGAGGTGTATTCATTCCTTTCTCTTCCTCTCTCTTACCCAGCTTTATACATTCATATTTTAGATAAAATGTATCTAGTAAGAACTGATCTACTCTTTATTTTCTCTCAAATATTTTCACTTCATAGCATGCTCTCTCTATGTACACCCAACATCACATAGCTTCATAAGCTTCACCCTTGTAGGTAAGTTTAGGTATGCTTTCTATTTTTATTTTATCCTAGTATTTTGCTTTTTTGTATCACCAGAATAAAGGGGCAACAAATATGGTCATATAAAATACAATAATTGGTAACTTGAGCGTGGCTATTGACACCCAACCCTTAGATCCATCTTGCTTGCTCTCATGACTCTTATAGGCATATTTTCATTGATTTTTATTCATTTGTAGCCTTCCAGATTTAATCCCAGCTAAGCTAGACTCTTCTTTCCATGATAGATTCATCCTCCCAAGTCCCATCTACTCAAGACAATATCACCACACTAGGACTATAACATTGATGCCACTCTTGTCCACTTTTGGCACTATTGTCGAAGTCCATTTCTAGCCCCAATGGTCAATTTTTTCTAGTTCCCCATCCTTCTCCTTATCAACCTAATGCAAGTACATTCAACCCATGATCAATAGATCCCTATAAAATCCCATTCAAATATCATTTAGAAAGGGTTGGCAATTATCACTAAGCAAGCAAGAATACAAGCAAGACTACTTAAGCAATATTCCCTATTCTCTGCATATAACCAACTAACACATTTACAAGCTTATTCAAATCCTTACTCCATCCCCTAGCCACCTCAAGCACATTTAGTTTAGCATTCTACATCTTTATACATACAATTGCACAAATCACATCAAGTGGGAGAACTACATATGGCTTGATCCCTCTTTGGAGTATTTGTATGTAGGTAGTATGCCCACACAAGGGGTGTGGATCCATGCCTAGTGAATCTTACACACACTAACCCCCTCACTCTTTCTCAAAATCGGTCAAAACACAATGGAACATAGGGTTTAAAGAGAGAATTTTATATACAGGGAGCTTTATAGACTTTCAAATATCAAAACTTCGTAGACAAGGTCATACAGACATAGTGAATAAAACCCAGAAAGCTCATATCCTTAGGATAATAGTGGTAGAGGTGGACTGTAGCACCAGTGCCACTCTTGTCTAGTTCTAATGCTCCCATCCAATCATAAAAGGAATTTTAAATCTTATTTTGTGATAGTGTCCCAGTCCTGCATAGTGAATTTCAACCTCTATCTCAGTCGGATGAATCAATTTCCCAGCTAAGTCTTATTTTCTTCCCCTTATTACTATTTTATAAAAAGTTTGAATTGCAATCAAATTTTAACAAATCAGTAGCTTAATAATTGTATATTTATTTACTGATTTTGCTACTCAGACCCTTTAACTAAACTAGGAATAATACACCAATATTCCAAAAATTGTTAAATCAATATGCAGACAATCACTAGGTTTCTAAATTTAGTTTGGAAGCTAAATATTTCCAAAATATTATCAAGGAAGATCCATGACACTCTATCATAATCTTTTTTCATCTCAAGTGTAGGATCATACCCTCCTTGATTTTGTCCATAGAGTGCTTATCTTCATGGAATTTAATAATGTTGTCAGTAATCTATCTACCTACAATAAAATCTCCTTGGTGAAGATAAATTATTTGGGGTGGGATCAATTACAATTTCATATCAAGGATCTTAGTGAATATCTTATATATCGTATTGCACAAACTAATAGGTCTAAAGTCTTTGAAGTTAGCTACCCCCTTTGGGGATAGAACTAGGAAGGTGTTGTTGTTTTCTTTGAGAATTTTCTTGGAGGAGAAGAATTCCTCAATAATCATAACTACATAAAATAGTATGATTTCTTAGAAATGTTAGAAGAAGATAGGTGGAAAACCATATGATCCTGGGGTCTTCTCTCCTTCCATAACAAAAACTATGAAATTTATTTCCTATGTTGATGGAAGAGCTATAAGGGAATCATTTTCCCTTTGAGAGACTACAGAGTGGATGTTCGCTAACATATATATTTAGATCTCTAATTTGTTGGTGTTAACTCCAGATAGAAGGCATTTATAGAACTGAACCACTTCGGCCTTGATTTTTAAACTATCCCTAATTATAAATCCATCATATTTGGCAATTTCTCTCATCCTATTCAGGGTCTTGTTCCTTATGATGAATATGTGGAAGAATTTCATTTTTCCATCTCCTTTTCTTAGCCAAATATCCCTAGATTTATATTTTCATAAAGAATCTTCCTTAGCTTCCAGTGAATTGAATTTGATAAGTAAAATTGTATCTCTTTGGAACATCTCTTGATTCATACCATTAGCTTTGATTTCTTTTTCTAGGTTAACAAGCTATTTAAAGACATTCCTTTTATGATAAAAATGTCTCTAAAAACCTCCTTATTCCATTTGTTCACTTTCATTTTCACATTCTTTACCTTACTGGTTAGCTTGAACAAAGAAGTTCCTTTTACATCCAACCTCCACCACTCCTTAATTCTCTCTCTAATGTATTGATGATGAAACCATAGGATTTAAAATCTGAAATGGGTTTTGTCTTTTTTCAAATTTGTTTCCAAACCAAGCATGAGAGGATTTTGGTTGGATCTTGTCCTAGGAAAAGAAGATAGGTAGTTATTGTGAACCACGACCTAATCTGTAAAGAATAAAAATCTATCAATGCTCACTTTGATTAAGTTTTCCCCCACTCTTATATTAGACCAAGTAAATGTAAAGCCTCTAAGCTCAATATCAATGAGGTCACACAATTATGAACTCATCCAGGTCCTCCATACCATTTTTTAGAAGCTGTGATCCTCCTTTTTCCCCTGTGTGGTTAAGGGAGTGTTGAATTCCTTGGCAACCATCCACTAAAAATCCTCTAAATAAATTTTAAACTCTTTTAAGTCCATCCAAAGTTTCCTTCTTCTTGAACATGAGTTATGAGCATGGATGTTGGAAAAGATCTGAGATAGATTATCTTGTAAACTTGTGAAAAGGATAACAAGGTGGTGGTTTTTTTCAAGGAGGACTTCTCCTTCACCATTTTGGGATCACAAAAGAGTATCTAACACACCTGATGTTCCTTCCAAGCTAAAGTAAGAATAAAAGGCCTTATCCAAATTTTATCCAGAGTATTATAAAAATTACTCTCCACCATTTTAGTTTCTTGGAGAAAAAATATAGTAGGTTAGTTTCTAAAAATCCTATTCTTGTTGCGATTATTCAACCCTCTAATATTCCATGAAATGACTTTCATTTATGGGATTTACCTATCTCTTTTAAATTGTTGAGCTCCAACAGACTTTGGCTTCCATTTTCCACGTTCTTCACCATTTCTCTTATCCTAATCTCTTTATGGTTTGGTCTTCCTTTTTTTCTACTCTAATACAAGGCCATTTTATTTCTTTGCATTTCTTGTTTATCTCAAATTAGACTACTCTAGATTTGTTCTCTCTCCCCTTGTTGGGGAAGCCATTTTTTGTTCATTGCTCTGAGATAATGAATAGGGGACTATCTCTTCTTCTTCTATAACTGAATCTTGGAAGAGATTGATCCTCCATAATTCCTCCTTTTCCTCTTCCTCTTTAGTAATATGATCTTGACTTGTTTGGCTAAAATCCCCACTTCTAGCTTTTTATAGTTTATTCCTATCCTCAATTGATTACATAAGACTCATTTTTGCTTCCTTCTTGTAAGAGGCAAAATGATTTTATATATTATATATTGGAGCTCTTTGATCTAGTCTCAAGTGATCTATCACTTATTCCTTTTCTAACTCTTTTTGGCCTTGTTTGCAGATACTTTTAATTCATTCTTCCCTTCCTATCTGATGGTGTTTGTCTATTTAATCTTTCACCTCCAAGTTGCTGGGCTTCTTATTGGGTTCTTTCCTCATCCATACCATATTCTCTTTCCTTTTTTTAGAGCTTGATAATACACCCCACTTTGTCTCAACTTTGAGATTTTAATGACACATTATTCCATACTTTAATGTTAAGCTTATAGAAGAAATAAGATCGTTATCCAAAGACACATTAACAGAGAATCTAGAAAAGATTAGCATTCTTCTATTTCTGGTGACTGGGTCAATAGCTATGATTTAGCCCAAAGTGTCTCTTATTACCTTCATTACTTCTTCTTCCTTCTCACCCAAATTAGGACCATGTTAATATCTTCCTTCCCTGTATTGAAACTAGGTTTCCATTTTCTCAGGAAATACCCTATCTTTCTTAAAAAACCAGGGTCCTATCAAATTTCTAGTTGAGTCTTCAGGGTTAGTGAAGGTGGATAATAATAACCCTCTGCCCTCTCGATTTCCATTCTCCATTCACCCATTCTCTAATAGCATCAATGTTATGTCTTTGCTCCATAAACTTACCAACGAGCACATTTTCCATCTTGAAGTTAGATCTTTCCACCGCACAGTTAGGGATCTGCAAGCTATGTCCCTCTTCTTCTACTTAAACTAAAGTTGGCTTTCCCCAAGATTCCACTAGGGTCCTCCATCCCCTTATCCTCTTAGTTTTCATCATAATCAGGTTTGTACAGAGAAAATCCCTACCCTTTGACTAATTTCAAAATTTTACTTTCCATTTTTTAGAGAGTGCCTATTTTCTTTTCCATTTTCAAAATTTTGTAAAGAGTGTCAATTGTAAAATAGATTTGTTTGTATTTTATTTAGAATTTGTTATACATATATGCATTCTCTTCAGAATTTATTTTTCATAGAGGGATTTTTTTTTTAGTTTGTTCACTATATGCATTTTCTATTTAAGCCATTTTTTAAACTCCACTCTTTCTCCTCTCTTTCTTCCTTTTGTCTTTCTTTCTTTTCCTGTATCTTAATCCTCTCCTCTACTAATATCTTTCTTTCCTTGTCTAATCTCATCTTATTTCATTCACTAATATATGTTTTCTTATTTTTATCCTTTACTTCCTCTTTCACTTATTTCCTCCAATTGGCATATATTTTTTTAAATATGACATATCTTTAAGGATCCCTCCTCTTTCTACATGTCATTCCTTGCGTTCCTTCCCTCATAAATGAAACTATTTTCGGTTCGGTGAAATTATTTTTTACACTAAGAGCTTGTGAATAAAAAATGGGCCATTTTCTATAAACCTTCCTCTTGCTTCTCTTAGAAACTCTACATTTTTTATGTCAAACTTGACCCAACCTTATATTGCCCACACTATCATAAAACTATCTCTAGGGTAGTTTCAAACCAAAAGTCTAGGCTCTACTCCAAGGTTCGTTGATCTCTTCTAGTTTATATAGATGCTAAGTAGTCCATACAATAGGTTTATCAAACTATAATGTATAATACTTCATGTTGCCTTCCTCCCTTAGTATCTTATATGCAAAAAAAAACCACATCAAAACTCTTCATGATGTTTCCTAAATAAATCTACTCGTATCTTTAAGTAAGACACTCCAATTTACTTTGATTAAGCTTTACAAAAATCCTTTAGCCTCAACTCCCACAACTCTTTTAATTATTTTAATGCTAGCTTCCAAAAGTGTGAATTATACTCTCCCTTGGGCATCAACTCACCAATATTTGAGTGGTGCCATGAAATGTTTATATAAACTAGATGTGATATACTAGTTTGAAAGATTCATAAACTTTAGCTAGAGTTTATATTACATAAAGGATATTAATAAAATTTAATTAAAAAAATTACAATATTGTAATTATATAATAAAATAAGGAGGCATTAGATTCCACACATACACATCCATATAAAATAGAACATATTTATTCGCTACTCTATATTTATTCCATATAATTATTTATTACAAACTTTCATCTTCTACTTCTCTCTATCCATTATTCACCCTTATATCTCTCTGGTATGAAGTATATTATAAAATATCTTACAATGTCACATATATCAAATCAATACATTATAATATCAAGGGACATGTCCTTTGAACATATTTTATTCTTCATTCAAGTACACAACAGTTTTTTTGAAGATCAATATGATGCCACATGGGTCTAGAGGGAAACTTCTTTGTCATCATATCTGATGTTATGACATGGTTTAGGTTTCCATAGTATACGAGAACATGTATTCCAACTTGATGAATATTCCTACCAATAACAACAATTAAAATATTAATTTTTTACAACTTGCTAGGATGAATATGCAAAGATCCAAAGAGCGTGTTTTAAATGGATTTATTTGAGAGAGGTGTATTATATAAATTCCTAATAATTTTCCATTCAAGAATATATACATGTTAATTTAGTTGAAAAGGTCATCAAACACCTAGTGTAAACACATGATTTTGGTACATGCCTAGATTTTCAATGTTTTTAGTGTATTTATACATATATGGATCTTTGGTTCATATTAAGTTCTTATTAACATATTTTCCTTTGCATGTGCCACATATAGCCTTCCCTTTCCTTTGCAACTTTACATTCAGTCATCTAGGTTCATTATTCATGTTATCAGTCTATCTAGAATATTATAGAGCCTTCAAATTAGTTATTTATTTGCCTATGGATGCTCATAAATTCCTAGATGTATATTTTTAGGGTTATGGTTAGTTGACCAGTATTGAAATACTCTGATATTGGTTTGAACATTTTTGAACTAGTTCAATATTGATCATGTCAATTGTGGGTAATGTTGGTCCCTTTTCTCAGGTTTTCATGTTTTGTGTATCCTGATTGTCAGTGTTAATGCTCCACAATTTTGCCTTTTCAATTAATAATGTCTTAATTTGTAGTCAAGTGGTTTTTATATACAAAACAATGATAAGTTATTTACCATCAAGTATCATAGAGAGATCTCATATCATCATGATTTGTCTATCCATACACTCTATTTTGACTACATTTCCATTTGTTGAAGTGTTATAAATGCATACTTGTATTAAGAAAAGGACTAGTGAAATATCATTTAGAATCAACTACTTGATTACATCTCATACATAGGGATAAGGAATGGGATATTCATACATACCATATTTCTTTTTGGACTGCATGAGTGTTGATTACCAAATTTTCTAAGAACATGGGTCTAATTGAGGTAAACCCATCATAACTACTCCCATTTTTAATGCTTTCACAAGGTCTCTTAAATTGGATTAAGGAGAAGTAATTATGTAAGTCTCATGCATTAGATTAAAAAACTAAGAGATGTTTTTTGGAAAATAGGTACTAACGAAGACATCCACAAATTTTTTTAATGATCTAACATCATATGATAGTATCAAACAAGATTGCTAGTATTGAGCATGTTGTTTCTATTAAACTAGTTTGATATTGGTCTAATTGGTATCGAACTAGTTTGATAGTGATTACTTTCTAAACGTCATCAAATCTCTATAACTATTCTTATTTGGATTTTGAATTGCTTATAAACTTGTTTTTCATCATTTATTATCATTGTTAGCACACAAATAAGTCATAAATCAAGTATTATCTATGAACCTTTGTAAAATTTTAATTGAATCAGACTCATGTTTTAGACATAAATCAAGTGGATATTTACTATTATTTGACTATATTTAGATTTGATTTGATTTGTGTGCATTTTGATTTGCTTTATTTTAATTTTTTAATCCTAACCTCCCTATTGTGTTCTTTCCATTAAAATGTTTTGGTAAACTGGATGTGACCCATGTGTACTCTCCTATCTTGAATAAAATCACCCATTAAGGGGGCATATATTTTACCACACTAGTATTTCATGTGTTATATATTTCTGACCAAGGTACATGATACTCAATTTTTACATTGACCATATATTATCCATATTGTGGCATGTCATTACTATGTTTAGATTAATTATATATTTCCTACCAAGTGGCATGATACTTATACATTACTTATCCATAGTGGGGCATGTCTTATGCTAGTGTTTTCATTGATAGTGCCTTTCCAACCTAGGGGGAAATCTTTTAGTGCACTTATATTGATAAGGGGCATGTTATTATTATGCTTCACTTCTTCCACACTACTCACTATGGGCATGATACACCCATGTGTCTGTAAATTATACATTTCTTGTATTGAGACAAACACTTGACATATGTCCTTTTATACATCTTATTCAAATTGGGGCATACTATTGTTTGTGCCTTCATTACCATATCATGTCCATAATTGGGAATATTATTACATCTAGGCATATCTATTGCGCCCTCTTTCTCTCGTCCTTCTCCATGATGGGGGATATTATTACATTAAAGAATATTTTTACCACCCTCCTTGCTTATTCCTTACCACTGAAGGGGAATATTGTTACTACCATTACTTATATAGCTTTGACCTTCAATAGTTGTACTTACTGGAGATATACATGTTCTTTAACAATGCTATATTTATATATTTCCATTTAGACGTGTGATAGATGGCCTTTAAATAATTACGTCAGTTTATGATTTTATATATTTTACACTTAGTATGCATAATTATTTATTTTAAGACACGTGATATGCAGGTTATTCTACACCAAAAAAATAGGAGCATACGATTTGATTATTATACCTTCAAATACATGATGATACATTACAAACATTTACCCCCACATAGTTGAAGGCAGTCAATAAAACACACTATGGATATTTTACCCTACATAGTTGGAGGTGCAAAATAGAGAGTAATAATATATTTTCTTCTTCAGATGGTAAGCACACAATAAAGACTCATAAGGCATATTAACCACAATAAAGAGTAATAATTCATCTTTTACACATTTAGAGATTCTAAAAAATGTGGAATTGTTTGTATACCATTAGGTGTATTCATTCATATCCTCTTTATTTTAGACAATCATTTCATTAGTTACTTTATAATTTATTTATATAGACATTGATCTCTTGAAAGTTTTGATTTTTTATAGTACCTACACTAAAGTTTTGGACACATGAGCATGGATATTCTTTCACAAATCCTCAATGGAAGTCAAGGCATTCAAATAGATAAAAAAGATTATTTTTTTGGTAAGTTTTAGGTGATTGGCTATGTTATAAGGTAATATCTCTCCTCTTTTCGACTTTTAGATCATTATCATATCCAATATTAATTGCAATCATAACTCATAGATTTTTGTCAAAAATTTATCATCAAAGATTCCTAGGTGCACTAGTTTGTTTTAATTTAATGTATATGCACATGCAAACATTAAAGTGGGGTATTGCATAGACTTAATTTTGGTACAAGCCTAGGTTTTTTATGTTTTTAGTGTGTTTATATGTATATAGATCAATGGTTCATGTTGGGTTCTTATTAGTGGATTTTCTTGTGTGTTGGGACCCATATAGCCTTCCCATACCCTTTCAACTTTAATTTTGGTCATCTAGGGTCAATATTCATGTTATCAATGTATCTAGACTAATTGAAAATCTTCAAATAATTTTTTTTGGGCCTTGGGATGCTCATATATGCTCGTTATAATCTCTAGATGTCTAATTATAGGGATATGGTTTGGATACCAATATCAAAATAGTTTGATATTGGTTTGACCACTATCAAACAGGTTATATAATGGTCATGTTATTTGTGGGTAATTTTAGCGTCATTCCCTAATTTTGCATGTTTTGTTGTGTCTATATTTTTAGCTTTCCTGCTTCCACAATGTTAGCTTGTGCGTTAATAAGATCTTAACTTGAATTCAAGATGTTTATAAATGCATAATCATGCTAAGGAATTTATCATGAAGTATCTCATAGAGATCTCACATCATCTTGATTGACCCATTCATACACACTATTTTATACTACATTTCAATTTATTGAAGTGTTATGGTTGATTACTTGTACTGAGAAAAGGATTAGTGAAAGAGAATATACAATCAACTACTTAATTTCATCTCGTACATAGGGATAAGGGCTTGGATATTCATACACCCTATATTTCTTGATATATTGCATGAGTGGTGATTGATAAACTAACTAACAAACTATTTATATAATTATATGTCAATGATGTTTACTACTCTCTAGAAGAAGATGTACAGTTTAATAGCACAGGTTAGAAATATTTATTTTACTTTAAGGATTTATGCATTGCAATATTTAGGGTGAGGTTGGATCATAAGGAATTTATTAAAGGATGGCTTGTTTGATCTTTCAAACAAATAAATACATTCTATTTAAGAAAAAAATTAAGGCATATTAAAATATTTATTTACTCTTTGATTTTTCCTTTTCTACAGATGAATTGTCCCTAATTTTGAATGTTAATGTTCATTAACAACCCTCATGAATATTTTATCAGATTTCCTTTTCCTTGAATCAATTACAAAGGAATGACTAAAAAAAATTGAAACTTCTGGGTTTTTTAATCCCTTTGCTAGTAAAAATTGTGTTTTTCATGGAAATACCATAGTGACTCACATGCGTACTACTCAAAAATTGGATGCTTCAAGTTTCAAGAAAAAAAATACATAAGAAAAAAAATCTATATTAATCAGGGAAGGGTAGAAAATGCTTTTCTAAACATCAAAGCTCACATTTTAAAAATTCTTGTTAAAAAGGCATTCCCTTGCATCTTAATTAGTTATATTCTCAATATGTGTCCCACATATTGATTTCAATCCCACCATATAAATTTTTGAAACAACCCTTGACACAAAAATCTAATCAAAATTTGATAAATTCAAATGTTTTCAATATTTTTGAGTGGGAACTAGACATACACAATTATCTTGTTGACATGCATGAGTGTTGAGTGCAAAACTATACACCTATTTTAACAATAAGACTAGCAATAATTATGGTATACCCATTAACCAAAACACTAATGTTTTATGTCTTCTGTGTGTGGACTTGAGCTCAAGTGAAGGATAAAGGATTTTGACATCAATGTGCATCTATTTGATTATTAAAGAGTGGTTTCTGGGTATCATCTGCTAATGAAGGGTTACATAAAATTTAGTCAGCAAGGACCTATGCAACTAATTTTTAAATAATTCAACCACTTTCGAATGGAATTCCACTGTCATGCCATATAATTTTGATCTCTTTATTTTCATGTCATATGATTTTGGTCACCATCTCAAATCACTGTCTATTTTTTGGATTTTATTCTACACTATTCTATAACATATTTTCTAGCATTTTCAGACTTTGTAAGAATCCAAGTAGGTCGAAAACATGTATGCATATCTTTCTCCCCATTTCAATTATCAATTGCTCAAGGTACTTTCATTATTTTGATAATTAAGGTCTTTATTTACTAGTTTATTTTATTATATTAGACCTAGTTTATGCCACCCCATTTATGTGGTTGATGTAGTGTTTTGAACACTTATGCACCCTTCACATAAAAAAACTACACATTGAGTTCACAAAAACATTTTATTGTGGAAGGCACACAAATGTTTAAAACACTACATAGACCAAAATAATATAAGTAATTATGAAAATATAACTAAATACAATAATATTTGTAGATATGATTTATTTAGTGCAAAAAAATAAATGAAAATACGTTGAACAGTAAATAGGTAAAAAGCAATAAAAAGATGAAGGAAAAATACACACACACACACACACACACATACACATACATGATTTTTACTTATTTAAATTCTAATAGAGGTTGATTGTACTGAAAAGAAAGTCCTAAAGTAGTGCAAATGAAACTCCAGAAAGCAGACAAAGACTAGAATTGTATGACATGAAAGCAGTTGACCAAAATCAAAATGCTATGAAAGTATAAATCCTCCCAAAAGCATTGGACTTGTTCTAAAAGTGTTTGCACATATTTAATGGGTCTAAAATTATATGAAACACTTCATTAATAGGCGATTAATATAAATCTATAAGATATATGAATATATGAGTGAAGATGTTATAATATTCTCTCCTCCATTTGGGCTCAAGTGCACTCTAACAAAACATAAAAAATGGTTTTATTATTAAGAAGCATGTCTTAGTCAACCCATTCATATCGTTATAATAGGTTTACAATTTGGCACTTAACACTCATGCAAGTCAACAAGCAAACATGTGTATTTAGTTCCCACCCTTGATCCCATGAGACAAGGTTCACAAAATAAAACTATAAGCTCTTTCGCGTAGGCCTTCTCTTGATACAAGTATGCAGAATATATAGAAAAGAAAACTTGTAACTACTTGATAAAATGATAGGAATAATTAATGTTCCCTCATGATTGTTGTGTTTCTTGTTAAAATTATTTAGAATGATTAATATATGAAGACTTATCTAATTCAAATTAGGGAACTATTGGAGTGCAATCTAACACAAGAAAAGATGGAAAAGCTAATAGAATAGGGCCCCAAACAACAAATAAATTGAAAAAAGGAGTAAAGGCCCTACAAAGATAAATTGACCATTTTTATAATGATTCGATAAGGATAAAACCCTTATCGAAACATTTTGACAATGGTTAGAGACCAAGAATGGAATAAGAACATAAAACACAGGGATCTCAAAACATAGAGAAACAAAAAGGTGATAGATAATATAATAAATAGAAGCACATAGCCATATGGAGAGGAAATAAGAAATAAAAACATGAGAAAACACCAATAAGAACCTAATCTGACTTGATGATCCATATGCACAAAATCATGATGAAAACATTTAAATTATAAGGATTATATAAAAATTAGGTGTTTGCATAATACTCAACTTTAATGTGTGTATGTGTATGTATATTAATGTTAAAAAACTAATGGATAATGTTTTTTTTATGGTTGCCTTTATACCTAAAAGCTCTGCTAGAAGTTAGCACATGATATGAAAGTGATCTAAAAGTCAAAAATGGGAGAGAAATTTACTTCTATCAAATTCCACTTCCAGCAACATACAAAACATAAAACCATGTCTCCTCGCTATTTGCATCATGCTCCATCAATGGTCAACATTTTATTATACCTGGAATGAAACATGAATGCATACAAGTAGATCAATGTCTTTATAAATTGATAATAATGTAACCAAATGAAATGATTTAAAATTGAACAAGTAAAAGGAATGAATACACCTATTGGTATGTGAACCACGTTACATACCTAAAAACTCTAAGACTATCATAGACCTCAATTTCCCCTACTAGTGTAAAAACTATGATAATTGGATACTACTAACCCATGCCATGTGGAAAAATATACTTCTTGGACAAAGAATATAATATTTGAAAACACTCTATAATATTTTGATAGTTGTAGCCTTTTAACATATTTTAACCAAAAATGTTGAATAAGCTAACACACACCCATTTTGACGTGAGGGATAAACTTTCATATCACTCATCTTAAAAGAAAAGGATCACACACACTCACCATGTGTAACATAGATAAAATAAAAAGGCTGCAATAATTGTGAAAGATCATGTACAACATAATATGATATGTAAACATAGAAACATATGATCATGTAATCTCAATAGTAACATGTAACCAATACTAGTATGATGATATAGAAGCAAAAATAAGAAAATGACAAAAAAGTGAAAATGAAGGATATACCCCGTATACCCAAATGTCCTAATAAGATATAAAAATTTATAAATGATAGTCACGTAAGTATAAAATGATCCTAATGAGAAATATGTAATCAATGAAGTGAAAGGATAAGGTTCCCCTACATCAATATGTGGTACAAGTCCACAAAAGTGCTTGCCCCAAATGTAGTCAAGGAATAAGAGATAAGAAGGTAGTAATGTGAAACATGTCCCTCTAAGGAAAAAAATTAATAAATGAAGCTCGTGACATATGTAAAAACATTATGCCCCCATGATAAAAAATAATGCATAAATGATATGAAGAAGATATAACTGATATAAAAAATAGTGTGATGTCCTTGATAACATAAGATATAATTGATATAATGCAAGGACCAATATAATATACAAGTGATAAATGCCAAATAAATTATATCCCTTAATAATGTCATAAATAATGTCTAAAAACATCTAATATGGGACTCATATGAACCCAAGTGTGTCACAATAGGTGGAGCAATACCACCAATTCATAAAATCAATTAAATATTGTGCATCAAATAATAATATAAGAATTAGTACATAATATAAGATGTTCACCTCATATAGTTATATTTTACATATAGGGATTTGAGATAGTGACCAAAATCCTATGTCAAGATAGTGGAAATACTAGAATTAAAGTGTTCCAAATTATTGATTCTCCCAAAAATAGTCAACTTGTTTAGAAAATGGTTGTGTAGATCCCTATGGCATGGAACTGTATAGAACCCTTTGTTAGGAACCCCTCCAAGGAAGCACAATTGATTACTTTTCTTATAAGCAATTAAACACGGAATTATACCAGAATGATTAAGTAACTAAAAACTTGAAACAACAAAGAATTTGAGAGACAATACACAATCTTGTATTAAATACTCTTAGAAGAAAATACAATAAAGAAGATGCCACTTCTTCTTCCACCTCAAAGGCTTGCCACACCTCAAGACCTTCTTCCCTCTCTCTCTTGCTCAACACAACCAACTCAACAACCTGAGTTTTTATCCCCTCCTTGAATGCTTCAGCTGATCTCCTTGACCTTACTTGCTTGTAGATCTCCTTGACCTTGCTTCCTTGCTTCAATGCTTTTAATTTCCTTATTGATTTACAATACATGCCTCATGGGTCTTTAAATAGAATCCCATGCATAAAAAAATAGACTTCTAATTACAATAATTAGACACGCAGCTCATGACTATAATTAGCCCTTTAACATGCAAACACTTGCTTCACTTAACTGACTGTTCATCAACAACAGTTCTGGAACCGCCACAGACGATCGACGTCGGTCCCTGTCTGTCTGGTGCTGACCGACGTCAGTCGACTCCCTGTCGATGCCAGTTGCCTTCTGCACTGTATCTGACTAATGTCGGTCATACTACCGATGCCGGTACTTCTGGAACTCAGCAACCTCCTCTTCTTCGTCTACATAGTTGAAACTTTTAGCTCCACAACCTAACAGTCTCCCACTTGGAGATAAATAGCTGCAATTGTACCTGTCCCTATACACCATCTACTTTGTTCCATTGGCTCTGTATCCCTCTTCAAGATCACTCTTGAAGACTAACCACCACAAAACCTGTGATGTTATACTTGTCACTTATGCCAAAAGAATTTTGTTGCTCCCAAATTCTTCATGACATACCTCTGAACTAACTTTACCCTTAGCTCAGAAACTCCCTGTATATGAAACCCTACAACAAGCAACACAATACAGTAACAGGATAATGTAGCTAATATTATCCAACTTGGTAAAGATAAATACAATGGTCAAACCTCCATTGTCCTGCAGCCTAATCAAGACCATATACCATAGCCTTATGTCTCACGTGTCCATCCACTCTCTTCTCTAACTTGGGAATCCATCCCTCATCCAGTGCTTTCTTCCAGCTGACAACTCCACCAACAAATCCCTGTTTGGTTCTTCTCCAAGGACTCACACTCCTCATCCATGCCAAGCTCCCACTGTTTATGGATTCTACCTGCATTGCCTCTTCACATCTTCCTAGTTCTTGACCATCAGTAAGCAATATAAAGAAGGTGAACAATGAATATGAGGTTCACTTACCCTTTATGACCTCCATATGGGCATTTGAGACTCTTTGACAGCTTGTTGTCCGCCCAACATCCGTTCTAGTGACCGATCTCGGCCATCTCCCAGTCTGCTCCTGACCGATGTCAATTCCCTGCATTGACCTTGACTACCGACATCGTTTCCCTGGTCGATGCTAGTGTCCCCTCTACCAACGTTGGTCTCTACCTGACTGACGTCGGACTTCTCCTGCCTGACTCTACCGACCCTATTGGTCTGCACATGACCGATGTCGGTATCTGCCTGACCGATGTCGGTTCCAAGTGACCGATGTCAGTGTCTGTGTGTTCCTGTAAGTGATGAAATCTTCACCTGCGAGCTCATTTTGGATCAAACCCCTATCCATACTGCCCTGCTCATAATTATTCAGCCCCTATGACTGATCTCTGTCCATCATCTCCTCCATAAACACCAAGGCTTCCCTGTTCTTGTCAAAAGCATCAAATTTCCTTTTCCTGCAATGAACTCTATCTATGCCTTACGAATCTGAACTCATACCTTTTGAATCAAGAATGTCCATTCCCTTCTTATTCATGTGACCAAGCCTATTAAGCCACATCTTCGAATCTACAGCTGAAGTAGATAAACCAAAAGTAGAATCAGTAATACAAGTAGATAGATAAAGAGTACTTACTTTCTTACCTCTTGCTAGAACAAGTGCACCCTTGGTAACCTTCTAAGAATCTGCTGTGAGGGTTACTGTGCATCCCTCATCACCTAACCTTCCTACAAAAACCAAACTCTGCTTCAGAACTGGGACATGCATAACCTCCTTCAACACCCATGTGTTGTCCATCTGCAATTTCAGCTGCACTTTCCCTTTGCTAACTATTTGACAAGGCGTACCATCCCCTAAATAAAGCACTCCAAAGTCTCCCTGGACATACTCATGGAATAAATCTCTGTTTGGGGATGCATGAAAAGAAGAACCAGAATCTAAAACCCATGATCCTACCTGACTATCCAAAGAAAGTATGAGAGCATCCTGTGCCACAATATCTACATCCTTTGCTTCTTCATTACCTTCATGTTGATTTTCTTTATCCCTCAACCAACACTCTTTCTTTGTGTGTCCTCTCTTTCCACAAAACCAGCAGGTAACACCTCTGGATTCGGATCTCCTTCCCACCTTCGACCTTGATTTCCCTTGCTTGACCTTCTCTCTTTGCCTTCCCCTGCTTTCTGTACTTAGAGCATTCCCTGATGATTCACTTGTGCTTCTCCTGCGTATTTCTTCATTCAAGATCACACTCAAAACATCATCAACTTTTAATATTTTAGAAGCAGATGCAGAATTACTTACTGCCATAACCAAACTATCCCAACTTTCAAGTAAAGAGCATAAAATTAAAAGAGCCTTTACTTCATCATCAAAAACAATATTGACTGAAGCTAACTGGTTTACCAAACCATGGAAATCACTAAGATGAGTATGTATCGATCCACCTTCTTGCATTTGCAAAGTAAATAACTGCTTCATAAGAAATACCTTATTTGAAGCCAAGGGCTTTTCGTATAAATTTGCCAAAGAGTTTATCAACTCTTCCATTGTCTTGCACTGTGATAAGTTGGAAATCACAGACGATGCAAGGCTCAACCTTATGGAACCCAGAGCCTTCCGATCAAGAACACTCCATTCTTCATCCTTCATATCTGTGGGCTTGCATGCAACCCCACCCAACGGTAAGTACAAATCCTTTTGATACAGATAATCCTCTATCTGCATCCTCCAATGTTGATAATTCTTGTCGTTAAACTTCTCCATTCGTAGCTTACTTTCTTCTGCCATTGCTGAACTCCCACTCAAACAGAAACCCCTGTGAGTAACCTGTAATCAACAAACAATAACCTGCTCCCTGAAAACCGTAGCTCTGATACCAACTGTTAGGAACCCCTCTAAGGAAGCACAATTGATTACTTTTCTTATAAGCAATTAAACACGGAATTATACTAGAATGATTAAGTAACTAGAAACTTGAAACAATAAAGAATTTGAGAGACAATACACAATCTTGTATTAAATACTCTTAGAAGAAAATACAATAAAGAAGATGCCACTTCTTCTTCCACCTCAAAGGCTTGCCACACCTCAAGACCTTCTTCCCTCTCTCTCTTGCTCAACACAACCAACTCAACAACCTGAGTTGTTATCCCCTCCTTGAATGCTTCAGCTGATCTCCTTGACCTTACTTGCTTGTAGATCTCCTTGACCTTGCTTCCTTGCTTCAATGCTTTTACTTGCCTTCTTGATTTACAATACATGCCTCATGGGTGTTTAAATAGAATCCCATGCATACAAAAATAGAATTCTAATTACAATAATTAGACACGCAGCTCATGACTATAATTAGGCCTTTAACATGCAAACACTCGCTTCACTTAATTAACTGTTCGTCAACAGCAGTTCTGGAACCGCCATAGGCGACTGATGTCGGTCCCTGTCTGTCTGGTGCTGACCGACATCGGTCGACTCCCTGTCGACGTCGGTTTCCTTCTGCACTGTATCTGATCGACGTCGGTCATACTGTCGATGCCGGTACTTCTGGAACTCAGCAACCTCCTCTTCTTCGTCTGCATTGTTGAAGCTTTTAGCTCCATAACCTAACACCCTTATCTAGAATATGTTGCCTATAAACCTCTTTATGATAAGTAAACATATGTGCACAGATGTTAGAATCCATTCTTAGTTGTTTGATCTCAATTCCACACTAATAAGACATAAAAAATTTGGTGTTTTGGTATAGGGGTTTGCCTAAGATAGCCCCTGTCCTTCCTTTAAAACAAGTGTAAAGTTTGGCACTTACCATTGATGCATATCAAAAATAAAATTATGTGATTTTATAGCTCCTACCCTTATCCCTAAGATATGTCAATTTGTAAAACAAAATTATAAACTATTTCACTAATGCAATATTTCTTTTGGTATACGTATGCAACCATAATCCTTTAAAATATAGTGAGTAGAATAAGGGTAGAGTGTACAATATATATGTATCCTCATAATTCTTGATTGTGACAAGACATGATATATAATTGGATTAGGGTACATGTGCTTATATAGGATCATTTAAATTCAAATTGAAACACATTCATGTATAATTTGACCATGGAAAAACATGAAATATAGCAATCAAAGCATAAGGAAATATGGCAAAATAGAACAAAGGACCCATAATTGACATGACCATAATCATTTTCACTATCACAAATCATCGTATGCTTTATGGGTATTTTTTTATTTGTTATAAAACCTATTTTCTATTACTCTCAATCTTTGTCAAAATTTTATGGGTATCACATCACCTGCCACCATATGTCTTAAGACATTTCTTAAAAAATTATGTAATGTCAGATAGTGGGACATGATATATTATTGTGACACCCTTGGCTTAGATAAATGCAAACAATCCTATCCACTTTACATCAACGCACAAATTTTTCACTTGATAATTACTATTTGAGACACTCCTTCTGAGCAATTCAACATGAGGTATTACGAAAAGTGCCATTGAAACTACAAATCAGAAAACATTAAGTGAAAAATATAGAGTTCAAGTACCTACTCATCAAAGCACTAAGGAAGTCTTATTGTAATATCTTGCATTTATTCAAGTTGAGCATCAAGAAAGGTTTAAACTACATGATCTGATAAAACTTATTCTTTTCAAGAGGATAAAACAATTACTATATTTGTTTATCATGATAATGATTACACTCCTAGTGATGATGATTATAGTTACCATACAGTTTATGATTACATTCTTGATGATACTAATGATGCACTTTGATTCCTTAGATTCTTCATCCTAAATATTTTTGGATCTTGATCATGAAGATAATTTTTTAACTTATTATGTGTGACATGGACATTTAGACAAGACTATTAATTATCATTCATAACATACCTCATGTGATTCAACATAACAAAATATTGTACATAGTTTTTTTGCCTTCTTATTTTTAAAGTGTCTCTCTACTATTTTTTTGTCTCTAGCATCATTAATGATTTTTTTTCTTGCTTATTTTTGACATGTTTCTTTAGTGATTGATTTTGTCAAGCATTGTGTATGGATTTTGTGTTCATCATGCTTCTTTATATCCTTTCATTTTTATCCTCTCTTGAGTTGTTTGTTGCTTCTAGATTATTCTATCTTGTTCTAATTTTGAAGTTACTTTCTTCTTTCATGTTTCACTTTGTAATGACATTTTTATAGCCCCTTGGTTTTGTTGGTGTAGTGATTTTTCCCATTGGGTGCTGCCTACACGGCCTTATGGTCATTCTATGCCAATTAAGCTTCCTTAGGTTAGTTATAAAAGGGTCACATAGGATAATTATATTTTAATGTAATTATCTAATTAGGAAAATTAGAGGCTTCCTCATGTTACCCTAATTTTTCCTATATGTACCCCACTTTTTCTTTTTGGAAGGTTAGATAGGTTAATGCGATTATATGCAAGCAAGTCATTTTTACAATATTGTCGTGTGAAGACAGGCTTCTTCCTAATAATTTATCTATGATTTCATTGCTACATACATAGATTTGGTTAATATTATATGTAAGTATCCAAGATTGTGGCCAATCTGACATGGTATTATAGTCATTTTTCCTAGTATTACAACAATCTTTGTGGTGAAATCTTGCTACATTCGTTATTTCAGAAAAAAAAGGGTTTTGGTGGGATTCTTTGGAGAATTCATGTAAAGCTTTCAACTTGAGCTTCAGATCTCAAAAACAAATGTGCCATTGGTTTTAGAAGGTGTAAAAAACTTAGGATCAACTGTAAACATGACTAGTTCTGGAATAGTCAAGATTTCCTCTCTTTTTGGCATATGAAGGCTATATTTTTTGTTTTCTACAAAAATCCATACTTCCTATGTTGTTTTACAAAAACACCTTCTGGGTTTTCTTTCTTAGGTCAAAATATCAAATGTCTCTCTTTCATAATTTCCATTACTAAATTATTTTTTATGTTTTTAACTTGTCTCAATTTGCATGTCGTCAAACCTCTATGTTACTCGAATCTACAGGTGGTCATTACTTCAGATCATCAGTTGATCTACTTCGAGTTACATGCATTGGAGAGTCTGCTGACCAATCTAGAATTTTGAAGGGCCATTACTTAGCTAGTAGACCAACTCAGACTTATGGAGTTACTTTATTGGAAAATTCATGAAGTTAATTAAGCAAAGGAGTTTGGAAAACCTAGATTACACTAGGAAGACCAACTCAGAGTTGTGTGGCACTTTTACTCAGGTTTTGAAAAGATGATTAATTCTCTAGCAAATTAAGTTAAAAACACTGACGTGCACTACAAAATACCAACTTAGACTTTTGGGGGTCTATTTCGTACTCAAGTTTTTGAATGGTCATTACTACCTCTTCCATCCAAGTAAAGCAATCTGAGAAATTTGAGTAAATCTGTCTGAGAAATCAGGATTACTCTTCCAAGACTGACTCAGGTTTTAGAAGGGTCATTATTGATCGATGGAAAAAGTAAAGTAGTCTAAAAAGTCTGAGTAAAGCTAACTGGAAAACCTAGATTACTCTTCGTAGATCGACCTGGAGTTATGGAACAACTATACTCAAGTTCTCGAAGGCTGATTACTTGTGTCAGTAAAGTAGTCTCAAAACTTTAGATTACTTTTTTTGGACTGACTCAGACTTTGGGAGGGTATTTACTTCTCAAGTTTTTGGGGTAGCACAAGTCTGGAAAAAATATTTCCAATTTTGGAAAGGGTCCAGGAATATGTGGGAGTGAGAACTTGTAAGTACCATAACTTTCATTTTGTAGCTCCATTTTGGGTGCTATTTTTTTTAAAGTGCATATTTTTTCAAGCTCTACACATTGGTGATATTGTTTTAGGACCTTTGTAACATCTATTTTTACCATGTTGTAATGGCTTAAAACTTAGTTTAAACCTTTTGTACCTTTTTTCTTAGACACATTATCGGTTGTGCCCAATGTCCCTCTCATACTCTTTCACACTAATTGCTCATAGATATGTTCTCAATGGTGCCTGATGTCCAATATTGAGCATGTATTGCATTGTAACTTAAAGGGGGGTCTTATTGATAGTTTAAGGGGGTACTTATACTGTGTGCAATCTATTCTTTGCTTTCATCTCAAATCTATAAATTGTCTCAATCTAATATGCACTAATGTATCTAAACATTGAACCACTCACACCATCTAACTATCTCGAAGGAAAGTTTAAAATATATCTCACCTTGAGAGGTAAAGGACTCTATCGAATCACTATGGGTGAGGAAATTGAGCCATCTAAAGATGCAAAAAAGGTTAAGTGGTACAATAGATGTGATGAGGCCTATAGGTTCTTATGTCTGTCAATGTCTCTCAACCTCTTGTTTCATGTTAAATCTATAAAAACTCTCAACGAAGTCTGGACCATCTTAGACAAACTCTTTGGAGTGAAAGACATCATGAGGGGTCATGAACTATAGAATGAGCTCATCACATTGAGCCCAGGTGACTATGACACCCTACAAGACTTTTTTACAAAGTTTAAATCACTAAGACTATAGTTAAAATAATGTGGCATTGATAAAATAGATGACCAGTTGATTCTATATGTGCTTGTAAAATTGGATCATGATTATTCAGTTTTAGTCTCTATATTTCATGCTACCAAATGTGGACTTGAATCGACTTAGAAAATACCATCATTCAATGAGTTTTTTATCGATCTAATTTGGGAGCAAGATAATTTGGTTCAAATGGGTGCACTGAAGTCTTCAAAATCACATTCCTTGATTGTCAATCAGGACAAGAAGAAGCCTTCTAGTAGTGATAAACATGAGAAGAAATAGTCTAAACTAGATCATGAGCATAAGAAGAATAAAAAATTAGATTCCAAGACTAGGGCATCATCAAATGATTCCTCCTCAAGTGAGAAACCTAAGAAGGAGAAACTCAAATACAAATTTTGTAAAAAACTTGGGCATGATGAATCTTAGTACATGAAAAAGAAGATTGACACCTTGACTAAGATGTTTGAGAAGAATAACATCAGTGTTATTGAGTCCTCAACTCAAAACATGTTTGCACAAGATTATATAAAGGTTAAAGACAACAAAAAGGGTAAAAATAAGGGCAAGGCACTTGTTACAGTAGCTTCTCAGCCTTTGACTTGGGTTATTGACTCGAGTGCTTCCTATCAAATGTCCTCCTTAGATGATCTATTTTTAGAAATAGAGCCATGTTTCATGCCTTCAATTCTCATGGGTTAAGACACTTTGATAGAATTCAATGGTAAAGATCAGTTAAAGTAAGTGATGGGACCTTCAATGATATTCTATGTGTTCCTTCACTATCTACCAATCTTCTGTCAGTGTACCAAATCATTCACATAGGTACATGAAAGTGAGTTGAGTTCACACCTGATTCAGTGGTTATCAAGAGCTACACAGTGACACTATAGTGGCTTATGGGAAGGCCAATCATTAGTTTAGGTTGTATACCTTCTCATAATTTACCCCAGATTAGCCCTCAACTGCACTGCTTACTCATGCAGATGGAGTGAGAAAAATATGGCATGAATGATTTGGCCATTTAAAATACCATTACTTGGAGTAACTCAGTCATTAGGACATGGTTTTAGGGTTACCTAAAGTCAAATTATTAGATGGCCTATGCAATGGCTGCATTCTTGGCAAGCATCCATAAGATAAATATGACAAGGGCAAAGTAAGGAGAGTCGAACAAAAGCTAGAAATTGTCCACAGTGACATAGCAGGTCCATTTCCAAAACCTTCATTCAATAGGACCAGATACATACTCACATTCATTAATGACTTTTCAAGGTACACTTGGGTGCTTTTATCTCAAAAATAAGTTTGAGATCTTTGATCACTTCAAGAACTTCAAGGCACTTTTGGAGAAGCAGTCAGATTATTCCATCAAAATCTTAAGGACTGATAATGGTGAGGAGTATGTCAATAACATGTTTGATCAGTTTTACACATCAAAGGGGATTTAGATGTAATACACAGTTCCATTTAGTTCTCAACATAATTGTGTGGCCAAACATAAGAACTGTACCTTGAAGGAAATGGCCAACTACATGCTTCAATCAAAGTCTCTCACTCCTCAATTTTGGGATGAAGCATTCAACTATGCATCCTACATTCAGAATCATGTTCCACACAAATCCTTGAAAGGAATCACTCCTTTTAAAGCTTGGGATGGTCATAAGCCTACATTAGATCACTTTTAAGTGTTTGAAATACCAAAAATGGCCCATCTTCCCAAGAATAAATGCAAAGCAATGAACCCTCAAAGTCAGTATTGTATCTTTATGGGGTATGTAGAGGGTACAAAGGGATACAGGATCCTAAATCCTAAAAATCAAGAGTTTTTCATTGAAAGTAGTGTCAAGTTTAATGAGGGCCCACTTGAACTCATTATTGGCACTACAGACTCTTCAAAAGTCTCACTAGACATTGATTCCACCTCAGACAGTGACTTGGATCCATCTCAAAATCCTCCTAATGATCAGGATGACTCTTATTCTTCTTCAAGTTCAAGTGATGAGAGAAATGATGAGTATTCTCCTCTTTTATCTCAAAAATCACACTTTAGATGATGATGACTCACCTCCTGATTCTCTAATCTCATACAATTCTAGTCCCACTTGGGCCAAATAGACACTTTAAAGTGATGGGAAATGGGTTAGAAATCCATTGGATACAAGGTAAAAACATTCACAATCTTAGGAGACTTCACATGCCTATCTAGCCATTTCCTCATATTTACAAACCTTTCATGAGGCATCTGACATTCTAGAATGGGATTCTGTTATGTAGGAGAAGTATAGTTCCCTAATTAGGAACAAAGCATGGGACTTAGTCTTGTTATAGCTCAAAATTGTACCCCTATGGGAGAGTTTTTTAGTCTCTCCCACTTTTGGCTATAAACATGGGAACAACCTCAGGATGTGGGTGTCCTATGGTGAGGTTGATCCTCTAGGATTTTTAAAGAGGCTAGTTCCTCTTGGTGGATCACCTAAAACTAATGCTGAAATGAAACTTCATGGGGAAAAGGGTTAGAAGGGAGATAAGGGATCCTAAGAGGGTTAACCAGGTGATGCACCAAAAATAAATGGACACTCATCTATGCTTGAACCCACACTAGATCAGTCATGAGGTGACTTGGGCTTGCCCGATCTCAGGGTCAAGCTAACACACATTAGAAGAGGTTCAGTCAGAACACTAATTTGGACCTACAAAACTTGAAAATACTTCAAAGAGGCAAGTAACAGGCTAATGGACTATGAATAAATGCATTCACAAACCCACCAAGCACAAGCATACTAAATCACTAATCAAAGATAAGAAATATGCAAAGAAATCATCTCATTACATTTAATAGGTAGTTCTTACAATATCTCTACAGGGTTTAGCCTAGTCGAAGGAGCACATTTTTACAAACATCTCAATGAGTAACTGTCTCCCAGAAATATAAAAAAATCTAAAAATAGGGAACCCTTACAATGTAAAATCATGAGATATATATAGAGAATGGAAGAGAGAGAAAAAGGGTTGCATGAAAAAAAGGGAAGAGGGAAGAAGTCACTGAGTCGTTGAGAACTAGGATTGTTGATGTCATCCTCCTCTGAACATGAGATGCATCACCCAATATCACTACCAAATATCCTCAAGTCATTCCCACTTTCAAGTCATCCCTTTAGGAATAGATAGAGCCATACCAGAGGTAGCTACATGCTCCTACCAAGCGTGAGTAATTTATCCTTACATTTAAAACTTGATGTGTTCTTTACTACAATTTGGACTATCCTGGTTGGTCTTTGCATGTTCGTTGCTCCACCTAGATGTGTCCAATCTTTGTTTGACCACTTTACATGCCATAAATGAAAGGATAAGTCCTTACTATCTGTTGATCTACTGAGCTTGTTGGATGTGCTTGTGCCACTTATCCTTGATTGATTGGCCCTTTGGATTCAGTGACCATTGACCTTAATGTTTCATGGCCATTTGATTTCTGTGGACTACTTTCCATAATTTTCCTTTAGAACTATCAATTTTACTCATTCCTTCAAGCTTTTGACTTCTTTCAACTTACTTCTTGCTTCCTTACTTTGGGGTTTCCACTACTTATGACTTATAAAATAATTTAAGTCTTTCACCTCAGAATACTTGAAGACTTACCTCTTGAAGAACCCATAAACCACCACCCAAGACCAACTCAGGTTTGTCATGTCCCTTTACTTATTTTGGGTTTTTGACTATTTGTAACTTATTTCACCTTTTAAGCAAGGTAGCCCGACAAACTCAAAGTCTTCTTGCTAAGAGAACCTAAAAATCACTAGCAAAGACCAATTAGGGCTTTTAAAATGGCACTGCTTACTTCATATATTACTTGTAACTTATAAAGTGAAATAAGTAGTGCACCTTCACAAACCTGAAGTCTTCCTGCTTGACAAACCTGAAGTCTTCTGAGAAAAAACTCGAAGCCTTTTACTTGTTAAAGCCCAAAGCCTTCTCCTTCCAATAACCCAAAGCTATCTGTTGTCTGCTCCTGGAAGCCTGAAGTTGTTTTGAACTTACCGTTTTTGCTTGGATGTCCATCTTCTCACACTTAGGAAAAATTTTGGTATGTGGGCCAAAAATGGCCAATAGGTCCCTCTTCCTAAAAGAAGAAAATTGGTCCATTGCAAATGGGTTTATAAGACTAAGTATGGTAGATGGGTCTATTGATAAGTATAAAGTAGCTAAGAGGACTCTACACTACATTCAGGGTTTGCATAACTATGGGATACGCTATGGAGCAGGAATAGAGGTTGATTTGATTAGATACACAAATTCAAATTGGGCTAGAGATATTCAGAGTCAAAATTCCACTTTTGGTTACAGTTTCTCACTTAGTTTGCATCCAATAAGTTGGTCAAGCAAGAAGCATCATGTAATTACTTTATCATCTATAGAGGTAGAACATAGAGGGGTTGTTAATGCCACTATATAGGCAATTTGGCTTCAGGGGATTCTCACTAAGTTTGGTATCCAGTTTCATAAGCCAACAACTATCTATTGTGACAACCAAAGCACTATCCAGATTTGCAAGAATCCAGTTCTCCATCAAAGGACAAAACACATAGAGATTTGCATGCACTTCATCAGGGAGCTTATCAATGATCAAGTCATTGATCTTCAATATTGTTCAACATGGACTCAGATTATAGATATTCTAACCAAGCCCTTCATAGAGAGTAAATTTGTTCATCTACGAGCTCTCATTGGGGTTAGGGATGTTCCACCTTCTCTTTCCTCCTATGGAGGTTCTTCACTATGTACTTGGGTACCTCATCAGGCTTTCAATGTCAGGACCCAATTCTCATCTCACCTAAGCTATGCTTAAGCGGGGGTGTTGGTGTAGTGTTTTTCTCATTGGATTTTGCCTACACGGCCTTATGTCCATTCTATGTCAATTAAGCTTTCTTAGGTTAGTTATAAAAGGGTCACATAGGCTAATTATATTTTAATGTAATTATCTAATTAAAAAAATTAGAGGCTTCTTCATGTTGCCCTAATTTTCCCTATAAGTACCCCACTTTTCCTTTTTGGAAGGTTAGATAGGTTAATGTGATTATATGCAAGCAAGTCATTTTTCCAATATTGCAGTGTGAAGACAAGCTTCTTCCTCCTTTGCAATTTATCTATGATTTCATTTCTACATACATAGATTTTCTCAATCTTTTGTGCAAGGATCCAACATCATAGCCAATCAGACATGTTTATGTTCTTTTGAATTATTTCTTTGGCCCATACCTTTGATTATTTTTTTCCATTTTGTAAATCATGTGTGGACTTCACAATGATGAAAGCACTTATATATCAATGTATATTTCCTTAGTGTGCATTGACTTTTGAAGGAAGTTTTAGGTTAGTAGGGATCCTCTTCTTATTGCTTATTCTCTCTTTTGTCTCTTGGCTTGTGTCTTGCTTGATTGATCTTGGCCTTCTTACTTCTTTTTATTTTTTCCTCTTGGCATGTTTCTTGATTCATTTGGTTTCACACCTCTTGGAATGTTTCTTGTTTAGTTCTAATCTTATAAAAAATGATAAAACAAAAATAAAAAATATTTTCCTTTATCTTTGTGGGTTACATAGTTTCACATTGTACATATCATTATTCTATCTTGTTCTAATTTTAAAGTTACTTTCTTCTTTCATGTTCCACTTTGCAGTGACATTCTTATAACCCCTTGGTTTATGTTCTTTTGAATTGTTTCTTTGGCCCTTACCTTGGATTATTTTTTCCCATTCTGTAAATCATGTGTGGACTTCACAATTATGAAAGCACTTATATATCAATGTCTATTTCCCTAGTGTGCATTGAGTTCTGAAGGAAGTTTTAGGTTAGTAGGGATCCTCTTCTTATTGCTTCTTCTCTCTTTTGCCTCTTGGATTGTGTATTACTTGATTGATCTTGGCCTTCTTACTTCTTTTTATTTTTTCCTCTTGGCATGTTTCTTGATTCCTTTGGTTTCACACCTCTTGGAATGTTTCTTGTTTAGTTCTAATCTTATAAAAACTGATAAAACAAAACTAAAAAAATGTTTTCCTTTATCTTTGTGGGTTATAAAGTTTCACATTGTACATATCATTGCTTAGCTACCTATTTTTATAGGTTTACATATACTTTACACACATATTATTCATGAAATTATTTGAGTTATATGTAGGATATATATATTACATATGATAATGGACTTAGAGTTGATTTACAACTTCATCGTGCTTACACTCGTGTAAATCCTTACATTGGAGACATTTTTTAGTGGAATTTAGGTTTTATCTTTCCTATTTTCTAGTTACCATATTGAGATTTTTAGTTGATTATACATATATTTATCTAGATTATATATTGTGTGCATCATTGAATAGATACATAGTGTTGTTCCACACAATTTTTACATTGCATGTTATTTTATTTTTCCTGTGATTGTTTGGATTACTTGCATGTGCATGTGCATGCTTATGTGTGTTTCCTTGTCTATCTTGTCTCTTATTATCTACAGAGGATCCTATAAGTTTTCAAGATTGTGTCACTTATGTTTGATTGCTTGATTTTTTGCTTTTAATCTCTTTGTTCTACTCGATGATTTCACCTACTCTATTTGGTTGTAATGCAATTACTTAGATATCAAACCAATTCACAACAATGGATGTAAATATAAATACCCATAGTATATAAAAACAATATATCATAATAATAAGAGAAAAATATAGAAAATCCACACTAAATGTTGAAAGCATAGCAAAATACTAGAAATGCAATACTAGGCCACTTTGAGAGGGTAACCACCACAACCATGTAATAAGAACATAATTTATAATATCCTCCTCACGTATTAACCACTAATTCTTATACATACCTTATTTAGGTTTTGGTTACTCCATAGGCTGACTCTACTAACAATATGAAAACATAGATAATTGTGATATGATAACGTAAAATTTTATGTTAGAAAAAATTCAACCACACATATCCATATACATGTTATAGTTTAAGGTTGTAACATGCCCCTCCATTTTAAAACAAAAATTTCCTTGGTTTGACTAATTTTGTATGCTTCTTTAGGAATGCTTCATTCTCCCAGGTTTCATCTTTGTTGGTCATATTCTTCCACTTGATAAAATACTCTTTAATCTCCCTTTTTTGTAACCTCTTAGTACATGTATGAAGGATATCCTCATGTTCTATAATTATTATGCCCTCCTCATCCAACTTTGGTAACTTAGTCTAAGCAAGTATTCTCTATCTAACTACCTTGTTCAATTAGAAGATGTGGAATATCATGTGTATGTGGGCATACTGAGATAAATTTAACTTTTATGAAACTACCAAAGTCTAGGCAGTTATTCTCTATCTAATTACCTTCTTTAATTACAAGACATGAAATATCATATGTATGTGGGCATACTGAGGTAAATTCAACTTCTATGTGACATTGCCAATTTTCTACCTCACCTTATAAGGGTCATAATACTTAGGATAAATTTCATTATCCTTTTTTTTATTATTTTAAGGAAATTTTATAATATTTTTGTAGCCACAAAAACACCTAATTAATCGCTTCAAAATTCCTTTCATTCAGATACCATTCTTCTTGTTGCTTTATTTGGTTCTATGGCATTTCCAAGTTCTTTCTTAGACTAGCTAGTACCTCCTATTGGTGTTGAATGTGTTCTTCCACAATTTGAACCTTTTGTATTACCATCAAGGATGAGATTATGGATAGTGGTTGGTACCCATATAGTGCAAAAAATGGAGACATTTTAGATGAGAAATGAAAGGGAGTGTTATACCACCATTCTATTAGTGGTAGCCTCTTAACCCATCTCTCATTTAGACATTTTTTTACCACTTATAATTTACCATTAGATTAAGGATGACAGGACGAAGTATGGACCAACTCAGTACCCAAAAATGAGAATAAACCACTCCAAAAATTACTAGATAAGATCATGATCACTTATCATGATCTTGGGGGTCCCATGTTGTCAGGAATCTAGAACAACAAACATGCTCTGACACCACTTGTTAGGATCTTGCTCCTCAGAAAGAGCACAGTATGATTACCAAATATATAAGCAATTGAATATGCGGAAATAACCAGAAACACAAGTAACTAGAATTCACCAATAGCACAGAATATGAGAGACAATACACTATCTTGTATTAACAATATACAGAAAAGAATACATCAAAGAGCCGCCACACTCTTTCACCTTACAGAGATTCGCCACACCTCAAGTGTACAGTAATTCTTCTCACACACACTCTCCTACACAAAAACGGTCCCAACAACCAACTCACACACAGAATTGGTGTTCACCTCACCAACCAGTCAGTAATAACCCTGCCGGTACATCAAGCACTCTATAGCACTTCAAGCTGATCTCTCATGAACCTGCAACCTGCAATTCAAAGACCAAACTTACATGTAGATCCCCAATGAGCTTGCAACAACCTGCAACTCATAGATCTTACAACTAGAAGGAACTCTTCCTTTCTATCTCATACCTTAAACAATACATGCCAATGGGTCTATAAATAGATCCCTAACTCAAACACTAACTTAGACTCTTAATTTAGACAATTATCCTCGCAACCCAAGACTCTGGCTGGTCTTGACATGCAAACTCATCGTTCACTTAACTAACTGTCCGTGAAACGAACACTTTGGGAACACACAGGCGACCGACATCGGTCCCTGCTGGTCTGGTTCTGCCGACGTCGGCCGACTTCCTGCCGTCACCGGTTGCCTTCTGCACTGGATTCTGCCGACGTCAGTCATGCTGCCGACGCTGGTTCCTGTAGAACTCAGCAACCATCTATTCCTAGTTTGCAAAGGTTGAAGCTTTTAGCTCCACAACCTAACAATCTCCCACTTGGAGATAAACAGCTGCAACCTGTACCTGTACCTGTACACCGTCTAGTTTGTTTCCTTGGCTTTGTATCCCTCCTCAAGATCACTCTTGAAGACCAACCACCACAAAATCCGTGGTGCAAAATCTGTCATCCAAATTACCTGCCACATCCGCATCTACAACCATGTAGAAAAAGAACTTGACCCTGCATAGCATGTGCACCTGCTGCTGGTCCCACTGAACTGCCCTTCAGTATTACTTTCCCGGATTGACTCCAAACTTGTGACAACTCCCACTGCTTGGGAAAACTCAGGTTTAGTACATACCATGCACTCAACCTCACTATGTGAATCAAGACACCTGTTCTATGAACTGTCTAACCATCGGCGTGCTAACCAGTTTCACACAATCATCCTGAAACAAAGTCAACAAGACCTCCATGTCTCTAGAACACACTCATGCCAAAGAATCTTGCTGCTCCAGATTCTCCATGACAAACCCCTGAACTAGCTTTACCTTTAGTTCAGCAATACCTGTATATGTAACCCTGCAACAAGCACATCATACAGAAAATAGAATAGTGTAGCTAATACTATCCAACCTGGTAAAGAGAAACACAATGATCAAACCTCCATTGCCCTGCAGCTAATACAAGATCATATACCCTGATCTTCCATCTCACGTATCCATTTCCACTCTTCTTCATCCTCAACATCCATTCGTCTCTCAGTGCTTACTTCTAGCTGGCAACACTACCCAAAACACCTGTTTGGTTCTCCTCCAAGGAATCACATCCTCATCCATGCCAAGCTCCCACTGTTTCCTGGATCTACCTGTTCTGCTTCTTCAATAACTTCCTGGTCCTATGCCATAAGTGAGCAACAAGTAGTGTAAAGAAGGGAAATGATGAATTTAAGAACTTACTTACACCTTCAGTCCTCCATATGGGCGCTTGAGACTCCATGACAACTAGCTGTCCACCCAAAATTCGTCTCAGTAACCGATGCCGGTCACATCTCAGTCTACAGCCGACTGATGTCGGTTCCTGCGACTGCCTCCTTGCCGACGTCGGTTTCCCCTGGCCGACGCCGATCTCTGTCTGCCCCGAGTCACCGACGTCGGGCTGCACATAGTCGACGTCGGTCCCTGTCTGGACGCCGACGCCAGTTTTTCTGCCGACGTCGGTCTCTGTGTTTTTCTTGTGAGACCTGAATTTTTCCCGCGAGCTCTTTTTGGATCAAAACCTTGTCCAAATCACCCTTGCTCTGCTCAGAATTCCTCTGCACCTTATGCTGAACTCTGTCCGTCACTTTCTCCTTGAAAACCAAGGCTTTCCCGTTCTTGTCAGTAACATCGGATTCCTCAAGAAACCTTACTTTCTTCTTCTGCATACAGAAACCATGATCCATGCCTTCCAAATCCGAAAGCATATTCTTTGACTCAAGAACCAGCATCTCCTTCTTATCTATGTGACCAAGCCTATCAAGCCACATCTCTGAATCTACAGCTGAAGTAGATAACCCAGAAAGAGAATCAGTAAAACAAGTAGATAGATAAAGCGTACCTACTTTCTTACCTCTAGCTATAACAAGTGTACCCTTGGTAACCTTCCAAGAGTCCGCTGCGAGAGTTACTGTGCAACCCTCTTCACCCAAACTTCTAACAAAAATCAGATTCCGCTTCAGAACTGGGACATGCATGACCTCCTTTAACACCCATGTGTCACCTGTCTGCAATTTCAGCTTCACTTTGCCTTTGCCAACAATCTGACAAGACTTACCATCCCCTACACAAATTTCTCCAAAGTCTCCCTGGACATACTCATGAAAAAATTCTCTATGTGGAGATGCATGAAAAGAGGCACCAGAATCTAATACCCAAGATTCTACTTTATCCAAAGAACATACCAGAGCATCCTATGCAACGTAGCCTGCAACATCTGCTTCTTCTTCATGTTCTTCATGATGATCTTCACCCGATCTGCAATCTCTCTTTAAGTGCCCTTGCTTTCCACATTTCCAGCAGGTTATTCTGCCATACCTGGACTTGGATCTCTTGCCTGTCTTCGACCTTGATCTCCCACGCTCTGTCCTCTCTCTTGGCCTTCCTCTTCCTTCAACACTCAAAGCATTTCCAGATAATTCACCTGTGCTTTTCCTGCGTATCTCTTCATTCAAGATTACACTCACAACATCATCCACTTTTAAGACTTTTGAAGGAGACACAATATTAGAAACTGCCATTACCAAACCTTCCCAACTTTCAGGTAATGAACACAAGATTAAGAGAGCTCTAAGTTCATCATCAAATACAATATTCACTGAACTTAACTGGTTTACCAAACCATGGAAATCACTAAGATGGCTATGAATAGATCCACCTTCCAACATTTGCAAATTAAATAAACGCTTCATAAGAAATACCTTGTTTGAAGCCGAGGGTTTTTCATACAAATTTGCCAAAGATTTCATCAACTCCACCGTTGTCTTACACTGTGATAAGCTAGAAATCACAGATGAATCAAGACTCAATCTAACAGATCCCAGAGCCTTTCGATCAAGAACCTCCCATTCTTCATCTTTCATATCCAAGGGTTTGCTAGCAACCCCACCCAACGGTAAGTACAAATCTTTTTGATACAGATAGTCCTCAATCTGCATCCTCCATAATTGGTAGTTCTTGCCATTAAACTTTTCCATTCGTAGTTGACTGCTTTCTATCATTGCTCAACTCCCACTCAAACAGAAACCCTGTGAGTAACCTGTAATCAAAACACACTACCCAGATCTACACCAATCTGTTAGTATCCCAACCAAAAGCTCTGATACCACTTGTTGGTATCAAGCTCAAGAACCTACAACAAGGCTCTGATACCACTTGTCAGGAATCTAGAACAACAAACATGCTCTGACACCACTTGTTAGGATCTTGCTCCTCAGAAAGAGCACAGTATGATTACCAAATATATAAGCAATTGAATATGCGGAAATAACCAGAAACACAAGTAACTAGAATTCACCAATAGCACAGAATATGAGAGACAATACACTATCTTGTATTAACAATATACAGAAAAGAATACATCAAAGAGCCGCCACACTCTTTCACCTTACAGAGATTCGCCACACCTCAAGTGTACAGTAATTCTTCTCACACACACTCTCCTACACAAAAACGGTCCCAACAACCAACTCACACACAGAATTGGTGTTCACCTCACCAACCAGTCAGTAATAACCCTGCCGGTACATCAAGCACTCTATAGCACTTCAAGCTGATCTCTCATGAACCTGCAACCTGTAATTCAAAGACCAAACTTACATGTAGATCCCCAATGAGCTTGCAACAACCTGCAACTCATAGATCTTACAACTAGAAGGAACTCTTCCTTTCTATCTCATACCTTAAACAATACATGCCAATGGGTCTATAAATAGATCCCTAACTCAAACACTAACTTAGACTCTTAATTTAGACAATTATCCTCGCAACCCAAGACTCTGGCTGGTCTTGACATGCAAACTCATCGTTCACTTAACTAACTGTCCGTGAAACGAACACTTCGGGAACACACAGGCGACCGACGTCGGTCCCTGCTGGTCTGGTTCTGCCGACGTCGGCCGACTTCCTGCCGTCGCCGGTTGCCTTCTACACTGGATTCTGCCGACGTCGGTCATGTTGCCGACGCCGGTTCCTGTAGAACTCAGCAACCATCTATTCCTAGTTTGCAAAGGTTGAAGCTTTTAGCTCCACAACCTAACACATGTAGCTTTTAAACTACATCCAAAAAATAGATGCTACTGTACTTGTTGCAAATGGATGTAACAAGGAAAAAATGGGCATATTTTGTGAGCCTATCCTTGATTACCATTATGAAACTTTTCCCCTTCCATCCTGGGTAACCCTATTGTGAAATCCATGGAAACCTCCTCCCACATTTGGCTAGGAATAGATAAGGGTTGCAGAAAACCTAGGGTCTTAATTGTATGACCCTTACTTTTCTAACACACCATGCATTCTTCCATAAATTTATGGGTATCCCTTCTGAGTCCTTCCGAAAATAAATCTTTCTTGATTTTATGATAAGTTTTTAGGAATCTTGAATGCCTATTATTGGAGATATATGGAGCTCGGTAATAATCTTATGTGCCTAAGGGCATAATTATTGCATGGGTACAACCTATCTTTGTATTAGAGGGAATTCAATTCCACACAATTTTTTTTGAGACACTAGGATTTTAGTGAAACTTTTTTGTGGATAATAGTGCTTATTTGGACTCATTGCTCCTAAATATTGCATTTGCCATATCTTATATATGATTTAAAATTCATATCCTAACATTTTAGTCACCCTTTTTTAATATTATTTAGATGACAACCTCCATCCCAAAAATTATTTTAGACTATGATGATATGTCTTCACCTTAAAGTGTTTACCAATCAAATATGGTATCCATTATTTAACTGCATTAAGAATAACCACCATATAATTCTCATAGATAGACTTTAAAAAAATATTACCTTTGATTTGATGACTCTCAAATGCAATGTTATGTCCTTCATGCATGAATATTTCCCCCATTCGATACCTCGATGTACCACATTCAACAATTAAGGTCATTCAAAAATATGGGGTAAGTATAATCAAATTGATGCACAAGACCTCCTTCACCTCCTAAAATGCCTTGGTGGATGATTCATTAAATTCCAAGGATTCCTTATCGAACAAAGCTATGAGTGGTGTTGTTATGTTTCCGTAATTTTTCACAAAATGGTGATAGTAACCTATCAGCTCTAGGAATCCCCAAAGGTTGGTGAGAGTTTTTTGAACTTTCTATTCTATCATGGCCTTCATCTTTTACAGGTCCAATTTGATGCCTTCATGTAAAACAATGTGATCCAAGTACTCCACATCTTTCACTCTAAAATCACACTTGGAAGTCTTTGAACAAATTTGATGTTGTTCCAGAGTTATCAATTCTTGATTCACATGTTGCAAGTGTGTTTCCCTTGTCTTGTTTTATGTTAGGATGTCATCAAAAAAATACCAAGATAATTTTTTCTATAAAAGGCCAAAATATAGTATTCATCAAACTCTAAAATGTAGATGGTGGATTTATGAGACCAAAAAGCTTTACCAAAAACTCATAGTAGCCCTCATGAGTATGGAAGCTAACTTATGTATATCCATTTCATATTTGCCATGCCTTTCTGAATACTTAGCTTGTTATTCATTTGAATTTTAGGAACTTGTATATATTTAAAAATGAGAGGAGCTCATTATTTTAAATATTCAAATAAATGTGGGCTTATGTAGTTTCATTTATTAACTTTATAGCTATTTAATCAAAGAATGGGCTCTTCCCTTCCCCCCTTCCCCCCACACACATAATTCTCATAACTTCTCCTTTTTTATTAATAGGATTAGATATTTAATACTATGGGAAGACCATTATTTAATTATAATTTAAGTATATCCCATTTACATTTAGGGAATTATTTTAATTTTGGGCTTGGCCATTTTTCACAATAAGAACACAAATCGATTAAAATATGGGCTTGGGTGAGTAATTCTAACACCCCTTTAGATCTTGGACCTTCTCCAAAATATTCTAGTATTACCACATAAGATCAATAATAAGATCTCACTCAAGATCCAAGGGTCAATCTTCATAGTTATATTCTCACAATATCAACAATCATCATAATGTGCAAGGTCACTCACCCAGGAAATATGAACTAACTCCATGAACAAAGATGAAAATAACCTAATGTGTGAAGGGTACTCACACAAGATCTAGGAATAAACCTCCAAAACAAAGATGATATCAACATAATAATATCATCATGAATCTCCAATGCCTCATATATCCATCAAAAACCAATGAGAAAACAATGCTTCACCAAGTAGAAGATTGAATAATCCATAAGAAACCATAAACTCAAAAAATTAATCTAGTATATGCACTCTAAATTCCATAATCACAATGCATTTGAAGCATTGCATAGTTAAAATGTACATAAATCATCAATGGGAAATATATACTTGAATAATACCATAATCTATATAAACACCCCAAATCAATGTATTTCTACTATGAACTCGGGCTACAAGAGGCAATCAACGTAAGTGCTCTATAACAAGACAATACATACCACAATAAGAAAATCATTTATGCTATGTGATTTGATATAGATCACACACATATGGATATACAAAGGCTATCTCAAATGAAGCTCAGGTTTTGTAGAGAATAAATAATATTATAATCATCAACCAAGATGATCAATCTCAAAGAGGCTTGCTAATGCAAGAGCATCATCACATTTTATCAATTTTGGTTTAGTTCAAATGTCTTGAGTCTTTAGTAATTTTGTACAGTCATGTTAGGTCTATATGAGTCAATATTAGGGGTTATAACTTTGTCAAATTTGAATTAGAGTTGTATAGGACTTTCCTACCAAAATCCTTTTATTTGAATTTTCAAATTTACATGTTAAGTTTGGAGACTTCAAATTTGTTTCAAGAAGTTCCAACGTTGTATTTGGTGAGGTTAGGTTTTAGGACGGTGGTCAAATTTTTTATCATGCACACATAGACCACATGATTCATCATTGAAATGGTTATGTTAATTGGCATTTAGCACTCTCAATGTACAAGTGGGAGTTACAAGGTAGTTAGGATAGTTACTTGACAATAAAAGGCTTGTAAATGAATGTTGTAGTCATGAAAGGTAGGTAGAGTTGTATGGGGTTGGATTCAAAGTGAGTAAATTTGATGAACCCCAAAATATGAATAGAGAGTTCTTGGTTTAAATACAAATATGTTAGCAAGTACTTGTACTCACTATGTATACAATGACAATGGATGTATAAATAGATTGTGTGAGGAGAAGGTCAATAAAGACATGTTTTTTGTGATCATCTATAGAATATTGTAAGTTGGTTTCTTTGAGTTTTGAATTTCTGTAAAATTCTAAGAAGTTGCTTTCATGTGTATGGTTAATAAACTCAAACAGACTTGTAACCATGTCATGTTAACAATTTATGCTTGAACATTAAGAGGCAACATGCATTTTTGAGAATAGGATCATATATGAATTGAGTAGTTATTCTAACAAAAATACTGGTGAGTGGTTCAAAATATTCTAAAGGTTCTTTTGTTTGATTCAAATGGATTAAGACATATAGGTTTTTATATAAAATATATACTAGGACTGTGTTGCTTATGACCTTCACACAGTCAAAACTGTTAGAAAAGGGAAATGAGAATATAGAGAGATAGATAAGGGTTTACGTGTTTGGAGAAGGTGTGTATTTTTTTTACAAGGCTTGAGAATCTCTCATAGAGATATAGAACTTTTAAAATAACCTAAGATATCACTCTGTTCAGCCTAAGATGCACACAGTCACACAAAGGTAACCTAGAAGTTATTAAAATTATGTAGCAGAGGTGACATAAACGTTGAATATTGGTTTGATAAGGTGAGTTGACACTAAGAACATAGTATGTGACAATAGGAAAAGATGAGAGATTAAGAAGGAATTAAATGTGAGGTGAAAACATTGTGAGATGACAAAGATTCCTAAAGCAAAGTCAAAGAGTTTGGTGTAACCAAAGACCAAGAAGTGAGCAAGACAAAGATGTCAGAGCTAGGAGACCTTGGTAGAGGTAAGTGAAGGTGTATGAATTTATAGTTTCCATTCAATAAGGATGAGTTCATGAATCCCTCTACATCACTTAAAAAATCCAAGACATGATTTTCCTACTCATAGATATAATGTCCAACATCATAATCAAGACAACTACTATTTATGTTATTTTTATGTACCTAGGGATATGATATTATGATGTATATGGGTTGATGGAGATGTTGACGTGTGGCACACATGCCCCTTACTTAGTCATATTAGCTTAATATATGGGGTCAAATAGGTAACTTATGTAATTATTGTATTATGTAATGGGTCGTCCCATTAGGATTAGGAGTTTATCCATCCATTTTTAGTGATAAAGGTCTATATAAAAGAGATGAATATCATTGTGAAAGATATCATCTAAGTGGAGAGTCTTATATTTGGTAGAAACATATTTGAGGGTGTCCCCTCGAAGTGGCATTCCTATACTGGAAGATCTTGTGGAAATATTTCTTCCTTATGAGTATCATAAGGTGTTACCCTACCTCAAGGGTGATTATTCTATTTCTAAATATATTGCATATTATGGAATCTAGGCACACAAATATCTCATGTTTTATGAACTTCATTACATTCTGCACATTATTCGGATTATTTATATTATTATATGAAAAGATCTTACCAAGTGGTATCAAATCCGGGCAAAGTGAAATTTATATTAGGCAAATTTTATAATATTGGTTTTTTTCAAGGAGGCACACATCTTACTAAGAGTATTTATCCTAAAAACTAGGTCTAATTGAGGTGATTTTTATGTGGATGGAAATATATTTTTGAGAGCTTTTTGAAAAGTGGTCACACTAAGGATTCTAAGCAATATAAACTAAGTTATGGCCATGAAAAATTGATCCTATGAATCTAATTATTTGTTGATTTTTTTAAAGATTGTTTATATTATTATATGAGAATATATTACCAAGTGGTATCAGACCTATGATTCAGGCAAAGTGGAATTTTTGTTAGCCAAATTTTGTAATATTGCTTTTTTTTTCAAGAAGGCATACATCTTACTAAGAATAATTATCCTAAAAAGTAGGTTTAATTGAGGTGATTTTTGTGTGGATGGAAAGATATTTTTGAAAATTGGTCACACTAAGGAATCAAAGTAATATAAGCTAAGATATGGCCATGAAAAATTGATCCTAAAAATTTGATTATTTATTGAATTGTTTTTGGCATGAAATTAGAAAAAAAGTAGTCCAATTCAAAATCTCCATTCATGCTTTCAGATTTTCTAATTGAAACAAATCTTAAATCATTGGAAAGTGAATTTTAAATTCTTTCCAAAAAGTGGTCACATTAAGGATTTTGAGCAATATCAAGGAAGATGCAGTCATACAATGTTGACCCTTCAAACTTGATTTTTGACAATTTTTTTCAATACAAAATTAGGTAAAAAATAGTCAACTTCATAATCTTCATTCTTTTTTACTAAATTTATAATTGGGATGAATCTTACACCATTATAACTATATTTTAAAGGGTTTTATGAAAAGTGACCACACTAAAGAAGTTGTGTCCTTCTGAGTATTAAAGAAGTTGTGTCCTTCCAAAGTGGGTCTTCAAATACTCGGATCTATCCATTTTTCAAGGCACGAATGTGGAAAATATTCATATCTTTCATTTCATTAAAACATCAAGTGCCATTTTTTTTACATTGCAAAGTAAATATTCATATCTATGTATCTACAAATTGTTGTTCTTAAATTTGGGGTGCAAAAGGAGATTTCATGAATGCAAGTTTTTTTGAAGCCCTAGTTTATTTATGAGTTATGGATCATGGAGTTACTAAATTATTATGTATAAAATGATACGAATACTAGAGACTGGTTCCTCCAATTTAAGAATATGTATTATAGATGTGAGAAATGGTGATTATGTGTTTATGATGTACCTATTGGTGAAGTGGGAAGGTAGTGGCTATGTATGAATGGCAGAAAATATGATTTTTCCTCCAATTTAAGAATTTGTATAATAGATGTGAGAAATGGTGATTATGTGTTTATGATGTACCTATTGGTGAAGTGGGAAGGTAGTGGCTATGTATGAATGGCAGAAAATATGATTTTTCTTAGGAAGAATGGAACAGGTTTTCTTAGATAGATGGGACATATAAGAAAAAGAAGAGGAAGAAAATATTAATGAGGATGTGGAGGCTAAAAATGAGGATGACCTAGAATAAGTGGATTAAAAAATGATGATGATGGTGATGAATAAGTCAATGATAAGTGTTCAAATAGTTCATCTCCAACGAAGGAAACTTAAATATTTCAGTTTCATAGATGCACTCAAAGGAAGAAGGTCATTGTGTCCATAAATACTAAAAGCAAGTGTAACTTCATCAACATAGATATAGTTCAACATCTACATGTTCAAGTAAATAATATCAAGGAAGCTCAAGTAGATGGTAAGAAGATTTAAGTTTTTGAAGATTTGAAGCTCACTATAAACAAATACGTTTTGCATTCAAATTTTTATGTTTTCAATATGGATGATTTGGATATTTTATTAGGGTATCCTCTATTAGAAACTTTGGGAACAATCACTACTAATGTGTAAAATAAGTTCATGAATCTTTGATACAAGAGAAATAAGGCCACCTTGCATGATATCAGGCTTGGAAAGGAACATAGATCAATCAAGGTAAAGCATGAGGATTTAGAAGAAGAACTAAAAGTATATGAATAACAAGTGCAAGCAGATAAATCACTATAAAAGGGAGAGGTGGAAGAGGTATAAAAATCAAAATAAATTGTTGACAAGGTCAAAGTATTGGAAAATGATACTAAGGTTGAGGCATATAGACACCCACATCATCATGAGATACAACAATCATGGAGGCATGTCATGGAGCATCATAGGAGTAATCACTATAGTTATACAAGGAATTAAAAGATCAATCACTGTGTCTATACATAGACTCAAAGGAGTAACAAATATAGTACACAAAATCATCAGAGTTATCTTTATAGTTGTGCACAGAAGCCAAGGAGGAACAATTATGGTCATTGATGGAATCAAAGTAGTGGAAAATAATCCATAACCATGTTTAAAAATTTATCACACACCAAGGTCACATATGGGTAGTTGGATGTCAAGTATGTCATGATTTCAGGAACACTCATTATTTGGTTTCTTCAAATGTTGTGGGGATGAAACATGTCAAGTAGGGATGACATGTTATGTACTTAGGGATATGATATTATGATGTATATTGGTCGATGGATATGTCGATGTGTGACACACATCCCCTTAGTTAGTTATATTGATCTAATATATGGGTTCAAATAGGTAACTTTTTGAATTAGTATATTAGGTAAAGAGTCAACCCGAATTAGGATTAGAATTTTATCCATCCATTATTAGTGATAAAGGTCTGTATAAAAGTGATGAATATCATTGTGAAAGATATCATGTAAGTAGAGTCTTCTATTTGGTAGAAGCATATTGGAGGTTGCCCTTCGAAGTGGCATTCCCATATTGGAAGTTTTGTGGAGTTATTCCTTCCTTAAGGAGTATTGTATGGTGTTTCCCTACCTCAAGGGTAATTATTATGTTTCTTAATATATTTCATATTCAAGTTCTTGGCCCACAAATATTACATATTGTACGATCTTCATTACACTTTGTATAATATTCATATTGTTTATAATATTATATGTGAACATCTTACTTAATTATAATCCAAAAAAAAATGTTGTTTGCTCAAAATGTATATTGATTCCACAACATACCCACTCAAAACACACTTTCAAGTGAAACTCACCAAACCTATAATACTTTAATACGATTAACAAAAACCTACAATAAAACTACACAATATTAGTAACCCAAAATAATAGGTCTAGGATGCATGCATACCATCAACTAATCACATCATAAGAAAGGCATAACCTAAATTAATAGATCTAGCATGAAACAATGCCATAAACTAACCATATCTTAAGAAAGGCATAATCTAAACATATAGCTCTAGGATGCATAAATAGCATCAAATAATCACATATTAATAAATGCATTATCTACTAATGTGAGGGTATCATTAATCTACAATGCGTCTTTCTGTCCAAGCTTGAGATATCTTCATAAATAACTAGTATATATATCTTAAACATATCTATCTAAAAAATGCCAAGAGATATCAATTTGAGGCACCTATCTTGAATTTGTCACATACCACATTAATTAACAACTCCATTAGCTTATCCAAATAATTCTTGTTGAATGGTGAAATATGGTCTCGATCTAGTTTCACCACTATGTTGGACTCGAAAAAATATTTTTGGGAAAAAAACTTGGTTTCAAAATCCACTATATGCCCAATATATCACTTTTTTCAATCACCTTCTCTAAAAAAGAAGATAAACTTCCATATGATGGTCAAATGGACATCAAAATTAAGGTTGAAACTCCCTTACAATGGTCAAATAGACGTCAATTTTGTTGGAACAAATAATGTTTAAGTGGGCCTTTACCCTTAAACTACCCGTTAATAAATAAATGTATTTAATTTATTAACACGAGATAATCTCATGTAAATAAACTAAATATATTTTACCATTGGTTTGTCAAGGAGAGGTTGGACCTGTTGGTTACAACGGTCCACCTCCACACCCCGTTATTTAAAGACAATTTACCTTTGGTAAATGTCATTCGAACACATCAATACACAATATTATTTTTGTGAACTGTGAGAGATATATGCGAGCACTGTGAAGAGTTTTGTGAAGGCTTATCTAAGAAGAAGTGAGAGGAAGAGGAATTATGTGTTGGAGCATTTCTCAATTATATGTATAATCACCATGGTTTTTTACCTCTTTGAGGTTTTCCACATTAAAATCTTATGTTCATGGATTTGGTTGTTCTCTATGTCTTTGTTGGTTAATTCCATATCTAGATCATTGCATTGATATTATATTGCATAATATTTTGATAAATTTAAGGTAATCTATTTTATTGATATCTCACACTATTACACTCCACCACTACCCCCAATTGTCATTGTGGGTTATGCCTATTAATGTAATAACATGATGGCATCACTAATCTACAATATGTTTGATTCATATTTATAGAAACATCAACTTCTCAAATATTTTTATGTCTTCACCTCCAAGTTTGAGCTATCATGCATAAATAACTAGTACATATATCGTAAATATATTTATCTAAAAAATGCTAAGAAATGTCAATTTTGAGGCATCTATCTTGGATTTGTCACATACCACACTAATTTGTCATGCTAAGAAATATTTAGTAGATGATGTCTTTCTTGTAACCCTGGTTTATTTAAGATTTGTAAATCATGGAGTTACTAAATTATTCTGTAGAGAATGATGTTATTGCTAGAGATTGGTTCTTTCAATTTAATAAGGCATATTATGGATGTAAGAAATGGAAATTATGTGTATATGATGTACTTAATAGTAAAGTTAGAAAGTGGTGGCTTTGTATGAATGGCATAAACTATTATTTTTCTTGGGAAGAAATGGAATAGGTTTTCTTAGATAGATGGGACACAAAATAAAAAGAAGAGAAAGAAAGTATTGATGAGGATGACGAGGCAGAAAATGAAGATGATGATAATGAATAGGTGGAGGATAAGGGTTCAAAAAATTTACCTTCAAAGAGGGAAGCCTCAATATTTTAGTTTCATAGATGCACTCAAAGGAAGAATTTCATTTTGTCCATAAACCATAGCAACATGTATAACTTCATCAAGGTGGATGTGGCTCATCATCTACAAGTTCAAGCAAATAATATCAAGGAAGCTCAAGTGGATGGTAAGAAGATTCAATTTTTTAACATTTGAAGCTCACTATGGACAAACATATTTTGCATTCAAAATTTTAAGCTTTGTATATGGATGATTTGGATATTTTTATAGGGTATCCTTGGTTAGAGACTTTGCTAACAATCAATATTAATGTGCATAAGATGTTCATGATGCTTTGGTATAAGAGAAAGAAAGTCACCTTGTAGCCTATCACACTTGGCAAGGAGCAAAGAACAATCAAGGTAGAGAAATAAGGATTCAAAAGAAAAATATGAAGAAAATGTATAGTTAGAAAAGAACACTTCATCTACTCAAGAGACAAAGGCACCAAAAAAAAAAGTCTAAGAGGCAAAAAAAAGGACAAAAAGGTTGACAAGGTTAAAGTATCAGAAAAGGATACTAAGGTTGAGGCATATAGACACCCACATCATCATGAGAAGTAACAATCATGGAGGCATGTCAGGGAGCGCAATAATAGCAATCACTATGGCTATACAAGGAATAAGAGGAACAATCACTATGGCTATACATGGACTCAAAGGAGCAACAAATATGGGACACATAATCATAGGAGTAATCATTATGGCTATGCATGGAAACCAATGAGGAACAACTATATTCATGGATGGAATCAAAGTAGCACAATATAATCAAGAACTATGTTCAAAGAGCTATCACCCACCAAGATCACATTTGGGTAGTTAGATGATCGAGCATATTGACAAGTTTGTCATGATTTGAGGAAAACATGTTATTTGGTTTCTTAATATATTATGAGGATGAAACATGTCAAGGATATGATGTTATGGTGTGTTAAGTACCTAGGGATATAATATTATGATGTATATGGGTTGATGGAGATGTTGACATGTAACACACATCCTTGTTTAGTTATATTCGTCTGACATTATGATGTATATGGGTTGATGGAGATGTTGATATGTGACACACATCCTTTTTTATTTATAATCATCTAATATATGGGGTCAAATAGGTAATGTATATAATTAGTATATTGGGTAATGAGTCGACCTACATTCGGATAAAGAGTTTACCCATCCATTATTAGTGTTATAGGTCTATAGAAAGGAGATGCATATCATCATGAAGGATATCATGTACGTGGAATCTTCAATTTGTTAGAAGCATATTAGAGGTTGTCCCCTCAAAGTGGCATTCCCATATTGGAAAATCTTGTGTAGTTATTCCTTCCTTAAATAGTATCGTACGATGTTTCTCTACCTCAAAGGTAATTATTGTGTTTCTTAATATATTGTATGTTAGAGCATCTTGGCCGATAATATCTCATTTTATATGATTTTCATTGCATTCTACATATTATTCACATTGTTTATATGATTATATGTGAAGATCTTACCAGTTAATTATAATAAAAAATATTTTGTTTTATTTTTATTCTTTGCTCAAAGTGTTCATTACTTCCTCAACATCCAACCTCAAGACACACTTTCCAGTGAAAGTCACCAAGCCTACAATACTTGATTATGATAAACAACCTATACACAAACCACATAATATTAGTAACCCAAACTAATATGTATAGGATACAAAAATACCATTAACTAACCACATCTTAAGAAAGGCATAACCCAAACTCGTAGCTCTAAGATGCGTGAATAACATCAACTAATCACATCTTAAAATGCACATCATCTACTAATGTGAGGGTATCACTAATTTACAACATGTCTGCACCTCCAAGCTTGAGATATTGTGCATAAATAACCAGTACATATATCTTAAATAAGCTATCTATAAAATGCTAAAAGCTATCAATTTTGAGGTCCTTGTCTTGGATTTGTCACATACCACATTGATTGACAACTTCATTACCTTCTCTGTAAATTAACTGTCGATTAGGGATATATGGTCTCAATCTAGTTGCATCACTATGTCGGACTCCAAAAAATATTTGTGATAAAAATACCTTCACTCGAAACTCCACTGTATGCCCAAGATATCACTACTTTTCGATCACCTTCTCTAAGAAAAAAGAAAAAGTTCTATGTGATGGTCAAATGGACCTCAAATAAGGTCAAAACTACTTTATGACAATGACAATTGAATAGACATCAATTTGAGGTCAACCATTTTCACTGACATCTCACACTATAAATGCCACCAATTCCCCCTTCCCCGACCCCCTCCCCCGCCCCCCCGACTCCATTCGCTTGTCATTGTAGGTTACGCATATCGATGTAACAACATGATGGCATCACTAATCTAAAATATATGCTTGATTCAATTTTATGGCAACATTGATCTTCTCAAATATTTGGATGTCTTTACCTCCAAGTTTGAGATATCATGCATAAATAACTATTACAAATATCTTATATATGTTTATCTGAAAAATGCTAAGAAATATCAATTTTGAGGCATCTATCTTATATATGTCACACACCACAGCAATTAACGACTCTATTACCTTCTCTAATTTTTTATTGACTACATTACCTTATCCTCAAATGTTATGGTTTCTTAGCAATATTTTATATCCCTATACAAAATTTCATTTAAGAACCAATATGAAAATAATTCTTGGATGATCGCATGTATTATATACCAACTAGGTATCAATTAGAATGTCTTGAGTGGTAAAAAGATAGTTTGTTATTGAGCTCTCAAAAACTTTTGGAAGGAACTACTTGTAAAAACAAACACTAGATCTTACTTCTCTACTTTATATATTATCAAAGGCATTGTCACATATAAAGGATCTTTTTATGACATCCTATTGCAATACCTAGACCATAAATAAGTCATCAATGCCTTGCGAGAATGTTATGAAAATGCTTGTGGTGGGTATTGTACTCAAGAAACTTGGGAAGAGAGAGTATGTGAATTCTGCAATGCGGGGGCAACTGAATTGGAAAAGCACTTATTTTAGATTGCAACACTTATACGGACATCAGGGCAAAATATGTGGACTTCTTGACAACAACTTCTTGGCATGGTTTGTTTATAGAGGGGTCTTTGGAGAAAGTTGGAGAGCTCATTCTTTCTTTGAATAAAAGAAGAAATACAAGGCATAAGCAAATATGACTGGGCTGGTTGTCTCATAGGCTATTTATTTAGCCTCATGGACATTAAAATATCTTCTTCTTCAAGTGAGACCCCTCCATATTGTTTTGGGTGTTGAAGCCAAGTCAAGTTACAAGGAATTCTTAGGCAAGGAAAATCTCTTTCAAAGACTTAGTCATTATCAAATACGGTAGTGAGATCTCGATCACTTATTTAACCATAATGAGCTCAATTATGATGCCATGGATCATGCATCGGTGGGCTCTAGTTATAACCCTCCCTAATGCAACTTTCTCATTTAAGTTTGTTCTAAACCAAACATAACATGTCCTTATCACCCTCAAGATCTTATATTTGTAGTTTTGGTGCATACGTTTTATTTATATCCTTTAGAGTCATAAAGTGTTGGCATGATTTATACATGTCACAACTAAACATAACATGTCCTTATCACCCTCAAAATCTTATATTTGTAGTTTTGGCGCATACATTTTATTTATATCCTCGAGAGTTGTAAAGTGTTGGCATGATTTATACATGTCACAATAAGACCAAGACCATACATTAATATATTACACAAATTAACATGGATTTTATGGAAATCTACATTATCACCTCTTAATTCAAATAAAACATGCTACAAATAAATAAAAGGTAAATATGAAAGTGAAAATTATATTTTCATGATTTGTTCTTTAAGGAGAGGACTTCTTAGACATCTTGATTAAGATTAAGCTAATTTATATCCCCAAAAAGAGATCCACATATTTATCAACTAAGATTAAGAACAACTAATATTCCCAAAGGACAAGTTATAGATGACATTTAGATTTCTAATTTGGGATTCTAATTCAACATAGTTATTGGAATCTATGACCAATTAATTATTTCTATGAATAATCAACTGCAAAACAATAGTCAAAACTATCATATGCTTTGTAACATCATAATTTTTTTAATCAAAACCAAATATAGCAACATGAAAACAACTTACCCCAAAAGTAGTCAAAATTGTCTTCTCAACAACGATACATTTTGGTCAAAACAATATAGTCCACTTAATAATGGTCAAGTTTGTGAATAGAAGGATACATGATGACTTCGGAAACTCACTAGTGTCATCACAAGTTGCATAGACATCACGAGTATTAAATGCCTCCTAGTCCTCTATTGTTTCTCCAATTCCTTGACATTCAACAAAGAGAAACTGAGTTTAATGTTTATGTAAAGAGGTTTACTACGAATCAGCGCTAGAATTTGATGATTTGTGGCATGTTTTTATGACACTTAATTGTTTATACAATTGTATATTTAACAAGTAGAATTGAAAGTAAATCGTATTTTTTTATTAATTAACATGGGATTAGACAGACCCACACACATTTGGAACACAAACAAGTGTTCCAATCCCCAAATAGTCAATTTACAAATACATCAATCATGTCTATACTATAGGTCCATTTACTACCAGTAAAGTTTAAATCTCAATTGTGCCAATACAAATGCATCCACTTAACCATTACATAACACCCTGAGAAATGTAAACCATAATGCTTTTTGTTAAATGAAAATGAAATATTCTCAAACCCTTTTTTTATTAATATATTTTTATATTCCATGTAACGATATATTAAATAATAGCTATAATCTCGTTTTAAAGAGGCCATTCTTCAATATTTTCATCTTTCATATATTTTTATTCAGCCATTTGTTGCCCTTCTCTTCTCATCTCCATGTATAATATCATTTATTCATCAATCTCCATTTCATCATATCGAATAAAAATGCAATATATAGATAAAAATTATAGTCTTTGATGAAATTGAATGGTATACATATCAAAACGTTTCTACAATTTTATGGGACATTTTGGCAACAAACATATATTTTGAATAAATTGCAAATATATTTTTTAAAGCAATTGAATAGTCAAAACATCATTAGATTCCCATTTGACAAGTCAGGGTGACCATCAAATTATAAGCCCCATGAATATTAATTCCATGAATACTGACATAGTTCAAGACACCTTAGTCAATTGTACATAAGTAACATCGTCGTTGCTAGGTTGGTGAGGAGAAAACTTTAGTCATGTTGATCGTTGAATTCAAAAGTTTCATGATAAATATAAATATAGTGACAATGTTATAAAAGATAATAATGATGTCTCCTCCGTCTTGCTTGAATAAACTCACTTTTTAGATTTTTTTTATAAATTCAAAACTATATAATTTTGTATACATTTTTCTGTACGAAGTGTGACCTATGGCAATTTTTAAGTCATAGTTATGTACACACTTTTTAATCTATATAACTAATGCAATGATGCAATTATGAAACTCTATTAAAAAATATATAAAGTTAACCTTGAGAAAACGAACAATAAAACTTTGAAATTTTTGGAATTGAAGTTTAGATATATTTTTTTATTTCCTATGTGAGACACCTTTCTATGTATATACAACTTTATAATAACATTATATTGAGCAAGGTAAGAGAGACTCAAACAATAAGAAATTTCTCTTGGATTCAAGTTTCTACCCGTTCTATACAACTCTTAGGGACTAATTGTCTTGTGCAAGACATTGCACTATAAATTGAGAGCCTCAAACAATAGCAAATCCTCTTGGAATCAAGTTTCCACCCTACCTGTGCAACTCTTTAGGGTCTCTCTAGTTCTCTTGTGCAAGACGTCACACCTTAAATTGATTTGTCCCTCTTCTAACAACACAAAATTAACTCTGCTATAGGTGCACCCAAGCACTGAAACAATGAAGGAATTACTGATCAACAAAAAAGAAATCCTTTCTTGCCAATTTGATCGTAGACTTCAATGCTCACCATGGTCAAGAAACCGACGACCATGTCTCTTTAGGATAAATGTTCCTACCTTGAGCAAGTGAACAACATGCTAAGCCAATTTATATCATAGGTTATGTCATTTTTTTATGTTTTATTTTTTATTTTTCTTGCAGTTGATTCTAGTATGAGGATCTTAGAATTTGTCATCTATGATTAGAGAGAGCCTAATGCGTTGGATGCTTTGTTCTTACCGGGAAGAAATAAGGCATGTTTTGAGATAAATTAACTTGACAAAGAGGGCATCATATCCATGAAAGGTGAAACCTACAAATATTATTATTAGATTACAATATGTTTACAAAACATTATCATTTGAATGAAAGATGCTTGTAAAAGCTTCAAGTCATAAAAATAGGAAGGATAGTTTAATTGACTGATTTGATTGGCTTTATATGTGGTTTCGCATCATCACTCTTCCAAAGAAGAAAATATGGCTTCCTTTGCAACATGTTCTTGTATTGTCATACACATTATTGCCAGCCAATTCAGACTTGTATTCATACTGAAAACAATTTCACTGGTAACAATTCATTGACAATTTTTTCATAATGCAATTTTTCATTCTCATCTCCAAGACCATATTACCATCAAATGGGGTTGAGTTATTTGGAACAGACTGGATTTGCTCGAGAGCTCCTGTCGAGCAAAGGCTCCTTGAGGAAGGAGCCCTATATCTATTCACTGTTGGTCGGGCCCCTAGATATATAGGCGGGTGCCTTGTATATATAGATAGATATATATAGGTATATGTCAACCAATCTATGATCTATGCACCTCTTCTGACGAAAGGGCAAGAGGGTTTATTACCACAAAGGAGGAATGTTTTTTTTACAGTTGTTCAGAATGGGCTACTGACACCAGGTTCCTACTAGATATAGATATAGATATAGAGGGTTCGGTGATAGTTGAAGAAGACAAGGAGGAGGAGGTCGCCTCGAAGCAAAACCCAGAGGCGGAAGCAAAATCCGTAGAAGATAAGGGATGTTTCAGTGTCGTAAAGGGGGTAGAAGGACCGGGGTCTGCTCGCACTACTGCTGTAAACCAACTAAACCAAACTACCACCACAAGATGGAGCTTAGCACAAACTGCTGGGAGAAATTATTCTAAAAGGGAAGGCTATTTATCTGTGTTTTAGGATTGTCAGATAATAGTTAACAAGGACTTCAATCATCTTCCAAAACAAACAAAAAGGTTATTCAACAATTTATACATTATGTTAAACATATAAATACAAGTGACTTCAACAGAGTTTGATATTCTATTATTCATGTTAAAAAACCAAATAGATTTATGTCTGAAGACTTCAAAGTTTACAGAAACAACAGATGATCAATTTGTGATGGAGATTTCCTGATACTAAGCAGGCATAAAAGTGTCATGATTACAAACAAGTTCTGAACCCTTTGAATGGATTTTGTAATTCCTTTCATTAATCCGTATAGCTAACATTTTCTGATATCTATTATGGGAAGTAGAGAACCAAGTTTTGAATCGTTCCAATAGTTTTCATAATTCCATTCAAATTTCCTTCTCTAACTCCACAAATATAAGACCTGCACTTTAATGAAAACCAAAAAAAATGAACACTGAAAGAGTGTTCATTAGAATGAAAGGAAATTAATCCCATTTCTATGTCAACATATGTTTTCTTTCTTCCATCATTGATTATTTGTTTCATCCAATGCAACAATGTGGTGGGAAATGTTCCCAAATAACAAAAACCAGAATCTGTGGACCAGTACTAAATCCTTTCATTAAATGGCACTATCAAAGCTTTGCATGTGAAAGCTTCTTTTTTCCTTGCATTTTTGTAACAAAACTGCACATACAAATGAAAATTTGATGTGTCTGGAATTTTGAAACGAAGGCACTTGTTACTCATGTCTTTTCGGACCATCTCAACATAAAGCCATATACTTTTGAAATCCCTGGTTTCAGTCCTGTCATATTCTATGAACCGTTCTTTAAGGTGGAATCACTTATCTTGCATGTACTTATCATTTGACCATGAAAAGTTTCAACATATCCTCTCACAGCTATTCAATATAAAACGTTCAATGATTTCATGTTGAGATGAATTTTAAAGTTGAAATCAAAAAACACCTTGCACTTTGAAGTGCAAGTTTACCATTTCATGTAAAAGATCAAGCATTCCAATATCCTGCAAAACCTTCTCGAGTGCAATTTGATTACTTCATCCAACATGGACATTTTGTACCTGTTAAAAAGCAATGTTACCAACATTGTAATCTGCAAGGGTCCAAAAAAGGGAGGGAATCATTAAAATTGGGGGAACTTGAGAAAATTGACAAAATGCTTAAAATTCCTGAGGTTTAAGCAGAAAAATATTTTTGTTCACAAAAGAAAAAATTGTGAAAAAGATCAGTTCATTTTTCATAATTTGGCAATTTCTTCAAAATAATTTTTTGCCCAAATCAATGGAGTGATATTTTCTCCTTTTTTTCAAGAACTCGGCAATGTCCAAAATCCCCAATGGATCAGCAATTTCAGTAAAATTAGTTAAGAGTTTCATATTATGCTTATATTGGTAAAAAAGCTGGGACCTACCCAATGATTTTTTAGTTACTTGTACCAGCCAGCCATGACATAACGGAGGCCAAAACAGAAAGCACATGACAGAGCCTGCAAAAACAATATAACTTCAACCACACTAATATTTAATCTTATAAAATTTGTACTCTACAGATTTTAACTGGACCATAAAATCATTAGACAATTGAAGCCATAAAAGATACATGCCTGGAATGCTAGCAACTTGACACAAAGTGATAGCTCAGAACATCTTCCAAACAATCTTAAAAACAAATTCACAAGATTCATGTCTTTGCTTCCGGTGAGAAGTTGTGTTTGAGGATCAAAGCTGTTCCAGTATGAAATAAATGGGAAACGCTATTAACAATTCATCCCATGGAAATTTTAAAGAACAGAATCAGCAGTAAATCAAAAAATTACTTGAAGATGAGAGTTAAAATAAAATGTTTCCCAGAGGTTTTTAAAAAAAATACTCCAGAAAATATAATATACCTTGGTAAACGATGTCGAGGACAAGGCACTAATTTGAAAAGCTGTCACCCCATATGATCCACAATGAATTTACATTATTGACATTGTCTGTTAGAGAAGCTAAATATACCACGTCTTTAACATTGCATTACAAAAAAAATGGAAGAATTCACGAAATCAACCACCACTAAATCATTCTAGAGATGCTGAATAATTACCTGCGGACATGAGTAAAGGAAGTTCAAAACTTGTGGTAGGAAGAATAATAGTAGGGTTTCACTGCAAATAGAACAGTCAGCAATGAATTAGTTCTACCATAACCACAAAAATCCAATCTTTTAATAAAGCATTAATGGATAAATGGGTAAAGAAAAATATTCAGATGATGATTCTGAACCATTGAATATAACAGAACACAACCTTTGGGATGTCACAAAAGTTATTAGATTACTTTGATCACATAAGAGGTGAAATATATGATGAAACGTTGAAAGGCCAAAAGGTAGTTGAAAAGCATGGACCAGCTAGGACTCGAAGTTAGATTACATTGATCACAAAAGAAATGAAATAAATGATGACAGCTTGAAAGGTCAAAAGGTTGTTAAAAAGCATAGACCAGCTAGGACTCAAACCTAGGACCTCCCATCGACATTATAGGGCACTCTACCAATGAGCTACCGACCCCTCACAGGGTCTATTTTCCTGAAGTGTGTATTGGCCTTCCAACAAAGGTAATGTGCAGTGTGCACGGACTGGCCTCTTTGTCATTTTTCAAGAATCAAGACCAATCTAGATACTTGCCCTTTAACCATTAACTTCTACCATTAGGAGCAGTTTACATAGACACTGTGATATCCATTGAAGACAAAGGAATGTCAGAAATCTGATCAAAGGATTTTTATTACTGGATAAATATGTTGCACAATCTGATTTATTTACAAAATGTTCTTATTTAGAGAAAGGTGAAAATAATTTCTCATTGTATGTCAGAAAATATAACAAGACCACCTAGACGATGGAAATACTTGATAGGATATCAAAGACAACGCTGCAAGCATGTCCTCCAGGCAAGTCAGGACAGAGGCCACAAGGCTGAGAAGACATCAAAGATAGCCATTGTAATATGAATCATAGCCACAATAATCTTAACCACACAGATAATAGAGCTGCAAGGCAAACAAAAGAGAAACAACTGAACAAACACCAAAAGACAGACAAAACCTTAAGCTTTGGACAAAGGTGGCGAAAAAACTACTATATTCATGAGTTAAGGAAGCATTACCATAGAAGCAGACAAGAATCCATCATAGAGGCAACCAGAGACACCACGGCAGCTACATGATGGCCTGTATGAGCCATCCAGGCCTATTCAAAACTGAGGGACACTCTCTACAGCTTTTTTATGACATTAGGAGTACAAGAAAACCCATGTGGCTTCACTCTAGAAAATGGAGGAAAATCCATTCAAGTTTCAAGCCCAGATCCCAAGGGAGCAGCCATATGCAACTGGAATAAACTGGAAAACCTGGCCCAAAGACCACAAACCAATGCCAAAAAAACTGCTTTAATAAGCTAAATTCTAAGGAACGAAGTAGAATTGTGACTGGATCCCCAAAAGATTCGATTAAAAAAATGATTCACCACCCATGAATAGCCAATTTTGATCCAACTCTAGAACAGGATACATTGAATTAACAAGAGCATAATCAACAGATCGTCTGAATAATTTGAGAACCACCAAATAAATAGGCATAGACAGCTAAGAAGATGCAAAGACGATTAAATCAAGAATTTCCAAAACAAGCACCGCCACTATAGGTGGTTTTACGCCACTATAGGTAGTTGAATAAAACCATAGTTCTTTAACAACAGCAAAATCAAAAGATTATCACAATAATGTCAGAACCACCAAACAAACACGCAGACAGCTAGGAAGATGCCAAGATGATTAAATCAAAGGATCACCAAGAAAACACTGCCACCATAGGTAGTTGACCAAGGGTCCAAGGGCCATTCAAGTTCCAAGCCCAGATGCAAAGGGAGCAGCCATACAAAACTGGAAAAAACTGGAGAACCTGGCCCAAAGGCCTCAAACCACCATTATGGGATGAACCAATCCAAAATAAACTGATTTAATAAGCAAAATTCTAAGGAACGCAGTAGAATTGTGATTGAATCCCCAAAAGTTTGGATAAGAAAAATGATTCACTGCCCGTAAATAGCCAATTCTTATCCATATCATTTAAAAGGATGCATGTACTCAAAAAAGAGAGAATTTTGAATTAACAAGAGCATAATCAAAACTAAAAGATCACCACAATAATTTGAGAACTGCCAAATAAACAGGCATGGACAGCTAAGAAGATGCCAAGACACTTTAATCACATATCACCCAAAAAAAGCACTGCCACCATAGGTAGTTGAATAAAACCATGGGTCTTTGACAAGATTGTAATCAAAAATTAAAATATCATCACAATAATTTGAGAACTACCAAATAAACAGGCATAGACAGCTAACAAGATGCCAAGACGATTACATCAAGGATAAACTAAAAACAAACTGGAGAGGTTTTCATTTTGGTTTTACAAAAGATGAGTATCTTGTTATCCAACGTCCATAACATTGCTAAAGCCTCATATTGTTAGTAATTACAAATTTACTACCTACTCGATGCTTAGATAGGATTCAAATAGAGGGAAGAAAATTCACCTGAAATGACCAAGTATGCCAGCCACTGCCAGTGCCATTCCAGCAAAGTAAGTAAAAGTATCACCAACAAACACAGACGATGGGTACCTAAAACATATATACATTCTCAAAACGTAAATGCATGATATAAGTGACTAAAAATACTTGTAGAAAGACGTCAAAACACATACCAGTTATAAGAAAGTAATCCCAGCGAAGCTCCAACCAAAGGCTGGATAAGATAAATAGAAAAGGCATGAGCTTGTTTATAGTCAGTATCTGAAGAAAGTCCAATTTGCATGAAGTTATGGATCAAGATCTGCAAGAAAACAACTTGGGACGATTTATATCTAATAGATTCAGTATCAAAATAGATAAAAATATTCTGAAACTGGCAAATATCCCACTGTAGGTAAGAAGAACAAGTGTGAGCTGAATCTTACTGCTGAGGAAATAACAATGGTTTGACCAACTTCCAAACCATTTATACCAGCATGAATATTTATAGAATTTGTGCAGAATACAGCAAGAAGAAACATGTAGAGCTTGTATATCCACCCTGTTTCACAAATCCACAAACATGTACTCATTTCTTTAGTAAGAAATTTCATTGTTTCTCAGAATGCAGATACTTAAAGAAACGCAAGTAATACATGTGCAGCAACAGAAGAAATGGCATGTTATTAGGATCTAAGAATCGCAATAAATCTAATGTTTATGAGTGCCAAAACGTATTTCAAGATTTCTCCTTCAATGAGAGGAAAACGAAACAGGGGCTGCAAAACACTGGAAATTTGCATTACAAAACTCAGGAGCGAAACCCTGCCAACTCAGGTGCGTGTACACTTTCCTTGGAGTGATGAATACATGCTTGAAATCATCAAGTCAGGGGACTAAGACAATCAGGCAATGTCCTGCATAATTCGCACTGCCCGAGCTGTGATACCAGCTTTAACTACAAGGGTGCAAAACTGCCTTGAAAAAGGTGCAAAGGTCCTTTTCCACCAACTTCAGCTCGCAATTCTTCATCAAAAGTTGTGAAAAGGCTGGAAAATGGAAATCGTGAGAAAAGAAAACGTGCATAACACACCCAAAAGCAAGATTATTTGGAGATCTAGGGATGCTACTGCATCATACATCATCAAGAGACATCAAGCCTCATGGGCATATCTGCATCCTCTCACTTTCCATTTATAAAAGCATGTCATTACAACCAACGTCAAGTAGTTGAACCACCTATATATTAATCAATCAGCTAATCTTCCTTGATAATACATTTCATACTACATAACGGAGTGTGTTAATCATAGTTACCATGTTCGAAAAATTCGATTTGTTCGGAAGGGGGAAAAAGTTCGGAAGTTCGGAATTTTGAAAAAAGTTCAGTTCGGTAAGTTCGGAAGTTCGGAATTATATATATATATATATATATGCAAAATATTTCAATCTACTAAGGAATGAACATTAATTTAAGTTTAACACTTGCAAAAATGAGAAATGCATAAGAATTTCAAACTTGAATTACATTAAAAGATAGCAAAATATTCATAGTTTAGAGCCTAAGCTCAAAATTGATATAGAACTTAAGTTTCAAACATTTGCAACATCAAACCCAGCTTCAAAATCAAAACTAGCACTAGCACTAGCACCATCGTTCATTCATTCATTACTTCAAAGACAAAATGTACATTCAAATCTAGATTAAATCATCTCGATTGCCCACAAAATCATGAATGCCACTCCCATTATTTTTCAACTTTATCATTTACTGACACTTTCTCTCACAAGGGCTCATTGGTGCATTGAATCTCACAGAGTGCATGCCTTAAGGGGTGCACTGGGAATGGGGTGGGATCGGCTTGTGGCACTTTGCGAGAGATATTTTCATACTATTCTATCACGCATACATCCCTTCATGCAGCCTTCATACCTCCTATGATGTCTCCTTGAAATCTTGAAACCCTAAAATATGGCTAAGTTTGAAACCCTGAAACCCTGGAATCTGACTAACTCTGAAATATGATAGGATCCTCCAAAACCTAGAATTTGCATTATAGCTCCTAGCGGTTCGAAACCCCTCTCAAACATCCTGAAAGTATATAAATAAAATATAACTTAAAGTATAAGTTATACTTAAATGTTTATTTTATTTATATATTTATTTTATTTATATACTATTGGGTTCGGAAAGAAAAAAAAGGTTATTCGGTCAAGTTCGACCGCACAAATTCGGTCCATGCCATTTGTTCGGTTCGAACCGAACATCAGCCATGTTCGGTCGAACATGGTAACTATGGTGTTAATAATTTTGGCTTCTGTTACTAAAGTTTATGATGTAGGAGCATTCCGGTTCACAAGTTGTCTTGCATTATTTAAAAACATGGATTTAGGTTCTTGTGCGCACTTGTGCATATTTGTTTTGAGTTGACCAACTTGTCGTCTCTACGACAATGTTGCACGTGTGGAGGAAGATCAACATCGAGCTGAAGAACATCATCAAAAGTCCAACGGGGCAAGGAAATACAGGAAGGATGGGTTTAGTCATGTTCCATTGGTCAAAAGGACCTTTTCCTAAGAGCATGACCAAACCACTGCTTCATGCTGGTGGCGAATTTGAAATTACCAATTTGTATGGGCAACGGTTGTGAAACTGTGCTTCATGCAGGTGGCGGTTTCGAAACCACCGCTTTGTGCAAGTGGTGGTTACGGAACCACACCAACAATTACAAAATCACAGTAGATTCGAAATTGCTGTTTTGTGCAGATAGTGGTTGCGAAACTGCACTTCATGTAGGTGGCAGTTTTGAAACCGCCGCTTTATGCAGGTGGCTGTTACAAAAATTTCAAGGTGGTTGTACAATAACAGTTTCGCCCGCATTTGAAAGAATCGCAAAGTAATTACCCAAATAAATCAAACGTGACATGTGAGTCATTTTCCTAGACAAAGGAAGCTTCAATGCATGTTGAAATATGTCCCTGTTAGGCCACCAAGATTTGAACTCAATTTTGAAGAAGCATTGGAGAGTCATCTCAATCACCCAAGGCAGATCAAGAAGGGATCAAGCAAGTTGAGAGAGAAGAGCCCAGCTCTAGCAAAGAGAGAGCTCAGAGTGTGAGAGAGCATTGAGTGATGTATGTTCATTGTAACCCAATCGTTGGACTGAGGGAGTCTTCGTCATAGTCTAGGAAAGGAGCATGTGAGGGGTGTGTGTAATTTCTATAACACAGTTGAACATCAACAAAGAGTCTTTGTTTCCATTTTGAGCCATGTGTCCTTGAGAGAGTGAGAAGAGTGAAACACCGTTGGGAAGGCATCCATTCACTTGCCCCCCACATACCCGTCTGCACCAATTGGTATCAGAGCAAGGTTTGCCTTGCTAGGTTGTGTGTGAATATTCTTGTTGGGTCATTTGCAAGTTTTGAAAGAGAAGCTTACGGCTTGGAGAAGATATGGCACACAGAGTTAACCCCGCTTGAAGAATAGCAAGACCAGGGACCCCTAGAGTTGCAGACTTGGCAGAGATGATGAGAGGAATCCAGACAAGATTGGATGCAATGCAAAGAACATAAAGAAGAGGAACTCATGTTGAATATGTAAGTGATTAAAAAAAAGTAGATGCTCCAGAGATTAAAGTAGAAGAGATAGTGTGAAGGTGAGAGTAGATTTCTCAAAGCTATTGCAAAGATGGGTAGTAAACCAAAGTTGGATACTCTTGAGTCCTTGCTACAGTGGAAATTTGAGCCATGAGGAGCTCATAGACGGTATCACAAATTTGAAAAAATATTTTGACTAAGAATCACTGGAGGACCCCAATAGAGTAGATTTCTCAAAACTATTCCCAAGATGGGTAGTAAACCAAAGTTGGATACCCCTTGTTACGGTAGAAGTTTGAGCCCTAAGGAGCTCATATACTAGATTATGAATATAAAGAAATATTGACTAAGAATCAATCGAGGACCCTAAGAAGGTTAAGTCTATCTGTACCAAGCTAAAAGTTCATGCATCCTTATGGTGGAATCATGTGCAGATGGAAAGAGAGAGAAACAACAAAAGATAGAATCAAAACTTGGGAGAGGATGGTGACAACGCTGAAATTAAGTTCTTGCCTTCATATTATCAACTTAGTTTATTCAAGAAGTTGCAGAATTTACGGCAAAAGGTGTGTGAATGTAATGTCCCCGAATGGGATGATTCAACCCAAAAGGGGTTTCCCCTAAAATCCATAATTTTTTGAATTCTAAATTTAGTAAAATCAACAAACCCTCGCTGCTGTAATTACACCTCCAAACTGAAAATTACCTCTAATTCACTTTGAAATAAATAACAAATAAATACCTTGTGAATTTAACAACCAATGGCTCTTACCGCAATGGAACCTGAAATGAATGTTTCAATCCTCCAAACTCTAACGCCATAATAGCTGAATTGATGTCCTTCATTCCCACTCTAATACCTGCTCAAGCTTTCTCAAAATGTAGACAAAATCATACAAAAATCACAACAGTCATATCATCCATGAATCATCAACGGTTAGGGTTTCAAAGTGATCAAACACTAGTCCAATCCAATCGCCAATATTCAAAAAATTACTGCAATAATTAAATCAGAATTTGTGCCTTGAATTCACCCTCAAAAGATGTCAAACCCTCGAAATAATATGCCAAAAAATCCATAAATAATTATGATATTATTTGTCCCACGTTTAAGGCCTAGAAGCACCCTACAACCCTCAAATTAGCCCTCAAAGTGAGTCGCCCCACTTGCAAAATTAATATAAATAATCAAATTTGCCCTCAACAAATATTATTTTCTACAAACAGCTGAAACTTCAAAAATTCATAACTCCCTCAATATTTGGAATTATGATGCAAATAAGAGCTCAAACTAATCACAAAATTATTGACTATTAAATAAAAATAATTTCAGAATTCTCCTTCCATGGGAAGGTCACCAAAACTTGCTCTAAAATTTTGAAAACCCTAGTTTTCAAAATTTACCTCTTCAAACATCAAACCCTCAATCCCAAACAAGTCGCCACACTTACGGAAAATTCACACAATAAATATTAGCCTCCAATCCGCAATTTTGTGAAGTCAAACCCTTATAAAGATCACATAAAGCAAATCGCCCCACTCTAAGACAAGTAACAAATCCACCTTGACAACAGGTGGCGTCAAAAGACACCTTTTGTAGAATAATCAACTCCAAATCTGCAAACAATTATTAGGCATGCATCCCAATATCTTCTTCAAGCATGATGAAACAAAATCAATTTTCAACATATCTTCAATTGAGATCTTCACCTTGTATTTGTACCTTTCAAAGAGAGGCGAACCACCTTGGGGAGGTAAAATACCTCATAACCCTCTCTTGCCAACTTTTAGGATATCTTTTTCTTTTCTTTGCTTAGCTCCTAAGTCGACATTCCTTTTAATTTCACTTAGGCCTTTTTGAATTAATTAAATAATGTGCCTCAATAAATTAGTAATTAAAATTACTTTTTGGCAAATTAAATAATTATTTTATAATAGGTCCTTGCTTCAATAATTAATTAAATTGCTCTAATAATTGAAGTGATAAAAATCATTTTTCAAGAAATTTATTAATTATAAAACCCCCTAAAATAATCATTAAAATTACTTTAATTTTTCAAATGGTTAAAATCACTTTTCCAGTAATTCGAATAATTATCCAAGATAGTTCTATTTTAATAATTAATTAAATTGTCTTATATTTTTTAATAATTAAAATCACTATTCGAGAAATTTTATTAATTACTAAAATTATATGAAAGGGGACATTACAGTCCTCCCATCCCAAATTTGCTTGCCCCCAAGCAAATGCAATCTCATATGCCCAATTATCATGTCTAAGTGGTAAAACCTATTGTAGTGCTCAAAAAACTTTGCTCCTAATCCTATTAAGTGGAATACCTTTTGCCAAGAAGCATAGCATAACATTCCCCAAATGGATAATGAATGCCATTGCACCTTGCCAGCATGTCCCATAATGCAAACCCCTCTTGCATATGTTTTCCATGGGGAAAAAATATCCAAATCAATTTTGAACTTATAATACCTGTATTTTAGGGAATGCCCCAATGTGTCCCGAATCATAGCAAATCCATCCAATGGCTCGCTACCCCTGTATGCCCCTATCTCACTCAAAATCGAGTGGGGTATGAAGAGGTATCCAATCCTGTTGCCCCAACTATGTCCTCCAAAAAGTATTCAACTCCATACTCCAATTCTCAAAGTAATCTCCTAAAGATGCAATGTTGGAAAAAGAACCATACCTTGGAAGCAACTTACCCTTCCATGAAGCCTACTAGAATAGGTTACTCCCATACAAAAATCATAATCAAACCAAAGCTGCCCTCCTTGTGAATGTTGGGTGGAAAAGTGACCTAAAAAACAACCCAAACATTCCAAAAATACCATGTAGAAAACTGTTTTAAGTACATGCCTAATTTTGATTCTTCATGATGACAAGATTCATAATTAATACTTGCATTTTCTCCTCTTGCCATGATCTGTGGGATGCCATCAGAACTTCTTACCTTGCCATACATGTGCCTAGTATGCTGCTCAAAAGAACTCAATGTGTCATACAACTCAAAATAGTAGCTATCATACCTCTTATTATGCTTTGAACTTATCCACAAGGTCTCTTATGAGTTAAAACCTCCCCCCATAGATTGTGCATGCACATATGTTGGCTATCATAGTAAAACACAGCCATGCCTCTAATCCAAAATTTCAATTTGCTCATTACCAAGCTGATCCTTAATGGGCTCTCTAACTCCATGCTTCTCCAACAAACCATCATAGACTTATGCCCTGTATGAAGAAGATTAGGACTGCAAAATTGAACCAAATTAATATGCTTAGCAAGGCTACCCATAATTAAATTTATCTCATGGAGAAGCACTAGAGGAGGTGTGCTCCCATAGTGTGCAATCCAAGGTGTGCTAAGACCTTCTTTATACCATATCAATCCTTCTTCATTTTGAAAATGTAGTCCTTCCATTTGTAGAAAGAGCAAGCTTAACCAAATTGAAAAACATACCTTGCAAATGCATATCATAATCATCTAAACCCATTGGTAGGGTTCCCTTATGTAAGATGTATATCCTTCCCTTGGTTGCCCTTTGCTAGTTTCCTCACACATATGCATCGCCAAACAAGCCCCACCAATACTAGACCTTATCCCTTTTTATATATTGTTGTACCTGCCATGTTAATTCAGAATTTTGGTAGCAATTGATTTCAGAATTTGTCCATGCATGAACTCTCCCCCTCGTGAACCAAAACATATTCCGATAGGGCAATATTACGCATGTATGTAGGGGTTGGAATTGACTAAATGTCTCAAAATTTTCTGAACCATAAAATTCAAACTTTAATCTATTTCTTCCAACATATGCATGATAAAAATCAGAACCAAGTAAACTTACCAATTGTGTTGTAGCGTCCCTTTTTTTGCAAGCACATGGCTGTCCATGATGTCTCATAACAGCCCTATCATTGTTCCTTTCATCCTTCTTCCTCATGCTCATAAAATGCCCTCCTATTATATTCATTGATGAAGATGAAGGAGCCTTCGTGTCACTCAAACCATGCAAAATATCCTCATCTCCCATCTTAAACTCTAGTTTCAATGTTAATCTGTGCATGCCTATATTCCTCCATGCCCCCAAATGATTCTGATTCTTTCTCTTGGTGCCAATAATCGTGAACTTGAATCAAGGAATCCTAATGCCTCATTTTGCAAACCATATCATTCATTTTATCACATTTGGTGACTTCACTGTCATGTATACAATCATTAGAAAATAAATAGACAAGTCCTATCAATAAAAGATCCTTACCTTACACTTCTTTTAGTTTGTGCTCCTTGATTTCCTCTTCTCTTTTATCATCCACTTGCACCCCTATGGGCTGCCCATCAAATTCTAATTTTTTTGTTTCATTGGCTCCCTCATAGGAGTCCTCGTAAAGGGCTGTCCATTTTTTTCCTCCAACTCTCCATGTAGTTTGGTCCTTTCTTCCTCTACATGCTCCCCAATCAAATAAGGCCTCAATTTTCCCTCACAATTAATTGCAACATTTTCAAACAGCATATGTGGAATTGAAATTTTTTTCTTTTCTAGCCCTAAACCTATCAACAAGATAGATAATAATAGCTTGAAAAGATCATCACTCTCATTGAGTGTCAAGGTCAAGATTCTCTGCATAGAAGCTACAACATTTTTGGTAGGATTCTTACAAGCAATTGCAAAGAAATGTTGAAACATCTTAACAATAAGTTCATCACACTCCATATCTAACATCAAAATACATGACCTGGTTGAAGCCATAGTTTCCAAGATGTTGACCCTTCTAGCCAAGGAGTGTCCTTTGACCTCTTTGAGACCTTGGAAGTTCTCCACAATCAACAAAAATATTTCCCTCGTGATTTTATCACTGTAGGGAACTTCAGGAACCGTTAGTCTTAAAACCTCATTAATACCACTAGTAACCAAGAGCTTTACCTCCTCATTTGTATCTCTCAATAATTTATGTTTGAAATATCCCCCTTAGATTTTTTTATTTTTCACACACAATAAGGCAAACAACGCACCCATTAAGGTTAGTGTTGATACTGTGGATTGCACCCTTGAAAGAACGTTGGGCTTCTCTCTTCCACGCGGCATAATGGAGACTCCCCTCTTGCTGTGGGTCTGGCAAAATTGAGGGGAGAATTTCTAGATAAGGGCTAGCTCCCTTTGATGCATCTCTGAGATCTCTGACTACTACTGCTAATGATGCGGGTGGGCGGCGGGGAGGGGGGGACAGGCGGTGTGAAAAAGAAGGATATAACCGAAATAAAACCTAATCTAAGTGGTGATGCACCAAACGATTGATCTACTTAGCTTTGACATACACTTTACACCAAGAACAAGCTGATATACACTTCATTTGAAACGAGAAACTCTTCTGCATCAGTGTTCAATAAGGGGTCCTCTGGAGATACAGGGAGGAAGAACTACTAGAGGTGTTCTAAGACACTGTATGGCAGCCTGTTCACATGCGCCTATACTTGTTGTGGACACTTCTTGCTGAGCTGCAAAAGAACTCACAATACACTAGACATGCTGGAATCATTCTGTGAAAGCATGAAGGAAAATGACTTAACACAAGACAAAACCATAGACATGCAAAAGTGCAAACTCCAATAGAGGTAAAAATGTTGTCTTGATTCAAGGTAAAATCCTGTAGGGCTTCGCCATACAAGCTGAGAGATATCTTCCTCTCTTGGAGGTTACAATATATATAGCATGAAAAAGAAGACTTTGGCACCTTCCAGAACAAGTGGTCCATGCTGCGTTGAACACATTGGAAAGAGGAAATTTGCTCATGCTGGTGTCATCCTTCTAGAAACGCCCTGAAATGACCATGTTGTAGATGTCGCAGGTCTTGACTTTGGTGCTTAAAGCGTATTAAATGTCACTGCGAAAGCATGGGTCGCTGCAAATATCTTCTTGTGCCGACACTTTCTGTGCCACCTGGACTATTCTATTTGCCCCTGCACTTGGCTAGGTGCGTCTTTTGGAACATTCCAAATGTTGTATGTGTGCGTGGTCGTGTTCTAAATTCTCTATTTTGTTCCCTCTTTCTTTGCTATTTCTTGTCTCTTTCTGGCAATTTTAAGCTCCCGGGCTATTCTTTCATCTTTTGCTGGCTCTTCGGGCTCCTTTCTCAGCAGATCGTTGAGTTTGTCCTCGGGTCTTATGCCCCTTTGAATTCCGTCGGGCCTGCACCATTCAAAAACCAACGGCTATTTCACTGTCTCGAATTTGATGCCTGCAGGGACGTCCCCAGACGTTTAAACTGCCAATGGCTAGTTCATCATGCTAAAGTTGACGTCTTCGGGCCCATCATCATCTTTGGTAATTCATTTGGCCTTTACAAAATGAACCTTCCCGAAAGGAAGGTGTCCCTTCGAAAAAGTGGAAAAGGTCCCTTTTCGACAGCCGAGAGTCCCCCGCAAGGGCACTTGCCCTTCGGGCTCCTTCGGGCTCCCTTGTCTTGTCAATTCCTTCAGACATTTGCCCGAAGGAAATCTTTTCTTCAAAGTCTCGGCCTTCCTTTGTGAATTTCTTCGGACAAAATGTCCGAAGGAATTCCTTCGGGCATTTTGTCCGAAGGAATTCACCTTCGATTCCACATGGATTTTCTTCGGACAAAAAGTCCGAAGAAGTCCTTTGTATTTTTGCTTTGTCATTTCTTCCTTTGGATTTCCTTCAGACAGAAAGTCCGAAGGAAATCTTTGTCCTTTGCCTTGGTCTTTCTCTGAAGGAAAACTTACCTTTCGGCCTCCTTTAATCCCTCCGCAAGTGTTCTCTGCCCTCCGCATGGGCACTTTGGGCCCCAAGTTGCCCCTTGGAGCTTGCTGAAAGGTCCAATTGGTCACCTGCGTGCCCTTCGCAAGGGCACTTTGTCTTTGAAGCTTTGTAAAAAGACTTGCATTCCTTGAACTGGCCCATCCCTTTGCCAAAAGGCTTGTCCAAGGCAATTGCCCAAAGCGAAATAAACCCCATATCAAGCCGAGAACCTACAGAGCTTAGATCTTTCAATTTTTCATAAGAACAGGGCTAATGCAAAGGGAAATGGAGCATTTGTAGTAAGGGGGATACATCCAATGCTGACGGCTCAGGACAGCAGGGAAAGAAGGAGACCGTTTTTTGGCCTGCAAGACCAAAATGGTCAACAGTTAGCTCTGAAATAAAACTAGCATGAAAGGAACCCTTTCACTTTCTGATCACCCAGATCCTAGTGAGGGCGAGGTGAGACCATACGGTGCAAGGGGATCGTTAGAAGAAAACTGGAAATAAAATTACAAACTGTTGGTGGCTTGCCAACCATTCTGAAAAGTAGATGCTGGAAATGTAGGCGGATAACCGACCATGAAAGCTCTACCACTTATTTAGCGGGAGCTTTATTACAATATTAAAGAAAACACTCGACCACTTATCCAGCGGGAATAGAAAACAACTAAAATGTAAATAGCTCGACTACTTATTCAACGGGAGAGTAAACAATCTGAAATATAAATAACTTGACCACTTATTCAGTGGGAATGGAAGCAAGTACAAAACTGAAAGAAACAACTAGGCAGCAAAGCCAGCGACTTCCACTTATTCAGTGGGAATACAAATAAAATGCAAGTATAGAACGTTGATCAGTACCACTGATTTAGCATTACAATGTGAGCACCAATTGCATTTTACAATAAGATATAAATATCCACTGAACACCAAAATGTTAGGGAATGATCTCCAACCAAGTATAAGATATCCAGCATATGGTAAATGGCAAAACAGATGAAAATATCAGGTCTGATATAAAAGGACAGCGAACAGAAAACTCAAACCAACTAGTATAAATTTCACCTTAATGTTCATAACTCGCTCCAAACACCTCCGAATGACCTCAAACCAAGCGCAAAGGAAGCCTAGGAGGGAGGCGTTCAAGTTCCAACTGAAAAACTCCACCAATCAGCTCACCATATTTTATGCATGCATTCCAAAGCTCTGCAGGAAAGGGGCAGCCACCAGAACTAGGGCGACCAGCTCTAGAAAATCAAAGACACCACCAAAAAATTTGGAAACTGGAGAAAGGGAGCGCCCAAGGTAGGATAACACTCAACTTCAATACCTAGAACCAAATAAAAATCACTCCGAAAGCTACGACCCAAAACGTGCTATAGCAAGCACCAAACCAGCACACCAAAAACTGATAAATCCACTCCAAAATCAAAAAACATCAAAGAAATCCATCCTCAATAAGCTCAATCTACACTTCTGGATGAAGAACAGTCACTGAATCAGCTAGATACTATCTTGCAAGTACGAAACTGAGAGAGGCTAGGAGGTATGCATTCCTCGAAGCCAGAGGTCTGAAATTATTTCAGCAGCACTTCGTTGTATAAAAAATGGATGCCAAAAGATGGAGCAAAGCCTTGTATGAATAGCACTTTGAGTATGACCCTTCAACTTCCTTTTCTTCACACCTTCCTAGGCGTCTAAGGTGCATAGGCAAATAATATAACATTAAAATATTTAATTCTCCAAGTGGGACGTCCAACATGAAACCCACTTTTTAAAAACAACTTAAAGTCATTTGCCTAGGCATGGGGTTCATTAATGATATTAAAATATAAAATGACCCAACTTAATAAATTTGCCAAAAACGAGCCTAAAAGTGCCAAGAACCAAATTACCCATTTTGCTCTGCCCGAAATAGAAACTGCACTGAGTTGTTGAACCGCTGCCAGAAATAACACTTACTAAAAATTGCATACTGCTAAAAATAGTGACTCCAACCTCATTTTATCCTCAATTCGGGTAGCCGTCACAACTTACTAAAAATAGTAAGTTCGAAAAAGTCATCGGATGCAGATGCATGTTACACCATTTTAAAGCTCTCTGAAAACCAAGCAAGATCCCCAAAGCACACTGCGAAACTCCTGTATGCAAGCCCTCAAAACTCCACTAGAACCTCTTATAAAATAGGAAACCCTAATTTCCACTTCCGACAAGCCTACGGGTCTCTGGAATAGGCTGACGAGCAACAGAAAGGATTACTGTTGAGAAGGGGGCATTACAGTCCACCCTCCTCGAGATTGCTTGTCCTCAAGCAATTGCAAGTCTGGATGCTGCAAAATATGCTCACCTTCCCACGTAGCATCCTCAATCGGCAAGTTCCTCCACTTCACCAAATACACTTTGATTGACCTCCTCCTCAAAGAGTGCTCTCGAACATCAATGATCTCTTATGGGATCAACACCAACTGTCCTTCATCCAATGGAGGTAACTCTAAAGTAGCAACAACATTGTGCCCAAGCGCCTTTTTGAGACGTGACACATGAAAAACATTATGTAACTTGCTACTTGCTGGTAGTTCTAACTCATAAGCCACTTCCCCAATCCACCTGATGACTCTAAAAGGGCCATAGAAACATGGCTTAAGCTTTTCCGCTCCACTCTTCTTGAGAGTAGATTGTCTGTAGGGCTGGAGTCTCAAGTAGACCATGTCCCCAACCTCAAATGTGCGCTCAACACGTTGTTGATCAACATACCACTTCTGCTGATTCTAGGCATGGTGTAGATTAACCTTCAATGATCTCAAGATGTCTTCACTCTGCTGCAACATCTCCCTCGCTTGAGGAGCTCTACTATCACCAAACACCAAGTCCACGAAACTAGGAGCCTCGTAACCATACAAAGCCATGAATGGAGAAATCTTGATTGACATGTGATTGGAAGAGTTGTAGCAATACTCTCCCAAATGAAGCCATTTCACCCAAGCCTTTTGCTGTCCCGATACATAATTTCGGAGATAACCTTCCAACCATTTATTCACAATCTCCGTTTGGCCATTAGTCTGGGGGTGATAACTAGTACTTGGAGTGAGCATTGTACCACTTAATCTGAAAATTTCTTGCCAAAACACACTTAGGAACTTCTTGTCCCTATCACTGACAATATTTCTTGGCAACCTATGCAACCAGAATACTTCTCTGAAGAACAATTCAGCGACTTGAGCTGTTGTAAATGAGCTAGTGATGGCAAAGAAATGAGAAAACTTAGTCAATCTGTCCACCACAACATAGATGCAATCTCTCCCTTGCACCTTTGGCAACCCGGTGATGAAATCCATCGATATACTTTCCCATTTTTCGATCGGGAAGAGGTAGGGGCTGCAACAAACCAGCTGGAGAAGAGTGCTCATTTTTGTTCATTTGGCAGGTTTGACACTCCTTAATGTAGCGTAAAACTTCAGTGTTCCGCGCTTTCCATGAAAATCTTTCACAAATCTGCTTATAAGTCTTAAAATAACCTTGATGACCAGCAAGTGGAATGTCATGAAATGATTGCAAAATCTTCTTCTTAAGCTTAGATTCAGGTACCAAGAAGATTCTATCTTTATACTGTATCAACCCATCAACCAATTGATACCTCCAATCATGCAGAGTACCTTCAACAATGCTGGTTGCAAACTGATTTTTAGCATAATCAGCAATGATCTGCTCCTTACAATCAGCCGTTATCTCAATTAGAGAGCTCAAATGAGGTCTCCTAGATAGAGCATCAGCCACAATGTTATTCTTCCCTTTGACGTACTCGATGTCAAAGTCGTAATCCTGTAGCTTACTCACCCACTTCTGTTGCCTCTCATTTAAATCCTTTTCATGCATGAAGTGCTTAAGACTGTTAGTCTTCACCACAAACTTGCTCCCAACCAAGTATTGTCTGAACTTGGCCAATGCATGCATGATTGCAAGCATTTCCTTGTCATAGATAGAGTATGTTCTCTCAAAACCCCTTAATTTTCTGATCTCAAACACAATGGGATGTTTGTCTTCCATTAAAACGGCCCCAACTCCTTCCCCTGATGCATCACATTGCAACTCAAAGGGCTTGGTGAAATCGGGTATAGCCAACACTGGACAAGAACTCATGAGCTGCTTGAACTTGTCAAAAGCCACTTGTGCCTTTTCTGCCCATACAAATGACCCCTTTTTAGTGAGATCAGTAAGAGGGGCAGCCATTTGAAAGTAGCCCTTCACAAACCTTCTGTAGAAGCCACAAAGACCCAAGAACCCCTTCAATTGTGTCAGGTTCTCCAGAGGTGGCCAATCTAAGATGGCCTTGATCTTCTCAGGATCAACTCTAACTCCCTTAGAGCTGATTGTGTGTCCAAGGTATAGCAGCTCCGTCATTCCAAATTCACATTTGGACTCTTTAGCAAACAAACATTCTGATTTTAAAATGCTAAGCACTTCCTCCAAATGCATAAGGTGCTCTTCCCAAGATTTATTGAAGATGAGAATATCATCAAAGAAGATCAACACAAACTTCCTCAACTGCTTCTGGAATATTCTATTCATGCAAAGACTGAAATGTAGTCGGTGCATTGGTCAACCCAAAGGGCATGACTAGGAACTCAAAATGACCATAATGAAATCGAAATGTTGTCTTCTCAATATTTGATTCTCTCATCTGAATCTGATGGTAGCCTGATCTAAGATCAACCTTGCAAAAGAACATCGATCCATGTAGCTCATCTATCCTGGGAATGGGGTACCGGTTTTTAATAGTCTTTTGATTCAACGCACAGTAGTCAACACACATGCGTATAATGCCATCTTTCTTTTTGACTAATACAACTGCTGAAGCATACGGACTTTTGCTTGGGCGAATATGTCCCATCTCGAAAAGTTCTTTTATGGCCTTCTCAATCTCAATTTCTGCTTCTTTGGGTACCAGTAAGGGGTTGTAATAACTGGCTTAGCTCCTTCTTCAAGCTCTATGACGTGCTTGGTTCCTCTCTCAGGGGGGTCTCCTAGGCGGTATGCCACAAAACACTTTACTCTTCTTGGTGATCAAAGATTGAATATCAGGATTGTAGTCTCTTATCTTCCACTGGTTCGGGTGGCATAATCAAACACTCTGCTGCCCACTCAACCATGTCATGATGTATCAGCCTCTCCATCCTCTTGAAAGACACAATGCGCAGGCCTCCATTGGACATCCCTCTTAGCACTACCTTCTTCCCATCTGATTGAAACTTCAATTCCATGGTTTGCAGATTTAGAGTGATCTCTCCAAGAGATCGCAGCCATTGAATACCCAGCACTGCATCAATATCTCCAATGCCAACAACATAAAAATCATCTTTCACCTCATGGTTACCCAACTGCATAGACAAGTTGGGTATCTTTCGGTTGCATGGCATTGTGAAACCATCGGCCACCATTACTTTGAAGCCTTCAAACTCCTCCGTCTTCAAGCCTCTCTTTGCTACCAATCCTTTGTCAATGAAGTTATGAGTTGCTCCAGTGTCAATTAGAGCAACAATTCACTGCCCTCCAATCACTCCTCGGACTCAGAAAGATTCATTCTTTTGAAAGCTTGAGAGTCGAGCCAATACACCCCCACTCCCATGGTCCTCTCCCATCTCTTCTAGGGCATTCTCCTCTCCGCTGTTCGCTGATTCATACTGCTGTTCGGACATATCAGATTCTGATCCACAATCAAAAGAGGGCTCCATATGATGTGAATGGCCTTTTTCATAGCATCTATGGCCTTTGACCTATGGTTTTCTGCATTTATAACATAAACCATCGTTCCTAAGTTTCTCATGGAGCTCATCATCCATCTTAGGAAGAAACTTCTGGGGTAGATGCAAAGAAGGTTTCTTATCTTTTTTGTGAGCAAAGGTCTTGGACTGAAATTTAGGCCTTGGGGCAGCCAACTCCATGCTTCTAGACTTTTTGATAGCCTCATCAAGAGTGGGTGGAACAAAAGCTTTAACCCAACCCTTCAAAGGTTCCATTAATCCTTCTGTAAACAGCACTATTAAGTCTTATTTCTGTGATGCTGGGCACCATCACGGAAAGCCTCTGGAAATCTGCAATGTATAAGTCAAGCGAGCCATGTTGCTTCAGCTGTGCCAACTCTCTAAACTTGACTTCAGGATCCTTGGTGTCAAATCTTTCTATCAATTTGTTGGTAAACTCCTCATAGGTGTGAATGAGCTTATGGCCGAGGGTGACCAAACCATGATACCACCATTCGTGTGCAGCTCCATCTAAATGTAAAGTGGCGAACTTGATGGCATCCTCTTCAGGCATAGGTCTGAGGGAGAGGTAGTTATCCAACTTTTGGACCCACGACCTAGCAGAGCATTTATTGCTTCCATCAAAATGAGCCAACGATACTTTACCAAGGGCTTGTTGGTAATCCAGTCTAAGGGCCACAAGGGCACGATAATCATGTCGTCCACTACCTCTTCTCTTCTTCTGATTCATGTATTGTTCCAGAGACAAAATGTCACGAATCTCAGCGGGTAGAGTGGCATACTCCATGTAGTTATTCCTTACTTCATCTGCCAATGGTATTTCGGCTTTGCCTGCAGTTCTTCCCTAGGAATGAAAGTAGGAATGAGGGGTCTAGAGACCAATCCCCTAGAGTCTGCAACATGTTGACCAATAGTTCTATCTCTCTCATTAGTCTCAGAATGACTATTCTCACCAACATGTTTTTGCTGAGGGGTTACTTGCTGATCCATCTTGGCAAGCAACCTTGCATCATGTCCAACATAATGTCAAATTTTATCTCCGTCCTTGAATCTCTATCATCTTCTTCACGGGTTGGACCCTTGTCTTTTTCTGCCATGATCTCAACTACAACACCACTGTTCCTCAAAACTTCTGAGAAAGTGTCTGCGTCTTAAACAGGCAGGGGCTGACACTGTTGTCTCTTCAATCCTCTGATGTAGTATCTGATTTCTCTGTCACTCATCTGACAAACAGATCATGGAATCTCATAGGTTGGCAGGGAAACCAGCTCTGATACCACTGAAATATCCCCCTTATATTTTTTTGATTTTTCACACACAATAAAGTAAACAAAAACGCACCCGTTAAGGTTAGCTCCGAAATAAAACCAGCTTGAAAGGAACCCTTTCACTTTCTGATCACCCAGATCCTAATGAGGGCGAGGTGAGAGCATACAATGCAAAAGGATCGTTAGAAGAAAATTGAAAATGAAATTACAAACTGTTGGTGGCTTGTCAACCATTTTGAAAAGTAGATGTTGGAAATGTAGGCAGATAACCGGCCATGAAAGCTCTACCACTTATTCAACAGGAGCTTTATTACAATATTAAAGAAAACACTCAACCACTTATCCAGCGGGAGTGGAAAACAACTAGAATGTAAATAGTTCGACCACTTATTCAGTGGGAGAGTAAACAAACTGAAATATAAATAACTCGACCACTTATCCAGTGGGAGTGGAAACAAGTACAAAACTGAAAGAAACAACTTGGCGGCAAAGCCGGCCACTTCCACTTATTCAGTGGGAATACAAATAAAATGCAAATATAGCACGTTGATCAGTACTACTGATTTAGCATTACAATGTGAGCACCAATTGCATTTTACAATAAGATATAACTATCCACTGAACACCAAAATGTTAGGGAATGATCTCCAACCAAGTATAAGATATCCAGCATATAGTAAATGGCAAAACAGATGAAAATATCAGGTCTGATATAAAAGGACAGCGAACAGAAAACTCAAACCAACTAGCATAAATTTCACCTTAATGTTCATAACTCGCTCCAAACACCTCCGAATGACCTCAAACCAAGCGCAAAGGAAGCCTAGGAGGGAGGCGTTCAAGTTCCAACTGAAAAACTCCACCAATCAGCTCACCATATTTTATGCATGCATTCCAAAGCTCTGCAGGAAAGGGGCAGCCACCAGAACTAGGGCGACCAGCTCTAGAAAATCAAAGACACCACCAAAAAATTTGGAAACTGGAGAAAGGGAGCGCCCAAGGTAGGATAACACTCAACTTCAATACCTAGAACCAAATAAAAATCACTCCGAAAGCTACGACCCAAAACGTGCTATAGCAAGCACCAAACCAGCACACCAAAAACTGATAAATCCACTCCAAAATCAAAAAACATCAAAGAAATCCATCCTCAATAAGCTCAATCTGCACTTCTGGATGAAGAACAGTCACTGAATCAACTAGGTACTATCTTGCAAGTACAAAACTGAGAGAGGCTAGGGGGTATGCATTCCTCGAAGCTAGAGGTCTAAAATCATTTCAGCAGCACTTCGTTGTATAAAAAATGGATGCCAAAAGATGGAGCAAAGCCTTGTATGAATAGCACTTTGAGTATGACCCTTCAATTTTCTTTTCTTCACACCTTCCTAGGCATCCAAGGTGCATAGGCAAATAATATAACATTAGAATATTTAATTCTCCGAGTGGGGTGTCCAACATGAAACCCACTTTTTAAAAACAACTTAAATTCATTTTGCCTAGGCATGGGATCCATTAATGATATTAAAATATAAAACGACCCAACTTAATAAATTTGTCAAAAACAAGCCCAAAAGTGCCAAAGACCAAATTACCCATTCTGCTCTGCCCAAAATAGAAACTGCACTGAGCTGTTGAACCACTGCTACACAGCGTTCCCAGAAACAGCACTTACTAAAAATAGCATACTGCTAAAAATAGTGACTCCAACCTCATTTTATCCTCAATCCGGGTAGCCGTCGCAGCTTATTAAAAATAATAAGTTCGAAAAAGTCATCCAATGCAGATGCATGTTACACCATTCTGAAGCTCTCTAAAAATCTAGCAAGATCCCCAAAGCACACTGCCAAACTTTTGTATGCAAGCCCTCAAAACTCCACTGGAACCTCCTATAAAATAGGAAGCCCTAATTTCCACTTCCGACAAGCCTACGGGTCTCTGGGATACGCTGATGAGCAACATAAAGGAATACTGCTAAGAAGGGGACATTACAATGTTGAACCAAGTAAGTCTTTGAGGGCGGTACCACCCATTTTATGGACTCATATTGTGATTGACTCACCTTGGATAACCTCCTTTCTACTTCTTTCAAGGTGCTGGTTACACTTCCCACCGGATGGCATAGGTTCCCTAGCTTTCTTCCTAAATTGTAGAGCCTTTTTTTCTCCATTTTTTCGATGGCTTCTTCCTCTTCTTTGATAACACAAAATCCTTTTAACTGCTTGTATCCAAATTAATACAAAACCTCACAAGGGAACAAGATCAGTGCTCTGATACCTCTGTAATATACCCAAGTGGGACGATTCAACCCAAAACGGGTTTCCCCTAAAATCCACAATTTTTTGAATTCTGAATTTAGTAAAATCAACAAACCCTAGCTGCTGTAATTACACCTCCAAACTGAAAATTAACTCCAATTCACATTGAAATAAACAACAAATAAATACCTTGTGAATTTGGCCACCAATGGATCTTACAACAATGAAAGAGCCTGAAATGAATGTTTCAATCCTCCAAACCCTAGCGCCACACTAACTGAATTGATGTCCTTTCCCACTCTAATCCCTACTCAAGCTTTCTCAAAATGTAGACAAAATCATACAAAAATCACAGCAGTCATATCATCCATGAATCAACGGTTAGAGTTCCAAAGTGATCAAACCCTAGTCCAATCCAATCACCAATATTCAAAAATTTACTGCCATAATTAAATTAGAATTTGTGCCTTGAATTCACCCTCAAAAGATGTCAAACCCTGGAAATAATATGCCAAAAAATTCACAAATAATTATGATATTATTTGTCCCACGTTTAGGACCTAGAAGCACCCTACAACCCTCAAATTAGCCCTCAAAGTGAGTCGTCCCACTTGCAAAATTAATATAAATAATCAAATCTTCCTTCAACAAATATTATTTTTTTAGAACAGCTAAAACTTCAAAAACTCATCTCTCAATATTTGGAATTATGATACAAAAAAGAGCTCAAATTGATCACAAAATTAATGACTATCAAATAAAAATAATTTCAAAAATTTCCTTCCATGGGAAGGTCACCAAAACTTGCTCTCAAATTCTGAAAACCCTACTTTTCGAAATTTACCTCTTCAAACATCAAACTAATGCTGGATTGTTTGTAAAGTGGGAGGTTGGTATTGCAAAGTTATCATTGATAGTGGGAGCATGGATAATTTGGTTTCAAAAGAAATGGTAGCAAAGCTTGGGCTAAAAAGATTAGTACATCCAAACCCGTACAAAGTTTCTTGGTTACTTACAGGTCATCAAATTTAGGTGAATGGGTAATGTATGGTCAAATTTCACATTAGTTCATATAAGGATGATGTATTGTATGCTGTTCATATAAGGATGATGTATTGTATGCTATTATGCCCGTGGATGTATGTCATGTATTGTTGGGAAGACCATGGCAGTTTGATAGAAGAGTTGTGCATGATGGTAGAGAAAACACCTACACACTTGTGAAGGACAGTAAGAGGCATACATTGAGCCCATTGAAAGAAAGAGGAGAAGAGGTGGCCAACAGTCCTAAAGTGTTGTGAGTCTCCGGGAAGGAATTCTTAAAAGAGACAATGAAGGAGAAGGCATGTTTTGTTGTCACCACAAAGCCTACGCAAGTTGTGATCGCAAACAAGGTGAGTGATCTTCCTTTTAAAGTTCATAATTTGTTGGAACAATTTACTGATATAGTTTCTAAGGATTTTAAGGATGGATTAATACCTATGCGAAGCATTAGTCATCAAATAGATCTAGTGCCAAATGCAAGTTTTCCAAACGAGGCAGCTTATAGATTAACTCCTATGGAGAATGGAGAAGTGAATGAGTTATTGGAGAAGGGTTTAATTCAAGAAAGTTTGAGCCCATGTGTGGTTCCATCAATATTGGCACCTAAGACAAGTGGAGATTGAAGAATGTGTACGGATTCTAAAGCAATCAACAAGATATCAATCAATTATAGAATTCCATTGCCAATGATGGATGACTTGGACTGTTTAAGTGGAGCAAAGTACTTCACAAAGATAGATTTGAGAAGTGGATATCACCAAATTCGAAATAGAGGTGGTGATGAGTGGAAGACCACATTCAAAATGAATGACAGGTTGTATGAGTGACTTTTTATACCATTTGGTTTGTCAAATGCACCAAGCATATTCATGAGACTTATGGATGAAGTGTTAAAAGCCATACACGGGTAAATTTGTCATTTTTTATCTTAATGACATTTTGATTTGCAGTCATTCAAAGGAAGAACATTTAATGCATTTGAAGTTAGTTTTGCAAATATTGAAAGAGGAGAAATTGTTGGTCAACTTTTTTAAATGTAGCTTCATGCAAGAGAAGCTAGTATATTTGGGATTTGTAATTTCAAAAGATGGGTTGGGAATGCACGTTGAGAAGGCAAAAACAATAGTGGAGTGGCCATCACTGAAAAGTAAGTTTGAGGCTAGAAATTTTCTATTGGAAATTTATTAAAAACTTTAGTGGTATATGTGCACCCATTATGGAAGAGATAAAAAGTGATAAAAAGAAGTTCAAATGGATTGTTGCTACAAATGATAGTTTTCATTTTTTGAAGAAGGTTGATTGTGATGCAAGTGGGACAGCAATAATAGTAGTATTGAGCCAAGAAGGTAAGCTCATTGCTTACTTTACTAAAAATTTGAATGAACACAAAAAAAAGTATTCGGTCTATGACCAAGAATTCTATCCAATGGTTCAAGCTCTTAAGAAGTGGAAGCATTATTTGTTGCCAAAGGAATTCATTTTGTACATGTATCATTAGGTGTTGTAGGTCATAAACAGCCAAAGTAAGTTGAACCAAATACATATGAAATGGGTTGAATTTCTTCAAAGTTATTCTTTTGTTTTGAGACATAAGCATGGGCAACCCAATAAAGTTGCAGATGCACTGACTAGAAAAGTTCTTGTAGTGAATGAGTTAAGAGTGAAAGTCATTGGGTTTGACTCAATGAAAGAGTTATATGAGGAGGATTTGGATTTTCGAAATGCATGGGCATCATGCATGAATCCAACAAGCATGGATAAAACACCATGGCTGTAATCTATGATACAAGATGGATTGTTGTTCAAGGGAAAGAGATTATGTGTACCTCAAGGTTTTATGAGGGAGAACGTGTTGAAGGAGAAGCATGGTGGAGGCCTAGTTGGTCACTTTGGTATGGATAAAATGTTGGCACAGCTGAGTGTTACCATTGGCCAAGGATGAAAATGGATGTCAAAAATTTTATGCAAAGATGTAGGATTTCTCAACATGCAAAAAGCAAATCTTAAAATTCAGATTGTATCAACCATTCCCATTACAAAGAGACAATGGGATGAGTTTAACATGGATTTCGTTCTTAGGCACAAAATTGGATTTCAATTCAACCTATCATCCTCAAATAGATGGGCAAACAAAGATAGTGAATCATAGTCTTGGTAATTTGTTGGGATGTTTGGTTGGAGACAAGCCCAAACAATGGTATTTGGCACTAGCACAAGCTGAATTTGTATACAATAATTCAGTGAATAGAAGTACAACAATATGTCCATTCCAAATTATAAATGGTTGCAGCCCTAGAGAATTGTGTGAATTGAGAAGCACAACAAATATGAGGAGTGCTGAAATAGAAGAGTACGCAGCAGCTATGCATGATGTGCATATGAGGTGAAGAGAACACTGGAATAGAATAGTGTGAAGTAAAAGAAGCAAGTTCATTAGAGAAGGAAAGAATATAATTTCGAAGTTGGGGACTTAGTATTATTGCATTTGCGTAAGGAGAGCTTTCCCAAAGGAGAATATAACAAGATGAAGTGAACTAAAAGTGGACCTTGTAGAATTTTAAAAAGGTTCTCAACAAATGCTTATGACATTGAGCTACTGGTTGGAGTGGGTATTTCACGTATCTTCAATATAGTGGATTTGTACTCTTGTTTTGAGGGACAAAGTAGTGGAGAAGGATCAAGTTCAAATTATTCAAGTATAGATTGGAAGCAACAATTGCCAAAGAAGGCAAAGGAGGAGATTGAGGCCATACTGAATACATGGATTAACGCAAAGGCAAAAGTCAAAGAGTGCTTTGAATACTTAAGTGAAAAGACAGAGCAATTGAAGACACAACTTGGACGCACTCATCAGAAGTTGTCAAACATGGAACAATCATTGAGGAGCTCACGGAGGGTTCATAAGCAAGAGCTCGTGGACAATTTCTTATACCCTAAGTGTCTAATGCAGGGGCATCTGATTTCATAAGCTATCTTACATCATACAAAAACATGGAATCTAGTTCTTGTGCACATTTGTTTTGTGTTGTGCAATTTGTCATCTCTATGACAAAGTTGTGTGTGTGGAGGAAGATCAACGTCAAGCTGCAAAACATCATCAAGAATCCTGTTGACGCTGTGGATTGCACCCTTGACAAAAGGCTGAGCTTCTGTCTTCCACGCGGCACAATGGAGACTCCTCTATTGCCTGTGGGTCTGGCAAAACTGAGAGGAGAATCTCTAGATAAGGGATAGCTCCCTTTGATGCATCTCTGAGGCCCTGGATTTCCTACTGCTAACAATGGGGGGGGGGGAAGATATAAGGATTACTGAAAACAGAACCTAAACTAAACGGTGATGCACCAAAAATGGTTGATCTACTTAGCTTGAACATACACTTTACACCAAGAACAAGCTGATATACACTTCATTTGATAGGAGAAACTCTTCTGCATCAGTGAGCTAGGGGTCCTCTAGAGATACAAGGAGGAAGAACTACCAGAGGTGTTCTAAAGACACACTATGGCACCCTGTTCACATGCACCTATACTCTGTTGTGGACACTTCTGGCTAACCTGTAAAAGAAAAACTCACAATACACTAGACATGCTGTAATCATTCTGTGAAAGCATGAAGGAAAATGACTTAACACAAGACAAAGCCACAGACATATGCAAAAGTGCAAGCTCAAATGGAGGCAAAAAATGCTTCTTTCTTATTCAAGGTAAATTTTGGCAGAGCTCCACCTTACAAGCTGAGAGATCCCTCTTACAAAATGAAACATTACAATATATATCCTTTTGGAAAAGACTTTGGCGCCTTTTTTACAAGTGGCCCATGTTGCGTTGAGAACATTGGGAAGAGGAAGCCGCTGAAACAACATGCTGTGTCAGCTGGCAGTTTTGACTTTGACGTTTAAATTATATTAAACGTCATGTGTGAAAACATGGGCCGCGCCCTTTGTCTACTAACAAGACCCCTTCTTCAAGACATTCACGCGGTTGCCTGCTCATCAATGCAAAATGAGGAAAAACAGGCCGCGCCGTTTACTGTTTGTGCTCCTTGATGACCATTTCATAGGGATTGTTCCAACCGCTGTAATAACTCACCTGTGCCGACACTTTCTTTTGCCACATGGACTGTTTTGTCTGCTTCTGCGCTTGGCTTTTTTGTCCCTTCCCAGCATTTGTCTTTTCCTGGTTCTCTTGGCCCTCAGGGCTATCTTCTGTCAATCCTTGGCTCTTCGGGGTAGTTTCTCGGCAGTCTCTTCCTTTTGACCTTAAGCCCTTTGAATTCCTTCAGATTTGCACTCAATCATTTAAAGATCAACGGTTACTTGACTGCCTCAAAGTTGACCTTCGCGCGCCCGTCATGATTTGAAAGCCAACGGCTATTCCCTTGTCCTGAATTTGACGTCTGTGGTCCCGTCACCCCTTTAGTAATTCCTTCGGCTTTCTTTCCTTCGGCCTTTTCTTTGTTCGGGTCTCTTCTTGTTGAACCCCTCCCAAGGGAAGGTGTCCTTTCGGGCTTGGAAAAAGGTCCCTTTTGGCAGTTGAGAGTCCCCTGCAAGGGCACTTTCGAGCTGCCTTAGCCTCTTAATTCCTTCGGACAATTTGTCCGAAGGAAATGTTCCCTTCAAAAGTCCGGCCCTTTCTCTCGAAAAAATTCCCCGACAAATGCCTTCGGACAAAATGTCCGAAGGAATTGATCCTTTGAATTTTCTTTGAATTTTCGTGTCTTTTCCTTCGGACAAAATGTCCGAAGGACTTTTGAGCTTTACCTTGGATTCTTTCGGATTTATTCCTCGAACAAAAGTCCGAAGGAAATCCTTCCTTTTGCCTTAGTCTTTTTCGAAGGAAAACTATGCCTTGTTTCGGCCTTCTCTTTGATTCCTCCGCAAGTGTTCCCTGCCCTTCGCAAGGGCACTTTTGGGTCCGGAACTGTCCTCCGCAGCCTGCTGGAATGGTCCAGTTTGTGCCTGACTGCCCTCTGCAAAGATACCTGTCCTTCGGGCTTCGAAAAACCCCTTTGAACCTTTCGATTGAACCAATCTCTTGAACCAACTGATTGAACCAATTGCTTGAACCAACTGATTGATCCAACCGATTGAACCAACCATAGTTCAACAGTTCAATAGTTCAACATTGTTAAGTTCAAAGTTCAAAGTGCAAAGCTCTTGGAAAGATCATGTCGTTGAATCCTGACGTTGAACCACTTTTTCCAACCTTAAGGAAAAGTGTCTTGAACATTTTCGGTCTCTTTCCTTGTGACTTTCTTCAGACAAAATGTCCGAAGAAGCTTTGTAAAAGCCTTGCATTCTTTGAACTGGTTCATCTTTTGCCGAAAGACTTGTGCAAACCAAATTTGAACTGGCTCAGAACAACAAGGGGAAGAAGGAGACTGATTTTGGCCTGCAGGACCAAAAATGGTCAACAAGTCCCACAGGGCAAGGAAATACAAAAGGATGGTTTTAGTCATGTTCCATTGGTCAGAAGGACCTTTTCCTTAAAGCATGACCAAACCGACACTTCATGCAGGAAGTGGTTTCGAAACCGTCACTTTATGTAGGCAGCGGTTGCGAAACCACGCTTCATGCACGCAACACTTTCAATGTTGGCATAACCACCAATCTACGGCAATCGGCAGTTTCACCTGCATTGAGAGATGCAAAGTTACTTTCCAAATCAAGCAAATGTGATGTGTGGACCATTTTCCAACACACAGGGAGCTCGAAGTGGGTGCCAAGATGTCGGTGTCAAGCCACCAAGATTCAAAATCAAATTTGAAAAAGTATTGGAGAGTCATCTCAATAACCCAAGGTAGAATAATGAGTAATCAATAAAGTTGAGAGAGAAGAGTCTAGCTCCAAAGCAAAGTTGAAAGAGAGCTCACAGAGCAAGAGAGCAAAGCTAGAGGTCTATTGAGTGATGTATGTTCATTGTAACCCAGTCGTTGGACTAAGGGAGTCTTCTTCATAGTCTAGGGGAAGGGAGAGTGTGAGGTGTGTGTGTAATCTCTATTAAATAGTTGAACATCAATAAAGAGTCTTTGTTTCCATTCTAAATCTTGTGTCCTTGAAAGAGAGAGAGAGAGAGTAGTTGAACATTGCTAGGGAGCAAGTCAACCATTCACTTAGCCCCCTAATATACATCTGCACCAGTTTACCATATGAGCATAATGGTATGTGCAACATCTTCACTCAACCAAGAGTGTGACTTCAACTCAAAATTTTGTGCTAGATCTCTACAATTGAACCACTCAATTATCACAACATGGAAAAGTCCCCTTATTTTTGCCATGCCATGACTATCATTTCCCTAAAGTAAAAACCAACTACAGTTGCTATGTTGCCATTCTTCTAGGTCATGGTGTTGGACACAAGGTTTGCTTGGGTTTAGCTATTGTTTGTCACAAGGCATTTGTGTAAATGATCTTTGTCGAACACCTAGGATTTTTCTCGCTTTTGACTTTTCTCACTTGCGACATGACCACAATTGAACATTTTATGGTTTCTCACATGTTGGCAACCATCTATATCAAAAAAATTGTCCAACTCTGATTTCTATTGCTACAAGCAACTATACACTCTCACACTAGTCATGGCCTCTTTCTTCTCATATTGGCGCCTCCATTACTCTCACACTAGCTAGAGCCTCTTTCCTCTCATTTTGGAGCCTTCATTAACAAGATGTCAAAACTTAAACCATCATTATATTTCTCATAAATATTCCTACATTAATTTATGAAAAACTCATCATTATATCTTCTATCTAATTTGATTAATCTTATGACACCAATTTATTCCCCAATGTTCAATCCCTCCATCCCTTTTTTCATTCACCCTGCAACCACTTTCCTCTGAATTTAACTCGACCCTCACCTCCTTACTGATTCTCCATGTCGTTACCCTGGGAGTCCTCTAGTTGATAGATTTCTGGGACCAACTCACTCTACAACTGATTGAATTAGCAAGGCTTCTAGTTTACACCCAAACCCATGACTCCACTACATTGTCTTAGGTTTTTCTTAAATACCCTGAACCTTAAATCTCATCTCTTTGGGTTTTCCCAATTTACCCCCAAACTTGCATTTTCTACTACACTACCCTAAGTTTCTTCCAGATTTACCCCCATGTTTACATCTCAATCTATTATAGTTTTCTCTGGGTTTCCCCTTAAGTTACATTACTATAACACATGATGCACACATAATTTTGTTACATTATAAGGTGTCATTAAGACTCAATCATAGAACTTTTTAACTTATTTTGGATTTAGGTGATCTAAACAAGCTAAAACTAGAGAAATTTGGATTCCATAAATCATTATGCATACAAATCTAAATGTAATAGCAAGATGAATTGCACTTACTAAATAGTGATCAAGCACATAGATGAGACAAGGCATTTAACTGATTTTTTGTTTTGTTTTGCTCTCTGATTGTGTCACAGTTGCCCATATAACTTTGTACTAGCTTTGTGATGTCTCAGATCAAGAAACAAACTGTTAAAATCCTATGGGGCACAGCCAACAAAGCTTGGACACCTGTGGCAACTAGTATTGTCCACTGTATACCTAACTATTTAGAATGATCATGTCAATCTGTGATGGTTTAGATCGATGCGCCTATGTCTATAGATGATTCTTATGCAATTGTTTGCCATCAGCCCTATGTATAAGATTATTTTTTCCTTCTCTTTGCTTCAAAACCCTCGCTTGCACTTTGACACCAAGATGGCCTGAAAAATGGGTTAGAGAGATTGCGTTGGATTGACTTCAACCACTCTCCATTGAATACCTATGCATTACCTACATTATGATACTCGGAAGAAGGCTCAAATTGCACGTAATTCTCCCAATTACGTGTGTGTGCACCAAATCATGTCAATGCAAGTCTAAATTCAATTTCCTCTAGACCCTCCTTTGGTACAAGCATAGATTTGTTGCTTTAGAAAACTTCAAATCTAGAATAACAGTAAGTTAGGTGTATTTTGCTCTGTGTGTGCCTTTGTTAATCAATAAATATTTGTCCCTAAATGCTCCTCAAGTCTCTATATATATAGTGCTCTCAACTTTGCATTAAGGGACTACTAGCGCACACAAACCGACCCAAAAAGATCCAAAAGTTAAGAGAAGTGCCCCAAAGGGTGGCATGTCCCAAAACAGACCCGAAGGATAGGATATGACACTATTGATAATGTCGTACATCGTCGATGTCATGTCACTTTTAGGACAAAATTAAACAAAACTGAAATTGACTGCAAATCCTTAAAATAAAAATATAAATTCTGATTTTTATTAAAACCTTAACCACACAAATTTCAAAATTCTGAAAAGAGTAATTTTAGATCAAAATTTCAATAATTTATTGTCACACCCTCACCAAAAATCAGAAAAATACAGCCATACAAAATACCTCCACATCTGAATTTTTGTACCACATATATGGCTGGAAAATATTATAAAAATATGTGTTCAAGGTATATATGATCACTCATCCAAATCACCATGAAATTGCCCCAAAAACTGCAATTTCTAACCCACAAGGGGGTTTGCTTCCCTAGGAGAGGGCTCCCAACCGCTGCATTGTCCCTTCAAGACCCTCCAACAACTGCACTCAGCCTTCAATTGCTGCCAACCTAATTTGTTGACCCTCCAAGGCCACCAATATTGATTCGTTGCCTTTCAAACTGCCCTAACTAATTCGCCACTCTTTACTAGGGAACCCGAACAACTGAAGATGACTTTCCAAAGCAAGTGTGACCTCTGAATAAGGCCCCAAACTGAGAGTATTTGAGGGTTTTCATCCCCAAATACTGAAACTAATGAAGGTTTCCATCTTCACCGGCTACGATGCAAGCAATCGTGCTTAGCAAACAGAAATTTATTCAAAGATAATAGATAGATGCCCAAAATTACATCTCCCTATCTCCCTTTATACCCCTTATCCCTCCAATATACTTTCCAAATTAAGGGACAACTTATATCAAATTAGAGAAGTCCCCTTCTTTATTATAATTCAATTCAGAAAGAAGTTGCCGACATGTTACTTTTTAGCAACTTGAACAGAGAACCAATGTTTCCCTTGATTCTTTCTTCCCTTTAGCCGACTAAAAATAATGAAAATAGGCTAAGGGTCTTCTTTCTGCTTTAGTGTTTAAAAATACATTTTATTTTAATATAAATATTATTAAGTATTTCTAATTTAGAAAAAGGGCATTATAGTCGACAAATACTGTCCAGGAATACCGACATTAATTGAACCCATAGAAAAATCAAAACTGAAAGAACAAGAACAGGGATCCCTATGACAGACTCAAGAATGATCAGAAAGCCAAAACAAAAGATAACGCAATCAAAACAAGTAGACAAGAGGGTGAAAGACAAAGATAAATGTGCCAATAAGTGTCTTATTCGCAGTTGAGACTCCATTTATGCAAAGTCACATAAAAATCATTGTGCAAACAAGGCTCATACCAAATTTGGGTATTTACAAGAGCCAATTTCTATCTCATAACATGAAAAATAGGAGAGAGACAAAATATCTTCATGTCTTATAAGGTTATCATTATCGTAAATATTTTTGGCTTATTCAATGCCATTATGGGTTTTCAAAAGTCGAGACTCGAAAATCTTTATCTCCAAGTCCAACTAGCATGTCTTCAACAAATCTCCTCACAAGTATTAAACACAAACATATAGAAGCATAGATATTGTGGATAATGGTCCAAGGATATTGATGGTTTCAGCAAAGCAATACCTGGAAGAAGTAAAGAAGGCGAAAGCATGCTTTGCATTCATGCCTAAGCATGTGCAGGTTTGCAGAGAAGAAGCATTTCTGCACAACGTGAAGGACTTGTTGAACAAGTTTGCAGCCTGCTTGATGGGTTACCACTGAGTCATCACATGGATCTGATTCCAAAATCCAATTTACTAAATAAAGTTTCATATAGATTGACGCCTAAGGAGAATACATAGGTGCAAAGGCAAGTACAAGTGTTAGATAAAGAGTTGATCAGAGAAAATATAAGCCCATGTGCAGTTCCAACGGTAATGGCACCAAAGGAAAGTGGAGAATGGAAGATGGGCACTAATCCTAGAGTCATCAATAAGAAAACCATTAAGTACAGGGTTTCATGACCATGCATGGATAATTTGATGGATTGTTTTGGTGGAGCGCAATACTTCATGAAAATTGACTAGAAGGGTGGATATCACCAAATCCGGATCAAGGAAGGTGATGAATGAAAAACTATGTTCAAGACACAAGAGGATCATATGAATGGTTGGTTATGCCATTTGGGTTGACTAATGTACTGTGTACGTTCATGAGACTGTTAAGCACAAGCTTATACTGAGAGGGGGGGTGAATCAGTATAAGATATTTTTTAACTTTCGACTATTAATCTTAAATTCAAAACCTCAAATTACTCCGCAATTAATATATTCAAAGCAATCAAAGAATACAATGCAAAACCACACAATGCAAATGGACACAGATTTGCGTGGAAACCCTTTCGGGAGAAAACTACAGAGAAATTCTCTTAATATAAATATTCGTAGGCACCAACCTACTGGAGCACCAACCCCAAAAACAATTTTGTAGGCACCAACCTAAAGGAGCACCGACCCCTTTCACTGAGCACCAACTCAGCAAGAGACACCAATCTCTTCAAAACGAAGGCACCAACCTTCTCAGAAAAAAATCAATCTTCTATCTCAAATTTGTTGTCAAAACAATGGATGAATGAACACTTGTTTTATCTCCTTTAGACTCGATCTACACTTGAGTGTTTTCGCTGCTATACTCTTCCTTATACTTGCTGATTTTTTCTTTTCAATATTCTCACAAAAATTTGCCTTTAAAAATTCTGCTCTTCTTTTATATATCTTCTACTTTCGAATCTACTCTTTTGCCATTCATTATGCACTTATTTATAACCCACGGAAAGCCACAAATTAAGGTCGTGACTCTTCATGTGAAAAGGTCCTTTCGAACGGTCACAACTCCCAATAGGTCGGCCAAGGTTGACAATTCTGTCGACAATTCCGTTCACTTCCGTCGACATTTCCGTCAACAATTCCGTTCACTTCCGTCGACATTTGCGTTGACAATTCCGTTCACTTCCGTCGACATTTTCGTTTAATTCCGGCAACAATTCCGTTCACTTCCGTCGACATTTTCATTTAATTCCGGCGACATTTCCGTTCACTTACGGCCATCAATTATGTTCACTTTCGGCAATCAATTCCGTTCACTTTCGGCAATAGTTCATTTGACATCAATGACAATATTCCAACAATCTCCCCCTTTGTCATTGATGGCAACCACATACTGAAACTGCTCCCCCTTGCTGCACTGTCTCTTCTGTCTGAATCATTTTTTTTGTTGTTGCTCGCCCTTTTTGTGACATCCTCTTTCTGTACTTCTCCCCCTTTGACATCAATGGCAAAGGGTCTATCCAAAAGCTAGTACTTAGCTCCCCCTTAGCTGATGCTTCCCTTCAGTGGCAAGACGCAAAAGAAATTACTCCCAACTTTTGTCGTAGGTACTCAAATGTTTCCTTTAGAAGTGGCTTAGTGAAGATATCTGCCATCTGTTCGGATGTGGAAACATATTCCAATTTTACTTGTTCTACCACCTGTTCTCTCAAGTAATGATACTGTATAGGGATATGCTTAGTTCTGGAATGCATAACTGGATTCTTTGAAATACTTATTGCACTAGTATTATCGCAGAATATGGAGATTGGATGATTATACTCTACTTTGATATCTTTCAAGGTTTGTTTTATCCATAGAACTTGTGTACAACATAGCACTGCCGCTATGTACTCTGCTTCTACTGTGGATAGAGATACATAATTCTGCTTCTTACTCAACCAAGATACTAGGCTATCTCCAAGAAAGAATGCTCCTCCACTTGTACTTTTTCTATCATCTACACAACCTGCCCAATCTGAATCCGTGTACGCTACCAATGTGAAGTCTTTACCTCTTGGGTACCACAACCCATAATCCAAGGTTCTCTTTAAATATCTAAATATACGTTTCACGGCTTGCACATGTGTTTCTTTTGGAGCTGCTTGAAATCATGCAACCATACCTACTGCTTGCGTGATATCTGGCCTAGATGCCGTCACATATAGTAAACTCCCAATCATTGATCTGTAAAGAGTTTGATCAATATTCGGAGATTCATCATCTTTGCTCAACTTCGTACCTGTAGCCATAGGTGTGCTAACAGGGGCCCACTCCTATATATGGAATTCCTTCAACATCTCCTTCACATACTTGCTTTGGGATATGAATATTCCTTTGTTAGATTGAGAGATTCGTAAACCAAGGAAAAATGACAACTCGCCTAACATGGACATCTCAATTTCCTTTTGCATATCTTCGACAAATATCTTAGACATTTCCTCATTGTCTCCTCCAAAGATTATATCATCTACATACACCACAACAATTAACTGGTGATCTCCTTCAGTTTTGATGTAAAGATTACTATCAGCGTATCCTCTCTTGAATCCTTGGTCTTGTAGGTATTTATCAAGCCTAGCATACCATGCTCTAGGAGCTTGTTTCAATCCGTATAAAGCCTTCCTCAACTTACACACATAATCCTTATTTTCTGATAAGAGAAATCCTTCTGGCTGTTCTATGTAAACTTCCTCTTCTAGATTGCCATTTAGAAATGCTGATTTAACATCCATTTGATAAACTTTGAAATTTTTGAATACTGAAAATGCAAGAAATATTCAAATTGCTTCTAATCTAGCAACTGGAGCAAAAGTCTCTTCAAAATCTACACCTTCTACTTGAGCATACCCCTTACATGCCAACCTTGCTTTGTTTCGAGTGACTTGGCCATTTTCATTCAATTTGTTTCAAAAAACCCACTTAGTGCCAATTACATTCAGATCCATTGGCCTGGGCACAAGTTCCCAAGTCTCATTCTTCTCAATTTGATCTAACTCTTCTTCCATTGCTTTTACCCAATGTTTATCATGACTAGCTTCAGAAAAATTCTTAGGCTCTACCTTGGAAACAAAGAAAAATTTACATGCTCAGGTATACTTACAATTCTTCTTCTGGTTTGCACCCCAGCGTCAATGTTGCCAATGATCTGACTTTCAACATGATTCTTCTGAACAAAGCGAGATGGTGCTTTGGTGTCCTGCCTTTCAGATTCACTCAATTTTTCTACATTTTTTTCCTCCTCTTCTACAAGATTGGGTATTTCTAGAGGCTCTTCTGAAGGTTCTTTTGCCTTTTGATTCATGATCTCATCTATTCTAACACTAGCACTTTCTACGATAGTTTGTAGCCTTTTGTTATAACATCTATAGGCTTTGCTTTTGATAGAGTAACCAAGAAAAATTCCTTCGTCAGCTCTTGAATCAAATTTGCCCAAGTTTTCTTCATTCCTGTTGATAAAACATTTACTTCCAAACACTTTGAAATGTTTGACCGAAGTTGGTCTTCCTTTCCACAATTCGTAAGGAGTTTTGTCATTATTAACTCTGATTTGCCCTCTATTCAAGATATATACTGCTGTATTAACTGCTTCTCTCTAGAATCTATCTGATAGCTTAGATTCATTCAACATAGTTCTAGCCATCTCTTGAACGGTTCGATTTTTCCTTTCCACCACTCCATTTTGTTGTGGAGTCCTTGTAGTTGAGTATTGTCTCTTAATTCCATGATCTTCGCAAAACTCAATGAATTCATTTGAATTAAACTCACCTCCTTGATCTGACCTTAGACATTTTATTTTCAGCTCTTTTTCATTTTCTACTAATGCCTTGAAAGCTTTAAACTTTTCAAATGCTTTTGATTTTTCTTTTAGAAAGGCTACCCATGTCATTCTAGTATAATCATCAATGAGCAACATAAAGTAGCTCTCACCTTGCATGCTTTCAGTTCTGGTAGGACCACAAAGATCCGTATGAATCAGCTCTAGTGGTTTGGTGGTCGAATATTCCTTTGTTCTGAACGTTGATCTGATTTGCTTCCCGTGTTGGCATTGCTTGCATAGAGTGCTTGAAGGTTTTGTTATCTTGGGCATATCTCGCACAGCCTGTTTGTTGCTGATTTTCACAAGATTATCAAAATTTATGTGCCCTAACCTTCTATGCCATAGCCAACTTTCTTCAACTTGACTCAGACAACATTTCTCTCCTCTCATTTCTCCAAGCATGTATAGGTTGTTTGTGGTTCTATGAGCATCTGCAATTAGTTCTCCTGTGTCTCTTTTTCTGATCTCACAACCTTCAAAAAAGAACTTGAGTGTGTGTCCTTGATCACACATTTGGCTAACACTTAGAAGATTATGCTTTAACCCTTCCACATATAACACATTTTCTGTTTTGGTTTTTCCATTATCGAGACTAAGTGTACCTTTTCCTGTTATTCTAGCTATAGTGTTGTCTCCGAACTTCACCGTACCTTCATTGACCTTTTTTAACGAGATGAATTTGCTTTTAACTTCACCGTGCCTTCATTGACCTTTTTTAACGAGATGAATTTGCTTTTATCTCCAGTCATGTGTCTCGAACATCCACTATCAATGAACCATTGTTGTCCTTCATCTCTAGCATGGAATGTTGTTTGAACAATCATGGATTCTTCTTGCTTCTTCTTCCAGGTCTTTGATGGTTCTCTTTTCTTTATCACTGGAGCTTTGAACTTTTGATCTTGTCTTACAGATTCAAAAACACTTCTACAATAGCGTGTTATATGTCCATAGTTGTTGCACTTGTAACAAACTATAGCTTCATCAAAATTTGATAAGGGAGCAAACGAATTGTAGTTTCTGTTCGAAGCTCCATAGGTTCCTTTGTTTCTGCTCCTGACTTCAATATCCTTGGCTCTCTTTCTACAATCTAATTTCTTATGACCAAAATGATTGCAATAATAACAATATCCATCAAAATAATTACCAAACCTGGTTTTATTTGTATATCTTGGAGCAAATGGTCTTCTGAAGTTTTGTTCTCCTTTGCTTTCTTTGTTGATAGAGTTGGTTTTTGTATTCTTGGCTTCTTCCTTCTTGCTCTCCTTTTTCATTGGTTCCTTAAGAGTTTCAACATAGCTCTCAGCTTTCTCTTTTTCCTTCTCATACCCAATGCCTGACTTGTTAAATGGTGATCTTTGACTCTCTAGAATCTTATTCAAAACTTGAGTGCTTTTCTCAGATTTTAATTCGCTTGTTATTTTAGAATTCGCCTTTTCTAGATCCCTTTTTAAAACATCTATTTCAAATTCATACCTTTCACAGTCTTCTCCTTTCTTCTTTAGCTGATCCGTTAGATCTTCTTCAATTTTCTTTGCTTCTTCGATTTGGATTTTTAGATCAGCAATTACCTTGTTTGATTCCTCAAAGACTTGTGATGTCTTCGTTTTGAAGTCTCGATTCTCTTCTTCATATTTTCGGATTTAGTTTATGATTCTTCTTCTTAAATGCTTTTATTTCTTCCAACGCGCAAATAAGTTCTTCTTCAAGGTTCACTTCACCTTCTTCTTCCATGTCTTCATCTTCCTCCAAATTATCTTTGCTGGTGGTGGCATTTTCTTCTGTAGCCATGAACAGAATCTCTTCATTATCACTCTCAACATCACTTTCTTTGTTTTCTTCGGATGAGCTGCTATACCTCTTGGAGTATAGGCTTTTCTTTTGTTTCTCAAATCTTTGCTTGTCTTTGCTCGGCTTGAATCCCTTTTTGTACTTTGATTTGTTTCTCTCATCATCGCTATTTTCTATATTTGGACATTTGGCTGCAAAATGACCAATTTTACCACAATTAAAGCATTTAAATGGTAACTTTCCTTTATATTTGCCCGATCCTTTCTTTAGCTTCCGAATGAATAGAGCTTCATTTTCATCTTCTTCACTACTTGAATTTTCACTTGATTCCGGTTCTTTGATCTTCTCTTTCTTCGAGACCTTGAATGATGCTTCCTTCTTCGATTGTCTCTCAGATTCGGTTCTCATTTCGTAGGCCGTAAGAATTCCACGAAGCTCATCCATTTTCATCGTGTCTAAATCCTTCATTTCTTCAATGGTGGAGACCTTCGCATCAAATCTCAATGGTAGGGATCTCAGGACTTTCTGAACGATCACAGATTCTTCAATTTTCTCTCCGAGTCCTCGAATGACATTAACAATCTCATCGACACGAAGAAGATACCCAGCAATGTTTTCATCATTCTTCATTTTTAAACTTTCAAACTGCCTCCGATGGGTTTGGAGTTTTGCTTTTCTAACCTTACTATCACCTTCATAAATAGTGTTGAGTTTATCCCAAATCTCTTTTGCAGATTCACAATGCATAACCTTAACAAACTCATTTTCTGAAAGCCCGCATAAGATTGCATTCATAGCTTTCGCATTGTTCTCACTGGCCTTTTTTCCGGTGGCATCCGTTGGTGCAATTTGTGGCGTTGTGTATCCTATTACCACTGCTTGCCAAATATCAAAACCTAGGGCCATCAAGTAAGTCTTCATTCTTATGCTCCAAAATGCGTAATTCGTTCCATCGAACAAAGGAGCCTTGTTAGTGGAGAAACCGTCTAGCACTTGAGATCCTGCCATATGTGCTTTCCAAGATCTACCTTCTAGCAGTTGTGCTAACACCGAAGGAACCGGCTCTGATACCAATTGTTAAGCACAAGCTTATACTGAGAGGGGGGGTGAATCAGTATAAGATATTTTTTAACTTTCGACTATTAATCTTAAATTCAAAACCTCAAATTACTCCGCAATTAATATATTCAAAGCAATCAAAGAATACAATGCAAAACCACACAATGCAAATAGACACAGATTTGCGTGGAAACCCTTTCTGGAGAAAACCACAGAGAAATTCTCTTAATATAAATATTCGTAGGCACCAACCTACTAGAGCACCAACCCCAAAAACAATTTTGTAGGCACCAACCTACAGGAGCACCGACCCCTTTCACTGAGCACCAACTCAGCAAGAGACACCAATCTCTTCAAAACGAAGGCACCAACCTTCTCAAAAAAAAATCAATCTTCTATGTCAAATTTGTTGTCAAAACAACGGATGATAGAACACTTGTTTTATCTCCTTTAGATTCGATTTACACTTGAGTGTTTTTGCTGCCATACTCTTCCTTATACTTGCTGATTTTTTCTTTTCAATATTCTCACAAAAATTTGCCTTTAAAAATTCTGCTCTTCTTTTATATATCTTCTACTTTCGAATCTACTCTTTTGCCATTCGTTATGCACTTATTTATAACCCACGGAAAGCCGCAAATTAAGGTCGTGACTCTTCAAGTGAAAAGGTCCTTTCGAACGGTCACAACTCCTCCCAATAGGTCGGCCAAGGTTGACAATTCCGTTCACTTCCGTCGACATTTTCGTTTAATTCCGGCAACAATTCCGTTCACTTCCGTCGACATTTTCGTTCAATTCCATCGACATTTCCGTTCACTTACGGCCATCAATTATGTTCACTTCCGGCAATCAATTCCGTTCACTTTCGGCAATAGTTCATTTGACATCAATGACAATATTCCAACAGAGACTCATGAATGAAGTCCTAGAGCCTTTTCTAGGTAAATTTGTTATAGAGTATTTGGATGGCATTCTAATTTACAGCAAGACAAATGAAGAACACATGCATCTAAAACGAGTGTTGCAACGGTTGCAAGAACAAAAATTTGTCAGTTAATATGAAGAAATGCAACATCATGAAGGAGTTGGTGTACTTGGGTTTTGTAATTTCCCAAGAAGGATTGAAGATGGATCCAGAGAACGTGCAAGCTATCATTGAAGGGTTGTCACCTAGAAGTACATTAGAAGCACAATTTTCATGGGTTGACATGTTTTTATAGGAATTTTATCAGAAACATCAGTGGTATATGTGCACCTATCATAGAAGCAATGTGAGGTGATAGAAGAAAGTTTGTTTGGATAGCAAAAGCAAATGATGGCTTCCATAATTTGAAGAAGATGACAACTAAATAGCTAGCGTTAGCATTGCCTAATTTCAGTAAAGTATTTCAGGTTGATTGTGATGCTACTGGTGTATCAGTAGGCATTGTGATGAATAAATAAGGTAATGATACAAAGAAAAAGAATTCATTTTATGATTAGGAGTTCTATGGCATAATGAAAGTGCTCAAGAAGTGGATGCATTAATTGTTGCCCAAAGAATTTGTGTTGTACAAAAACCATCAAGCACTAAAATTCACAAATATTCAAGGAAAATTAAACCAAAGACATATAAAAGTGGATTTAGTTTATGCAAAGTTATTCATTTGTGTTGAAGCATAGGCGTTCGAAATCTGAGTTGTAGATGTGTTCAGTAGAAAGTGTCTCTTATTTAACAAGATGCTAGTAGAATTCATAGGCTTTGATTCTATGAAATAATTGTATGTAGAAGAAGAATATTTTAAAGCTACATAGAAAGCATGTGTAAAACCATTTAATATAGACAAAACACCATGGTTAGATTATTTTCTGCAAGAAGGATTGTTGTTCAAAGGAAAACAGTTGTGTATACCAGAAGGGTCTATGCATGAAAAGTAGATTATCAAGTGGGGAATGTGGTCTTAGCACACATGAGGAAAGAAAGATTTTCAAAGGGAACATATGGTAAGTTGAACTGGAAGAAGATTCGACTGTTGAGGAAGTTTGCATCAACACATGAAATAGAATGTCTGAAGGAATAGATATTTCGCCTATTTTCAATGTGGCAAACTTGTATCCTTACTTTGAAGGACAAAGCGGTAATGAAGGCAATATCATAGATCCTAGAAAGGTTGATTGGAGATAGAATATGCCCAAGAAGACACATGAAAAAGCTCAGAACAGGATCGAATCTAGAGTCAATAAGCGAACACGCAAAGGAAAGTATAAATAATATCTAGTGAAGTGAAAAGTGAATAAACTAACGATGCAACATGGATGAGTGCCTCCAAAGTGATAAAACATGGAATATCAGCAGAGGAGCTCTTGGAATGCACATGAGCAAAAACTCAGTTCATTTCATTTACCGGAGTTGTAAAATGCAAGAGCATCCAGGTTCACAAGTAATCTTACATCAAACAACAATATAAGTAGGTTGATAGAAATAAGTAGCATTGAAGTCTATAAGTGTTTCAGTGATTCATGGAATGTTACGATCGTTTCAATAGGTCCCCAGTATCTCTCTGTAATATCACCTCCACTAAATTGTTGATTACTATACAATTGAGGAGAGAGACCTACCATTTTATTAAGCAAATTGACATGGAAGAAGTGCTCCCAATTAATAAGCAAATCGCCCTTGGATAGAAGTCATACAACAACAGTTACATATTATAAATAGTAGTCATTAAAGTCATTAACAACAGTTATTATTTATTAATTAATTACTCATTAAGCATTCATTTGACGAAAGGTCACAATCCTTGGAGAAGACATGTCGTTTGAATGGGAAGCGATGAACGAATTTTTATACAACGAATTGATGAGAAGGCAATCATTCAATCATATACATTCAAACATTCAACTTTGTACAAGCATCATGCTTTACAACCATTTTTAAGGATGAAATCCCTTAATCGTGTAATCTAATTACAAAGACGAAAACCCTTGTAATCATTATAACCCAAGGACAAAACCCCAAGAGGAATTATATTTTATTATTAATACAATTACATTTTTTAATTCTAAGTACAAGTTTACATTTATAGAATATTATTTCAAGGAATTTTTGAGAAAACCAAATTCTTGTATAATATTTTGATTAGGAATATTATAGTGGTATCAGAGCTTCTATCTTGCCACCGTATAGAACGAAAACTTCATGCAATGTGAAAGTAAAGAAATCCGATATTATTTGAGAAATAAAGCTAAGGGTTCCGATCAGCAAAAAGAAGAAACTAAAAAGGGAGACAAAAGGGCAAATATGGGAGAGAGGAACCGAGATGATGAATGGATGGATAGATTTATCTGATTAAGAACAACTGGCTAATACAATGACTCAATTAGCTCTCACAATACAATCTATGACAAATCCTAGAAATCAAAATGGTGAAAATAGTCATTCTAATACTAGCCATAATCAAATCCCATCAAAAACAACCATGAGTTCTTCAAATAGACCTTTTCAGCCTAAATTTATTTCAAAAAACAAATCGATCATGGAAGAAACCCAAACTTCATTGGGAGAGGACCTTACATCTTGTTTTGAAGAATATCGAGACCTTTCAGATGAAATACAGAGGGAAGTACCACTCACAAAATTCATGAAAATGAAAAACGATCGAAATGGTACCAAAATGGAGCATAGACCCCAAAATACTCAAAAAAATCTTCAACATGCATTGGGTAAATTGAACTTATCAACTTTCAATGGCTCTAACAAATGCACGGCACAGGCATGGATACAAAAATTGAATACCTATTTATCTCTCCGACCTATGATGGAAGAAGCAGCAATCAAATTCGCAACCCTTCATCTTGAAAGAACAACTCATGAATGGTGGTATCATGGGTGGATTACACAAGGACATGATCTCATTAGATCATATGACAAATTTATTAGGATATTGATTGAAAGTTTCTATAGAATTGACCCTGAAATTCATTTTCGGGAATTGGCCTTATTAAAACAAAATAGCAATGTGGAAGACTATGTGGTGAAGTTTTAGAGACTCGTCGTGATGGTTTTGGACGTCACTAAAAGGCGGTTTATAGAATTGTTCATGGAAGGATTGATTGAGCTACTCAAGGGTTTAGTCAAAGGCTTTAATCCCTCCTCCCTCCAAGAAACAATCAAAAAGGCATTAGATTTGGAGACCTCAACGCCAAGAAATAAAACGGTGCCATTTATACAATCGAGAACAACCAATAGCAGATAGCCATGGACCGTGCCTTCAGGGCAGCAAGGGACAACACCATATAGCCAACAAAGAAGACCCTTTCAATCAGGAGGATTCCAACCAAGGGATCCACCTAAATCAGGTAAAGAGATGGAAACAAGAAATGAGCTAAGGAAAAACTTATGCTTCACTTGTAAGGACCCTTAGGTACCAGGTCACCATTGATTGGGAAAGGGGCAAGTCCATTACAACGAAGTTGTTTCCAATGGTGAACTCGATGATGAAGAAGTTGAAGCTGAAGAAACAATACATGAACCAGAAGAAGTGGAAAAGACATTGGCGAGTACCCTTGTGACTTTATTAAGAGCTCCAAGATACCATCCCTTTAGAGTCAGAGGGAGTCTACAAGAGCAAAAAATCACCATGTTGGTAGATAGTGGGGCCACCCACAATTTCATTGATGGACTAGTAACAAAAATGGGTTTGAAAGCCGAAGAATTTCAAGGTTTTAAGGTGATAGTTGTTGATGGTTTTACCATTCCATGCACTCAGAAAATTCAACAAATCCATCTCACATTGGGAAGACATCAAATAAATAATGATTTCTATGTCGTAGGCATTGGTGAAACAGATTTGGTGTCAGGTGTTCAATGGCTACATTCTTAGGGAGAATTTACCCAAAACTATCAAACCATGGAATTAAAATTTAAATTAAATGGGAAAGAAGTGGTGCTTCAGGGTATAGCTAATAGATCCCCCCAAGTGATTAAGCCAAGAGGACCAAAAGAACATTCAAAAAAGGCCAAGTTTCATGGGCAGCACAATGTTTTGTGAGCTCTACAAAAAAGGAGCCGCAGAGATATCATGACAATATTCAGCCCATAATTAATAAACATGCTAAGGTTTTTGAGAATATTTCACATGGGTTGCCACTAGACAGAGGGTTTCAGCATATCATTGAGTTAGAAACCAGCATTAAGCCGATAATAATCACCCCATACCGCCATCCTAGAATCTATAAAAAACAGATTGAAAAGGCTATCAAACAATTACTGGAATTGGGCATATTAGGCCAAGTTCAAGCCCTTTTGCTTCATTCGTAGTCCCAGGCAAGAAAAAAGATGGCACGTTGAGAATGTGCATAGACTACCAACAATTGAATAAGAAGACCATTAAGAATAGATATCCGATACCAAGAATTGATGAACTAATCAATGCGCTCCATGGAGCTATTTTCTTTTCCAAAATCAATTTAAAATCAGGGTATCATCAAATCCAGATGCAAGACAAAGATGTTTAGAAAACGGCATCCAAATGTCATTATGGACATTTCGAGTTCTTGGTTATGACTTTCGGATTGACCAATGCTCCAGCCACCTTTAAGTTTGGCATGAATCACATATTCAGTAAGCATTTGTGAAAATATGTTTTGGTTTTCTTCGATGATATATTGATATATAGTATGTCATGGGAGGAACACTTGAAACATTTAGATAAAGTGTTAGAACTATTGGGGCAGCAATCACTTTTTGCTAAAATGTCTAAATGTGAATTCGGAATGTTAGAGATTTTATACTTGGGGCATGTCATCAATAGGTAGGGAGTGCACGTTCATCAAGAAAAAATCCAAGTTATATTAGATTGGCCTCCTACTACCATGACTCAGTTGAGAGGGTTCTTGGGGTTATGCACTCATTATCGAAGGTTCGTTAAAGGGTTCTCTTGAATAGCTGTCCTTTTGACTAATTTGACAAAAAGGGGAGCCTTTCATTGGTTGGAAATTGCTCAATCAACATTTGAGAAATTTAAACAAGAAATGAGTTCATGTTCAATTTTGGTTGTACCAAACTTCTCATTACCCTTTGTGCTGGAATGCAATGCGTCGGGTGAAGGAAAAGGTGTTGTTCTAATGAATCAAGGTCATCCAATTGCGTTCAAAAGTCGGAAGCTTAAAGAACATGAGTGCAAACACTCTATATATGACAAAGAAATGTTAGCAATCATGCATGCGCTGGCCAAGTTTCGCCAATACTTGGTATGTGGAAAATTCGTGGTACGAACGAATCATAATAGTTTGAAATTTTTTTTAAGTCAGAAGGATTTGAACGATAGACAACAAAAATGGGTGAACAAGGTTCAATCTTTTGATTTCGACATTGAATATGTGAAAGAGAAAAATAATATCGTGGTAGATGCATTATCAAGAAAACCATCTTTGTGCTTCATATCTACGATTGTCGTTGATTGGAAGGCTTTCATAACAACTGAGTATGTAAAAAACTAGTTCACTAATGCAATCTTAGAAGGAAAGATCCGGGACAAACGTTACAAGGTAGTAGAAGGTCTCATTTTGTATAAAAATAGAACCTTCTTGGTACCAGAATCAAAGATTAAGCATAAAATGTTAAAAGTTTTCATGGCAGCCCATTAGCGGGACACCCAAACTATTTTAAGACATATAAGCAGGTAAGAGAAATGTTCTTTTGAAAAGGGCTTAAAAGCGAAATTCTTAAGTACATTCAGGAGTGTCTTACTGGCCAACGAAACAAAATAGAGCATGAATTTCCAGCAGGATTGTTGCAGCCCTTGCCCATTCCAACTCCAAAATGGGAAGGTATTTTGACGGATTTTGTTACTAGGTTGCCCGTGGTTCAAGGAAAGAGTTGCCTCTTTGTAGATGTTGATCGTTTGACAAAGTATGCTCATTTCTTTCCGCTCCCTACTAAGTATGATGCCGCCTTGGTAGCTAGAATATTTTTTAGAGAAATATTTAAATTACATGGGCTGCCAAAGAACATTGTTAGTGACAGAGATAGCAGATTTATGAGTTTGTTTTGGCAAGGACTCTTTCAATTAGTAGGCACTGAATTGACTCTGAGTACAAGTTATCATCCCCAAACAGATGGTCAAACAGAAGCCATCAATAAGTGGATTGAAGGGTATCTAAGGAGTTATTTTTCGGGGAAACAAATGCATGGATCAAATGCATGGAGTTATATTTTGGAGCAACCAATGTGGGATAAATACTCACATATGACAAACTAGTAAAAAGATGTAATATCTAACTAATACACTAGCAAACATGAGAAATACATACTCTAAGACCCCCCTCAAGTGAAGCTAGGGGCTAACAATAGCTAAAAAAGAAATAGTGGCATATCCACAGCATAAGTCTCGGCAACTAGGCCTAATAAGGTACTCATGTACAATATATATCCATGAAATAAAGAAGGAAGATGTCCTCACGAACACCCCCAAGGACAACTTCTGAAACCCCAAGCATGCCACGCAACTCAAAGAAACAAGGTCATGCAAAAGGCTTCGTGAAGATATCTGCAACCTGCTGCTGAGTTGGAATGTACTCCAAGCTAAGAAGTCCATCCTGAATGTGTTGACGAATGAAGTGCATATGTACCTCAATGTGCTTGGTCTGCTAGTGCTCAATTGAGTTGTGAGATATGTGAATTGCACTCTGGTTGTCACACCAAAGTACGATGACTGCATATTGCGTAAAGTCAAACTCTATCAATATCTAACAAATCTAAAGAATTTGTTGACTCGTTGTAACTGTTGCCTTGTACACAGCCTCTGTAGATGAAAGTGCAATAACATGTTGCTTCTTGCACAACCAAGCAATAGGTGAAGAACCAAGACAAAAGATGTAGCCAGAAGTGGAATGCCTATCATCAAGAGAACCTACCCAATCTGAATCATTGTACCCAACCAACTGAGTAGAACTCTTGGTGTAGTGTAATCCAAAATGATTAGTGTCTCACTGATATCGTAAAATCATCTTCGCAGCCTACCAATGACTGTCATGAGGGTCATGTGCAAAGCTAAATACAAGCCCAACTACAAATGAAATGTTGGGGCAAGTATGGATCAAATACATAAGACTCCCAACCATCTGCCTATACAATGAAGGATCACAAAGTGGAGTAGTACAAGTGATAGTGAGAGTCACTCCAGACTGAAAATGAGGACTTGGCTTGCAATCAGCCATGCCAAAACATTGAAGAAGATCGAGTGTGTATTTTTGCTAACTCAAATAAATCCCTGTATCTAACTGTGAAATCTATAAACCAAGGAAGAAGTGCAAAAGACCAAGATCTGTCATGTCGAACTGTGTTGAAAATGCCTGCTAAATAGTCTGAATCTGAGATGAAGAGCGGCCTATGAGAATCAGATCGTCAACATACAAGAGCAGTATAACAATGTCCTCCCCAATACGTTGAATATACACTGTGAGATCGGAGTGGTAGCAAACAAAGCTAGTAAAGAGAAGAAATGAATCCATCTTCTCATACCAAGTCCGAGGGCCCTCTTTGACACTGTAAAGAGACCGAAGTCAACAAACAAGAGAAGAATCATGAACAAACCCAGCAGGCTGCTCCATATAGATTTTCTCATGCAAGTCTCCATGCAAGAAAACACTCTTAATGTCCATATGATACACTGGCCAACCCTATGATGCAGCAAGAGAAAATACAAGGCAAACAGAATCCATCTTGGCAATGAATGCAAAAGTCTCAGAGTAGTCAATACCTTCGACTTGCGAGAACCCCTTTGCAAGAAGACGTGCCTTATACTTATCAAATGACCCATCAATTGCATACTTGGTGCGATAAATCCACTTGCATCTGACCAACTTTCTTCCCTTAGGAAGAGTAATCAAATCCCAAGTATGATTCTTCATCAAAGAAGAATACCCATCTATCATCACATAATCCCACTCCTGTGTCCCATGAGCATGTGAAAGAGACTGTGGATCCCCAAAGAATACCTGACACAAAAGTCCAGTACCTGTAAAATGTGCACGACGATGTCAAGTGGGTGGAAGATCCTGTATGAAACGTGTTGCCTCAGAAACTATAGTATGAGCCCACCTAGGCATAGTGGCAACATTAGTGTGAGGAGGATCCTCAACCTCTACAACCTCCTCAAGAATCTCTTGAACTGGTTCCTCAAAGAATGAATCCTCAAGAGGAGGTGATGAATCATTAAAAGAAGAAAAAGATGGCATAAAAGAAGATGAGGAATCATGAGATGTGAAGTGCTCATCAAACTGTATGTGTTCGAAAATAAACATAATGAGTATCATAATCGAAAAAATGATAAACTCTCATGTCCTCGCAATACTCTACAAAAATCAAAGGTTTGCTCTACTTATCCAATGCTTTCCTTTTCTTCTTTGGTACAAATGCCCAAGCAAGGCTCCCAAAGACTCGAAAAAATGAGACATCAAGCTTAGTTCAAGACCAAGCCTCCTCTAGAGTCAAATGCTCAAGTGCTCTGTGTGGTGTGTGGTTCTGAATGTAGTTCACATAATTAACTGCCTCTGCCCAATAGTTAGGAGGTAAATCTCGTGAATGCATCATGTAGTTAGCCATCTCCTTCAAAGTTTGGTTTTTCCGTTTTGTTAAGTCATTTTGTTGTTGAGTATGTGCAACAGAATGCTGGTGAACAATACCATGAACTGCCAAAAAATCAGAGAACTCTTGACTGAAGTACTCCCCCCATTTATCTGTACGAAACTTCTTGATGCAACTAAAAGATTGTTTATCAACCAAAGCCTTAAGACTTTGAAGTGAGCAAAGACATCACTCTTGTACTTGAGAAAATAAACCCAAGTACGCCTCAAGAAATTATCAATAAAGGTAAGTGCATACTTAGCTCCATTGAAAGGAGTAGAAAAGACCATCAAATCAATATGCACAAGTTCAAGCGGTGAAGCTCTCGTGGACATACCCTTAGGAAACGGATCATGGTGTTGTTTCCCTAATGTACAACCAAGACAAACTCCATCAAGACATGAAATTGTAGGAAGACCTTCTACCATATTGTAAATGTTCAACTCCTTCAAATATATGTAGTTTAGGTGTCCAAATCTCTCATGCAAAGCCGACTCTCAGAATTTGCATGAGAAACTAAACACATCCCTAGAGGAGTATTATCAAAACCATCAAAATAATAGTCAAGAACTATGATCTACAACACCCTGTGCAATAAGTGTGTGTGGCTCTAACATAGCTCGAACTTCAACACCCTGTGGTGTGAAAGTCACCATCTTGCCCTAACCAGAATGACAAATATGATAAACTGAAAGTAAATTGGTGGTGATGTCTAGAACATATAATGCATCATTGATGATATGAACATCTAGTTGTATGCCACCCTTTCCCTTAATAGAAATAAAGGAAGACTATCCAACCTCAATGTTGGAAGTAGAACTCAAACCAAGAGATACAAATGATTGCTTGGAAGAAGTCTTATGGTGTGAAGGAGCAGAATCTAGAACCCATGATCTTCCAACAATATTAAGTGCTTTCCCATTCTCATGAGATGGAAAAGTAATGGACATTGAAATCTTGTGTTTCTTAACGGCATCCTCTAGGGCTTGTCTTCTCTTGAAACACCTAGACTCTTCATGACCAGTCCTCCCACAATAGGAGCATGATAGGTAAGACTTACTCCTGGATTTGGAAGATGATTTGGGTTTAGATGTGTTGGTGTTGGGCTTAGGTGCATTTTGAGATGGAGTGTTCTTTTTCTTACTTTTTGTTTTTCCCTTTTTCTTAAGATATGATACTACTAATGCTTTTTGAGAGGTGGAAGACTCAAGGTGAGACAATTTGGATTCCGCTCTAGTAAATCACTCACAAAACAACTCTAGATCTGGGATTTTGAATGACACCTAAGGCATGTTAAGCACGGGATATACTGAGAGGGGGGGTGAATCAGTATATCATATATCTTATAAAAATTTTCCTTAATCAAATTCCACTTAACCAAACATTCAAGATATGCAATAAAACTGAAACAATAAACACCACACAAGATAGAGAGACACCAGATATAACGTGGAAACCCAATGTGAAAAAAACCACGTAGAACAATCTCAAGCATATGAATGAGCACCAACCCAAACAATATTCGCAAGCACCAACTTGCAGGAGCACCAACCCCTTTGCTGAGCACTAACATAGCAACTATTCGTGAGCACCAACCCACAGGAGCACCAAACCCTTTGCTGAGCACCAACACAGCAACTATTTATGAGCACCAACCCACAGGGGCACCAACCCCTTTGCTGAGCACCAACCCACAAGAGCACCAACCCCTTTGCTGAGCACCAACCCACAGATGCACCAACCCCTTTGCTGAGCACCGACACAGCAACAATTCGTGAGCACCAACCCACAGGAGCACCAACCCCTTTGTGTATACCACACAACTATCTCTCAATGTTGCTATCTCAACAAATGATAGTTCATTACAACATCTCTTTCCTCTCTTACCTTTGCTCTTCTAAGCTAGATATAACAAATACAAATCATACTCATCTCTCACAATGCTCTTCTAAGCTAGATATTACAATATCAAATCAAACTCTATCTTACACATTACAAATGGCTTCTCAAGCCTTTATTTATAGCTTTCCAAATGACCTTTGGCCTTCCCCTTTTGTGACACTTCAATCCTCATGGAAAATGGCACCAAACTTGTATGACCCTTCATATCCTTGCCTTTGAAAAGTCATGTGGTGACCCTTCATGAGCAAAAGCGTCCTCCCCTCTTTTGTCTTTACCTTGGTGACTTTTCGTATTCCTCAAAGTCTCCCTTCATGAGAAATTGTGCCCTTCCTCTTTTGTCTTCACTTGGTGACTCTTGGAATTCCCCAAGATGACTCTTTATGAGAAAATGCGTCCCATTTTTCTTTTGTCTTTACCCCGTGACTCTTTGACTTCTCCATGGGCCCTTCTTTTGTCTTATATGCAACCAAAAATATATTCGTTAATATTAAATAAATATTAACACACATTAGCCAAGATATATCTATTACAAATATCATTAAATGCAATGGGGCCTTTATCACCAATAATGCTAGACCTTTGACATCAATGACACTATTTCCAACAAGGCATCCATGCTAGAGAAAAAGGTGAAGCAAAGTTTTGGAATTGACCACTTAACTTAGACAAAATCAAGTACACACTCTTCATATTTTTTATCTCGTCCACTCCCCTTCAACAATGCGAACAAATGATTAAACTTAATGAAGTAGTCTACAATAGAGGCAAAGTCATCCGGATTAAGTGAAGTAAGCTCCACTTAAACCTACATGACTTTCAAGTGATCTACTTTCCCGAATAAACCCTTTAGCTTAGCATATTTTGAATGGAGTATCGCACCCATCCAAATGAAATAACAAACTATCACTCACATAAGTCCCAATTAAACCAATACACTCTTCAAACACAACCGCAATTTCAACGCAAGTTTGAAAATTTTCAGCACCAATGTAAGTTTGATCTAGAGTTTCAGAGACGCGAGTTTTCTAGACTTTCAGAGACATCAGAGACACGCGAGTTTCTAGAGTTTCAGAGACACGAGTTTGAGAAACTTACATTGGTGCTGAAATTTTTCAAACTCACTTGTAAATTGTGGTTGTGTTTGAAGAGTGTATGAGTTTAATTGGGACTTATATGAGTGATAGATTGTTGTTTCATTTGGATGGGTGTGATACTCCATTCAAAATATGGGCTAAGTTAAAGGGTTTATTCGGGAAAGTAGATCACTTTAGAGCCATGCAACTTGAAGTGGAGCTTACTTCACTCAATCTGAATGAGTTTGCCTCTATTGTACACTACCTCACTAAGTTTAAGCATTTGTTAACACAGTTAAAGGGGAGTGGACGAGATAAGAAAGATGAAGAGTGTGTGTACTTGATTTTATCCAAGTTAAGTGGTCCATTCTAAATATTTGCTTCTATCTTTTTCTTTAACATGGATGTCTTAGGTGCTGCATTCAAAATATCAGATCTAGAATTGTTTTGTGAGACTTACTAGAGAGAAATTCAAATTGTCTCACCTTGAATCTTCCACCTCTCAAAAAGCATTAGTATCAGATCCTAAGAATAAGGGAAAAACAAAGAATAAGAAAAACAACACTCCATCTCAAAATGCACCTAAGCCCAACACCAACACATCTAAACCCAAATTATCTTCCAAATCCAAGAATATGTCTAACCGATCATGCTCCTATTGTAGGGGGACTAGTCATGAAGAGTCTAGGTGTTTCAAGAGAATGCAAGCCTTAAAAGATGCCATTAGGAAACACCAGATTTCTATCTCCACTCCTCTATCTCATGAACATGGAAAAGCACTTAATATTGTTGGAAGATCACAGTTACCTATTTCAGACAGTTGGGTTCTAGATTATGGTGTTTCACACCATGTGACTTCTTCCAAGGAGTCATTTGTATCTCTTGGTTTGAATTCTACTTCCAACATTGAGGTTGGAAATTATTTCTTTATCTTTGTTAAGGGAAAAGGTGACATGCAGCTAGATAGTGACCGCATCAATGATGCATTATATGTTCCAGACATCACCACCAATCTACTTTCAATTTATCAGATTTGTCATTATGGTTAGGGCAAGATAGTGACTTTCACACCTCAGGGTGCTGAAGTTCGAGCTTTGTTAGAGCCACACACACTTATTGCACAGGGTGCTGAAGTTCCAGCTTTGTTAGAGCCACACACACTTATTGCACAAGGTGTTATTGAACATATTTATTGACTCTATTATTTTGAGAGTTTTGATAATAATCCTCTAGGGACATGTTTAGTTTCTCATGCAGATTATGAGACTCAACTTTGGCATGAGAGATTTGGACACCTAAACTATAGATATTTGAAGGAGTTAAGCACTCATAGTATGGTAGAGGATCTTCCTATAGTTTCATGTCTTGATAGAGTTTGTCCTGATTGTGCATTAGAGAAACAACACCAAGATCTATTTCCTAAGGGTATGTCCACAAGAGTTTTTTCACCACTTAAGCTTGTGCATGTTGATTTGATGGCCTTTTCTACTCTTTATTTCAATGGAGCTAAGTATGCACTTACCTTTATTGATGATTTCTCGAGGTGTAATTGGGTTTATTCTTGAAGTACAAAAGTAATGTCTTTGCTCACTTCAAAGCCTTTAAGACATTGGTCGAGAAATAGTCTTCTAGTTGCATCAAGAAGTTTCATACAGATAATGGGGGGCGTACTTCAATCGAGAGTTCTCTGATTTTTTGGCAGTCCATGGTATTGTTCACCAGCATTCTGTTGCATATACTCTACAGCAGAATGGAAGAACCGAACTATGAAGGAGATGGCTAACTTCATGATGCATTCACGGGATTCACTTCCTATCTATTGGGTAGAGGCAGTTAATTGTGTGAACTACATTCCGAACCGCACACCACACATAGCACTTGAGCATTTGACTTCGGAAGAGGCTTGGTCTGGAACCAAGCCTGATGTCTCATTTTTTCAAGTCTTTTGGAGCCTTGCTTGGGCGTTTGTACCAAAGAAGAAAAGAAAAACAATGGATAAGAAGAGCAGACCTTTGATTTTTGTAGGGTATTGTGAGAACATGACAGCTTACGTCTTTTAGATCGTAATACTCATGATGTTCATTTTCGAACACATATATAGTTTGATGAGCACTTCACATCTCATGATTTCTCATCTTCTTCCATGCCTTCTTTTGATGAATCATCACCTCCTCTTGAGGATTCATTCTTTGAGGAGCTGGTTTAGGAGATTCCTGAGGAGGTTATAGAGGTTGAGGATCCTCCTCGCACTGATGTCACTATGCCTAGGTGGGCTCGTAATACAGTTTCTGAGACCACCTTTCATACAAGATCTTCCACCCACTCAACATCATCGTGCACATTCTATAGGTAATCAACTTTTATGTCAAGCATTCTTTATGGATCCACAGTCTTTTTCACAAGCTCATGGGATACAGGAGTGGAATGATGCAATGACAAATGAGTATTCTTTTTTGATGAAGAATCATACTTGAGATTTGGTCACTCTTCTTAAGGGAAGAAAGTTGGTTAGGTGCAAGTGGATTAATTGCACCAAGTATGCAATTGATGGGTCCATTGATAAGTATAAGGCACGTCTTGTTGCAAAGGGGTTCTCGCAAGTCGAAAGTATTGACTACTCTGAGACTTTTGCGCCCGTTGCCAAGATGGATTCTGTTCACCTTGTACTTTCTCTTGCCGTATCACAGGGTTGCCCAGTGTCTCAGATGGACGTTGAGAGTGTTTTATTGCATGAGAAAATCTATATGGAACACCCTGTTAGGTTTGTTCACAATTCTTCTCTTGTTTCTCGACTTAGGATGTCGCTTTACAGTCTCAAACAAGTCCCTCGGGTTTGGTATGAGAAGATGGATTCATTTCTTCTCTCCACTGGCTTTGTTCACTGCCACGCCGATCCCACAGTGTATATTCAGTGTATTGGGGAGAACATTGTTATACCAGTCTTGTATGTTGACGATCTGCTTCTCACAAGCCACTCCTCATCTTAGATTCAAACTATTCAACAAGCACTTTCAGCACAGTTTAACATGACAAATCTTGATCTTTTGCACTTCTTCCTTGGTTTATAGATTTCACATTCAGATACAAGGATTTATTTGAATCAACAAAAGTACACATTTGATTTTCTTTAGCATTTTGGCATGGTTGATTGCAAGCCAAGTCCTCCTTTTCAGCCTGGAGTGACTCTCACTGCCACTTGTACTACTCCACTTTGTGATCATACATTATATAAGTAGATGGTTAGAAGTTTTATGTATTTGACCCATACTCATCCCAACATTTCATTTGTAGTTGAGTTGTATCTAGGTTTGCACATGACCCTCATGACAGTTATTGGCAAGCTGTCAAGAGGATTTTACAATATCTGCGAGGCACTACTCATTTTGGATTACACTACACCAAGAATTCTACTCAGTTGGTTGGATACAGTGATTCAAATTGGGCAGGTTCTTTTGATGACAGACGTTCCACTTTTGGCTACATCTTTTGTCTTGGTTCTTCACCTATTGTTTGGTTGTGCAAAAAGCAGTATACTATTGCACTTTCATCTACAGAGGTTGAGTACAGGGCAGCAGTTACAGCGAGTCAGCAGATTCTTCGACTTTGTTAGTTATTGACAGAGTTTGGCTTCACGTAAGATTTACCCACTGTACTTTGGTGTGACACCAAAGTGCAATTCACATATCTCGCAACCCAGTTGAGGACCAGCGGACCAAGCACATTGAGGTACATATGTACTTCATTCATCAACACATTCAGGATAGAGTTCTTAGCTTGGAGTACATTCTGACTCAGCAACAGGTTGCAGACATCTTCATGAAGCCTTTTGCATCACCTCGTTTTCTTGAGTTGCATGGAATGTTTGGAGTTTCAGAAGTTGTCATTGGGGAGTGTTTGTGAGAACATCTTCATTTCATGGATACATATTGTACATGAGTACCTTATCAGGTTTAGTTCTCGAGACTCATACTGTGGATATGCCACTATTTTTATTTTTATTTTTTTTTGTAAAGCAAAGCAAGTCAAGTCAAATGTTATTCACTCACATAAGTCCCAATTAAACCTATATAATTTTCAAACTTACATTGGTGAAGAAATTTTTCAAACTCGCGTGTAAACTATGGTTGTGTTTCATTTATTAGGGACCATAATCCTTTGTGTTTTAAGATTGCTTCCATTCGAGGTCTCCATGTATAGTAATTGTGTGTAGTCAAAGTCTCACAATGGTCAATACCAGAAGTCGAAGCCATGATAATGAATCACCAAAGAGCAAAAAGAATACAAAAGAGTGCACAAATTGGCACTAAGACAAACCCCCAAAAGTTGTATTAAGGACCCCCCAATTTGGCACTTTATAAAAATAGTATGTTTATACAAATTAATGACACCAATGGATAGTGAATTGAAAACCATACACTTTAAAAAAAACAAAACTCAAATCCAAATTACGGTTCAAAAGTTAGAGGGTTTACAAATTCCCATAAAATGGGTCCAAATATTAAAAAAGACACTACAAACTGATTTTAGTGACCAAATCGAAAAAGAATGTAGGCGTCCAACCACTCGTTGGAACTAAAATCGAACCACAAACTTAGAAACGCCAACCAAAGTGAAAACAAAACCTCTATATTACCTCGGTGTGCGTGCAAGTGAAATATGCTTCATTTTTAAAGGAAAAAATAGCTTAAATAAAAAAATATTGAAATATATAGTTGTTTTTCTCACTTAGCAAAGAGGTGGTTTCCAGAAAACCTCCAGGACTATGTGAAAGAGAGGTCAATGAGAAATAGGTTCAAATCACAACTCAATTGATCCGTCTTCCTCTAAAACACTGCTTGGAGCGCCATTCAAGACTAAATCAAAAGGAAATAATGACACAATCCTGCAATCTTCAACAACAAAAAATGGAGACTTTTCTAGGAAGGTAGGTTTCAATGCCAAGCTGGTAAAAGAGGGACTCCCAAAAATCTCCACATCACCCATGGACATGAAAAACATGACTCCATGCCCAACGCATAAGACGAGGAAAAAAAAGGCTCTACTATAAATTTCAACGCACCAACTCACACCTCAGAAAGCGCAGGGCTCAAACTAAACGCAGTCGTTTGACCTTTTCTCACCTCCCATGCATTGATCTCCTCTGCCATGCAAACCATCTATCACTCCAACACAACAGTCAAAGAACGCAGATTTATGAACTGCCAATGCCACTTCAGCACTGACAAGCTCTCCTCAAAACTTCTCCAATAGATAGTATGCAGTCCCAACGCCTCCTTAAAAGATTTTCAATGCCACCAGCTATAGATCCAATGCCTCCTTCAAATCTGATAAACTATGCTTCAACGCAGTCCAAACTCAGGAAAAACAACGTTTAGACCAAGAATACGCTCCTACCAAATAAGGAATGAGAAGCAAAGCTCTCCAATGTTCTCCTTGAAGCGTCGTTCTCCTCTTTCCAATGTTTCCTCTCCACCTTCCCTCCAAGAAAAAAACCAGTTGCTTTCTTCAAAACTTCAATAAAAGTGTCGGATCCGGTAAGAGGGGGAAAAACGCTGAAGATATACGACAAGGGAAGAAGCAACTACAGCAAGGGAAGTTTTTGAAAAAAATGTAGCAGTGCGGATGGATGCAATGCTCAAGGCTTTGGTACCATGTTAGGAATGGTGAAGAAGCATTCCAACCCAAGATTCTGAAGTGTTAACAACAAAAACATCACACAAGGACGCTGCAGACAAATGATATGCAAAGCAAAGCAAGTCAAATGTTATTCAAAATGAGATGTTAGTACAATAGGAAGCCCTTGCATAAGTAGGCAAGGCAAAACAAAGAACTAGCCTAACTAACCAATGTAGGATAAATCCTCACATAGGACAAACTAGCAAAAAGACGAAATAGCCTGCTAATACACTAGCAAACATGAGAAATATATACTCTAACAATTTCAAGGAATTTTCGAGCAAACCAAATTCTTGTATAATATTCCGATTAAGAATATTACACTCTCAGAGCATCAACCAACTTCCATTGGTTACTACACACTTTGTTTCTATTCCGTAATACAAGAAAGTTGATGTGCTACAAGAATACTTGGCGGAGTTGTAATCCACATCATAGAGTGTTGTGGTATTTTGCATTGTCATACAACCTAGAATTGACCACAAGAGATGGTGCAACATATTCAAACTTGGCACAGCATTGTGATTCTTTTTATAGCTCTACCACACACTACAAAGCATTTTGTCATTTTGCGATAGAAATAGAGTTTTTGGGTAAGGTCAACTAGTGATACAAGCATTAGGAACATGATACGCTATATTGCATTTGTTCAGAGCTTGTAGATCTTAGAAACAGTCATTTCGGCAATTTGTGTTAAGATTAGTGTTAGATTTGGGATTTGTGGTAACCCAACATATTTGCCATATAGTCGAAAACTAATCCCATGAAACCGCATAATTAAAGGTTAACTGGCAGCTGGAAGAATGATCAGTTTCAATTACTTAACCGTTCTTGTTAGTATGGATGACATCAGAAATAACAGAGTTGGTTTTACATCACATGGCAACATGTTATAGGTCCGTGGGACTATATTTTGTATTTAATGATTGTGGCACATAGTGATGTGTTATAAGCATTTAATGATTATGGCATCAATGGCTAGTGGAGAAAAAAGTGATTAGGTGGATCATGTATCTATATAAAAACACCCTTACACTAAAAGGATAGGTTAAGAATAAGAAGAGATCTACAAGTAAGATCCATTAAGCAAGGGCAGCCGAGTGTGAAAGGTCGTAGCACGTCCCAATTCGAGATTGCGGCAATGTTGTAATGTTTGTAATCATTTTGTTTCTGCATGCATAGACTACAAGTCAATCGTTTGCCATGTTATATCTATGGGCAGCGTGGTCTAAGGTCGTCCTTCATTGGACCCCCTAACCATGACTGCATCACTCCAAGATCATCATTCCGTCTCCAACATATGTTGCACATGTTCCTGCAGTGGTGCAATGCAATCTATGCAAATCGGGCATAGCACCATTCATGCAAACACCAAACATTATGTGGTTTCCATCAATGGCTTCTTGTAGGTCCTACACACCTCCACGCCACACCATTGAGGCTAACTCACATTGTGCAAGACCACCAAGTGCCAACAACCTGTTACCTCCATTCCAATAGGCGTGGAAAGTAAGGGTGTAGCCCTTGTGGGGTTAAGTAACAATCTACACCACATTTTCTAAGCGTTACACTTCTAATGCCGATCAACTCAATTGTCGAAAGGTGAAGAATCATGCATTGAAGCTCAAGTGTTTCAACTTCCGTACTGGTTATTTATCTTCTCTTATTTGATTCTTTGCACATTATTTCATATAGCTTTTGCACATGCATACAACACATCTAGATTCTCATTCTAGATATCTCCTGGAATCTAGATAAGCTTGCTATCCAATTTGGAAAAAATTAGCAAGTATTGTGCCTTATGAACACTCTGCTTTGAACTCCTTTTGCATTCATGGCATTGTAATATGTGTGTACACCTTTGTAGCTTTAGTTAGCAATCAGAGTAGTAGGTAGACAACCATACATCTTTCTCAAGAGTATGCCACGTATATATCACACAAATTAATAAAACTTTTTGTTCCGGTTCTATTATCTTCTCTTATTTGAGTATCTGCATATTATCTTATATAACTTTAGCAAGCACATACAACACATCTAGATTCTCGAATTGGATATCTCCTAGGATCTGGATCAGCTTGCTACCCAATTTGGAAAAACTTAACAAGTATTGAACCCTATGAACACTCTGCTTTGAACTCCTTTTGTCTTCGTCACTTTGTAATATATGTATACACATTTCTAGCTTTAGTAGCAATCAGAGTAAAAAGTAAACAGCCATACATCTTTCTCAAGAGTATGCCATGTACAAAACACACAAATTAATAATAAAAAAATATTCTAGTTCTATTATCTTCTCTCATTTTATTCTTTGCATATTATCTCATATAGCTTTCGCACACGCATACAACACATCTAGATTCTTATTTAAAGTGTTGTCCCCTAGATATCTCTTGGGATCCAGATTAGCTTCCTACCCAATTTGAAAAACTTAGCAAGTATTGCACCTTATGAACATTCCGTTTTGAGCTACTTTAATCTTCCATTCTCAAGTATTTGGAGCTTTTCTGCAGTCCAACATTATTGAATATCATTTTATGGGATCAATTGTATAGAGTAATTTACAAGTTGTTTCTTGTATGACTGATCTCTCGCAAGTAGTCATTGCTTGTATCACTCATCTCATGGGTAATCATTCCTTCTATGACCCATACCTTGTGAGATTGAATGGTCCACTTGGCACTCGTTGCACCAGACGATGTTCACAGTAGTGAAGGGGTGGAATTGGAACTAGCGAAATGAGCCATTACATTGCATATCATACGATAATCAAGACTTCTTTGGGTGGTCACCCGTTCCAATACTACTCTGATGCAAGTGCATATAATAGTGGATTTTTTCCCACATTCAAGCCCGCTTAGCTTGGTACCCATCTGCAAAACCTTAGCATATATTATGCCTTATAAATCATTCAATTTTTAGCTCCCTAAAGTTTCATTTGGTATATGGATTTTTTCTGTAGTCAGTCATTCTTGTACCTAGAGTATTTATACTCGCTATTTGTTCTATGACCGCCTCACATGAATAGCCATTCCTTCTATGACCCATCTCTCATGAGCTTCAATGGATCACTTTGGCACTCATCACATCAAGTGATGCTCATGGTGAGGTGGGATTGAAACTAGCAAAATGAATTATCACATAGCAACAACCATCATTATCAAAAATTGTACTCAATAACCGAAAATTCCCGGGAGGTCGTCCATCCTAGTACCACTCCAACTCAAGCATGCTTAATAGTGGACCTTTTCCCATCTTCAATTACACGCAGCATGCTACCCCATTTGCAAAATCTTAGCAAGTATAATATCTTATAAACCATTAAAAAATATTTAAAAAGTGTTTGAGATGTCATAAAATTTTATAAAGCAATTTGGAAAAATTCATGTGTATATTTTTTTGTGATTACCAATAAATTATTGTTAGGAGTTATCTATGGCTAATAGTTGCCAACCATCACCACCTACTTGCATATGGTCTATACAATATTGTATGCCAATTGTGCAAAGGATTATTCCTACATGTTCAGATCCCAAATCATATTAAAGATGATGATCCGTGAACATTGTAGTTCATACATAATATGACTTGTTTTCAATTCAAGCATGTGTTGTATATCATTATATAGATAAGTGCAATCTTTTCTGTGTATGTTTATGATAAATAGGTATGTAAATATGTACATGTTGATTCTCTAAATCCCACAATGTTGTTCTAAGAAGTGCCTTGGATTGTTAGAGACACACCTCTACAGGCTGAATCTATAATGTGTAATTTATTTTTGTCATCAACAAATCATATTGTATGGCCAGTCAACCTACACTTATCACCCTTCATTAGTCCATTGCCAAAATGCAAGGTTCCTTTTCTATGCCCATAAATTTATCTGGAATTCAATGACTGGCCTTAGGTGCAGATATAAATATTTCAACATTACGACATAACACAAATACAAATTGGTGTTAATTGAGGTAGACTCAACCCCCAACTAACTGCATGTAAAAAGTTTCGCTTACCTACTTAAGATTGTCCTTGACAACTAATTGTAACCTTGCCTCCACAGGAATGGATGTAGGCCTGTATTCTTCCATTCTGAATTCCTTTAGTAGCTTTTGTACAAATTCGGGGAAAAAAATAGATTTTTCTTTTTTCAAAATTTCTACAAGAACGGTAATGAAATAAGCCAAGATAAATCATACCAATTATTTGACAAAGCCCACCTTTCATTGCATTGATCAAATTGACTTTGCTGCCTTTGTTAATCAGATAAGCTATACAAACAATCAAAAATTCTCTGTCTTCAGCTGTATCTTTGCCATGAAGTTTGTATCCCAAGGAATCACATCTTGAAACCACTTGTTATAGAATGTTCACACATAATGCTTGAGGGGTTTGCTTCCAACCATAGAGTGATTCCACCGACTTGCAACTAAAATGTTGTTTGCCTTTTACCTCAAAACTTCAAGGCTGCTACATTTACAGTCCTCGGTCCATGTCTCCGTTTAGAAAAGTGATTTTTACATTCAACTGATGCACTTTCTAACCAAATTTTCTTGTAAATGGCAATCCCAATCTACTGGTAACCATCTATACTATAAGAGCAAATGTTTCTTTCTAATAAATTCCTCCTAATGGATAAAACTATTTGCGACTAACCTTGCCTTGTGCTTACCAACAGAAGCATATTCCTTATACGCAATCCTGTAAGCCTATCTACACTCAATGGCATTCTTCCCTTGAGACATGTAATCAAGAACCCGAGAGTTATTCTTCACTAGACAATCATACTCAGGTTGCATAGCATTATCACAAATTTATTCACCAAAGTGCATCATCAAAAGAATCTGGTTCATGTGAATCAACATCCGTACTAGTCAAAGCAACATTACCCAAAACCAGCTGGCTTTGAAGGAGATTGTGGTCTTGTAATGTGTTCTTCTCTGTGTGGGGGCAGTTTGTTGAATGTTGCATCTTCTAATGCATTGGAGGACAACCGTGGTTTTTTTTTAAGTGCTACTAATTGCTTCGATTTCAATTCCAGGTTGTATTACATCCTCATCAATCATAAGAGCTTCATATTTTTTTCAGAACTGCTCAGTCTACAATTTTCTCAATTTCTATTAACATTTGCCTGCTTATTCTAAATATGTTCATAAAAAATATCTCTACTGACAAGAAATTGATTCTTCATAGCATCATATAACCTATAAACTTTTAATGTGCCACTATAACTAATGAGCGTATATCCTCCAACTTATGCATTTTTTCTTCAAGAGAGTATGCATAAGCTTAAGAACCAAAACATTATTGAGCATTTTACTTGAGCCTTCCTCCCTGACCAGGCCTCTTCTGTTATTATAATCTAGAATACCCCACAGGACACATCCAATAAATATTGAATACATTGCTATATGGAAAACGTCTACCAAGAATCTGCTTGGACGATCCTTACCTTTCAACATACTAGGTGCCATTTCCATTTTCATTCCATCCTTATTCTACACCATCCATGCTGCTGAGGTGAACACGGGATCACCTGTCTATGAACCCCATATGCTTTTCAATGATGATGATAGTCCCTTGAGATTGTCCACATATTTGCCTCCATTATCTGTCCTAAGGACTTCAATTTTCTTGCCACTGTATCTTTCAACTTCTACCTAAAGGATTCGAAACCTTTAAAAAATTATGACTTTGCATTCCAGAAATAAACCCCGAAAAATCCTGGAGAAGTCATCAATAAGAGTTAGGAAGTATGACGAACCTCCAACATGCACTATTTTCAATTTTAGAAGTCCAAGATAAAACGATTGAGATGCTCATATCACTGATGCAACAAAAAAGTTTTTGGAGTTAATGTATTCTATCAATGCTTTCTAATTAACTATCCATTAAATTTATGTCACAGTGTTTCCAAATTTCATGGATTCTAGAAGCAACCTCCTTATAGCTGCTGTTTGTGTTTCTTATGAGACATTTTCTGAGATAGACCATTAATCTTCTTTACCAATTTGACTACAAGCAAGTCTTGACTAAAACCTAGGATACATAGGACATTTTCAATGGTGTGTACTTTTCCATTTGGTAGCCTCATAGGAAATTCCCGTCCTCCTACCAAATGTGTTGTCATCTCCTACCACAACACTTTGGTTGTTGCAACTGATCTTGTCCAAACTGGTCAGCCATTCCTTCTTGCATGGCATACACTTGGTTGCCCCTGAATCAAGGTACTGAATAGCTTTTGACAAATCCTTAGCCATCATTGTCCATAATTTCAGAAAAAAATGCCCCTTTGTTCTTATTTCCTTTCTTATTAAAAAAAAAAAAAAAAAAACCCTTTTCTGCCTTATGCAACCCTTTTAGAATGCCCATTATTATTACTTGGTGTGCACGCCCCTTCCTTCTTTCATTTTGCTAAAACTTGTCACCAATCTACCTCTGTAGGTGCATCGATTGCTTCCTTTTGCACTTAGTATTGATAAAATTGTTTTTTCTAAGCTATCTTCATCTTCGTATTGCTTATTTCTTTCTTCTCTGTGCAATAACAAGCCACCTAAATCTTCAATAGAAACAGCAGCTATCCTGAGTGATACTGGATATGCTTCCTCCAGCAGCATACTTTATGTCCACCTCAAGCTTCCAAAGCAGTTCTACTTCTATCTACAATGTTTATTGCCGTGTCTTTGCACATATGCCACTAACCTCATTAGGTGACAATTTATCACACATGATCACCACTTCACCATTGGAATGTGGTGCAAGATCTATTTACTCCTTGGAGCCTTTGCTACTAGGTAGGCAATCTTACCAGTTGATTTGCAAGGGCATTTCTAGTCATCAGGGCATTTCTAGTCGTCACTTAACCAATGTATTATCAGAGGACCCCACACTTTGTTAAAGCTTGGGTATATCTTTAAACATTTACCCGCAGAACTACCAAGCTCATCAACCTGACTAGACCATTTTAATATCCAGCAATGTGGCACAACAGTTTTTGCAAAACATTTGTGTCCCATAATAATCCACAAAGGGCTTCATATTCAAATGCAAGTTCATGTTCTCATCAATACTATCATAATGATTAGTTAAATTTTTACCCTAAATATTTTGTCTTATCACTCATGATGTTATTAATATGCATGAATAATCGTTTCCAGGTCCGTGTTCATTAGTGTTTTACATCAACATATTTATCAATATATTATATCTATAACCTATACATCATTTCATAGACCAAGATATGAACACATGACAAGAGAGTTTATCTCCAATGACACACTAATATTCAAAAACATTCTCATTTCTTCCTTAACATGAAATGAATAAAGAATAAGCATTCAAGTGGAATTTGAGGCTGGAAGTAAACAAACAGCGTCTTTAAATAGGATGATCTTTTATCTAAGCATGACGTCATATGCCACACTCGAAAATCTGAAAAAATAAATCATAGCAACATTTATGGAATCAACTGTAATGTCCTTTTTAGGGCAGATTTATACAATTCTAGAATTTGTGATAAACCCTTAAAAATAAAATGCAAATTTTGATTTTTTTATCAAACCCTAACCACAGAAAAATTCAAAATTCTGAAAACACTTATTATAAATCAAAATTCAATATGTAATTGCCACAACCCCTTGCAAAAATTAAAATAAGTATAGCCATACAAAATACTCCAAAATCTGGATTTTTGAGCCAAATATATAGCTGGAAAATATTATAAAAATTATAAATACCAACTGAAGAAGTGTATGATCAAACAACAAAATCACCCTCAAATTGTCCCAAAAACTTCAATTTCAAACCCTTAAAGTGGGTCGCTGCCCTAGGAGAAGGCTCTCAACTGGATCGCTTCCCTTGCAAGAATTCATTACAGCTGCATACCACCTCCACAAGCTGCCCAACTGTTACGCTCCACTTGGAAAGATGCCTTAGACCAAAAATCTACCAATTCCCGCTCAAATATGACCTCTGAATGAAGTCATCTGTTGAACATTGAAGGGTTTCATCCTCAATATCTGAATACCAAAGAGGTTTTTCATCCTCTAGATCTGAAAGCATAAGCAAGCTGCTCAAACTTATAAAATATCAAATAATAGATAAATAATAAATGCTCAAAATGAACCCCTCCATCTTCTTTTATACATTTTCCCCACTCGGACTCCAAAGTTACTTTATTTTAATAATAAAATATAAGTTGCCAACATTACTTTTTGGCCATTGAGTCATATTATTAATTTAACTTTAAGTATTTAAAAATACTTTTTATTTTAATAATAATATTATTATTAAGTTGCCCAAAAGATTACAAATGACCAGGCCCAACTTAAATAATCTTAATTATTTTAATCTAGAAAAGGAGACATTACAATCAGCCCTTCCTAAAATCCCTTGCCCTCAAGCAATTGCAACCGTTTATGCTCAAGTATCACTATGCCAAAGTGATGAGTCATGTTGTTGTGCTCGTAAAGTCTGGACCCTATACCTGTCAAATGAGATAGCTCCTACCAGAGAACAAAGTGTGATATATCCCCAATGGATACTGAATGCATTTCATCCTCAAGATGATCCTCCAAAAATTGTTGATGCCTGAAGGCACCCACAAACTCCCACAAGATTGAAAGCAGCCATATGCTCTCATTGTGTTGTCCCACTTGGCTCCTTCCACCCAATGAAGGATCTGGAATACCCAACTTTTGACTCCCAATGGATTCTTCCATGATTTGGCAAGCTCCTCCCAATATATGGTGAAGATCAGAATATGGATAGGCTAGAGGCAAGTTACAACAACCACAAATCACTTGAAATTTCATCCACATTAGAATTGTTATGTCTGATTTGGTTGTTCTCTTCTGCTGGAATCTTTTGCCTATATCATCCAATGATAGAATTCCCTTGAGGTGGGCAAACTCGCAGCTATTCATGACTACTAACAGCAGTCATAAGCCTGATTTTTTTTTTTAACTCAGCAACATGACAATGGTATAACAGCTACCAACCTGAATTTTATTGAATGAGACAAAACTATGAGCAATGTAGAAGCTGATAGCCACCATATAAGGACTGAAAATTTGAGATCAACAAATCTAAAGTTGGAAGCCACAAACATATAACTCAGAGTCACCCGGATTCCATACCATTATACAAAATGCATTTTGAGCCAAAAGATCTATCTTTATTCTTTCACCCTGCTTAGAATGATGGCAGAACTCAAATAGAGATGTGTTAACCTTCCCATAGTGTGAATTAACATTATAAGAGTGCTTACCATGATGACAACAAATCTGAAATGGCATAGTATGAAACAACAAATTTGAAACATGATTTTTTTTTTTATGATTTATCAATAGGAGCCTTTGAGCAGTTTGCCTTGACACAACCATCCTTGCAATGCTTGAAAGATTGATAGGAACTTCTAGGGCTGTTTCTATTGAAGAACCTTTACTTTCCACTTGCATGGTGGATTCCTTTATGGGCTGCTCACTAACTTCTTTCATATCTAAATTCTCTTGCTTTCTAACTTCTTCCTTGGGATCCTTTTGAAGTTTTGTCTTTCCATCTTTCTTCTTCAAACTTCTATTTCTATTTTCTATGTATGCCTCCAAGAATTCTTCAAAGGTATTATAAAATGTGTATATATTAGCCATCTTATCATATTCATCAAAAGCAAAAAGTTTGACCTCATCTCTATCAAATTGCTCTTCCAACTATGCCTCCTAAATAGGATCATTCTTTTGCATTATTCTAAATGAATCTAGGGCTTTAAAACTGATAGAAAATTGCTTCATACGCTGATTCTTGATATCTTCGCTTTTCGCTTGTACTTCTTGTCTTGTTTTTCTATTGATTTCTTCAAGACGGTCCTTAGCTTTTTCCAGCTCTTTTTGTATTTGCATCCACACCCCTTGGATAGGATCCATGTATTCTTCTTAAGTTGTTTGGATACGGGTACGGGTACGTCTAGGATACATGGGTACGCCATTTTTCAAAAACCTTGATTTGAATACATCATGGATACGTCTGTATATATTTTTTTTTAAATATATATATATAAACAATGCATACTTTTCATTTTTTTAGTAAAACACTTGAAAATACAAATAAAATTTGATAAGCAAATAAAATATTAATAAATATAAAAATATTAATAAATTTAAAAATATCGATAAATATAAAAATATCGTCAATCGATAAATATAAAGTATTAATAATATTAAAATATTATTTTATAAAGAAAAAATAAAATAAAAAAGCAGTCAATGTATTGTCAAAACCTTACAATATCATATTATTAATCTCCAAAGAGTAAGTTAGGGTTACGGTAAGTAGCAGAGTCATTGGCAGTGTAGCGTGGGATGACCACAAGCCTCATAACTTTGGCAGCATTGCAATTGATGGGAGACCCGTCACTCAGCCCAGAGACCACCTTAATGTCAGGGAAAATGATGAAGTCGTGGGTAAATGAAAGTTGTTGCAGCGACAAGATTCCAATGTCGGGGTACTTCCTCCTCATGATTGCAGTCTCTATGGCATTTGTGACGTACTCTCCTACGCAACACAATAACGACACAACCCAATGATCTTTGGATGTAAATTTGGCATTCCATTTTAGGGTTTTTTTGTTGTTTTCTCTCTCTGTGTTTTTTCCTGAACTTCGACGAATTTATCCGCACTTTCACAGCTTTAAAAAATGACGATTTTCAAATTTTTAGGTTGAAAACCCATAGAAAATGTCTTGAAGATGTCTCAGAGGTTTCTGGCACTATTTTCTGCAACACAATATTCTTCCTTTGGTAAGAACTTAGGTCACCAATCCATTCTAGACAACTCAAATCCCACGGTTGGCCAAGCAATGGCTCTGATACCATTGTAATGTCCCTTTTAGGGCAGATTTATACAATTCTAGAATTTGTGATAAACCTTTAAAAATAAAATGCAAATTCTGATTTTTTATCAAACCCTAACCACAGAAAACTTCAAAATTCTGAAAACACTTATTATAGATCAAAATTCAATATTTAATTGTCACAAAACCTTGCAAAAATTAAGATAAGTACAGCCATACAAAATACCCCAAAATCTGGATTTTTGAACCAAATAGATAGCTGAAAACTATTATAAAAATACCAATTCAAGGAGTGTATGATCAAACAACAAAATCACCCTCAAATTGCCCCAAAAACTGCAATTTCAAACCTTCAAAGGAGGTCGTTGCCCTAGGAGAGGTCTCCCAAGTGGATGGTTGCCCATGCAAGCGCTGATTACAACTATGTACCACCTCCACAAGGTACCCAACTACTGAGCTCCACTTGGAAAGATGCCCTAGACCTAAAATATGTCAATTCCTACTCAAATATAACCTCTGAATAAAGTCATCCGCTGAACACTGAAGGGTTTCGTCCTCAATAACGGAATACCAAAGAGGGTTTTCATCCTCTCGGGCTGAAAGCATAAGCAAATTGACTGTAATGTCCTCTTTTCTATATTAAAATAATTAATAATATTATGGGCTCGGTCATTTCTAATCTTTTGGGCAACTTCATAATATTATTATTAAAATAAAAAGTATTTTTAAATATTTAAAGTTAAATTAATAATATGAATTAATTGGCCAAAAACTAATGTTGGCAACTTATATTTTATTATTAAAATAAAGTAACTTTGGAGTTTGAGTGGGGAAAAAGTATAAAAGATGGAAGGATTCATTTGGGAAATCTATCATTCATCTATTATTTGATATTTTATAAGTTTGAGTAGTTGGCTTATGCTTTCAACCCTAGAGCATGAAAACCCTCTTTGGCATTCAAATATTGAGGATGAAACCCTTTAATGTTCAACGGATGACTTCATTCAGAGGTCATATTTGAGTGGGAATTGATAGATTTCAGGTCTAGAGCATCTTTCCAAGTGGAGCGCAGCAGTTGGGCAGCTTGTGGAGGTGGTACGCAGCTGTAATCAGCCCTTGCAAGGGCAGTGATCCAATTGGGAGACCTCTCCTAGGGCAGCAACTCCCTTTGAGGGTTTGAAATTGCAGCTTTTGGAGCAATTTAAGGGTGATTTTGTTGTTTGATCATACATTCCTTCAGCGGGTATTTTTATAATATTTTACAGCTATAAAATTGGTTCAAAAATCCAGATTTTGGGTATTTTGTATGGCTGTACTTCTCTTAATTTTTGGAAGGATTTGTGGCAATTAAATATTAAATTTTGATCTATAATAAGTGTTTCCAAAATTCTGAATTTTTTTGTGGTTAGGGTTTGACAAAAAAAATCCAAATTTGCATTTTATTTTTAACGTTTTATCATAAATTCCAGAATTGTATAAATCTGCCCTAAAAGGGACATTACATCAACTTACTTACAAATTGAGTTGTTGGGTTTCAATACCCATTTATTATTTAAAAATTAATATTTGGCTTTACCATGTGCAGTGCACCACATAAAAGAGAGATCAAACCTCTTAAACACAACAAAGCATTGTACATGTCATCATCCTTCCAATGAATTTATAAGAGGCGTGACTTTGCAAAAACAAGCAATGACAAATGGCAAGATTCCACTAAACATGAATTAATTCTAGTTACCTAATCATGGCCATCATGCCCATCATCATAAATGTTAGTACAGACCCATAGGCACATCCATCCAATCATTTAGAAGATTAATTAGCACTTTCACATCTCATGCATTTATGATTGGTTTTCCGTAGCCATATACTTTACCGTCAGTGGAAACCATAATTTTTCTTGGGAAAAATATGCAAGTTCCATTTTGAAGAATATATAATTTGTTAGTTGCATGTCAGCAACATGAGTTGAAAACAATAAACAAGTACCAAAAAATGCAACTTCCAACCCCAGAAATGTAAGCGTTAGTTTTTACAATCACTAGAAAATATTAAAGATAGATATAAAGATCATATACGGACAAATAGCCTACTTTAAAACTTTCTACTGAAAGTTCATTTCTCGCACATCTAAAACTCTGGTACTAGGGGATGAAGAACTGGTGAGGGACAGCATGCACAAATCAATGTGCACACGCTGAAGCCAGACCCTTGATCCCCGGCAATAACAGTACCTCCACCAACCAACAGCAACATGAAAAAAGAAGCCAGCTCAAGTTTGAACCTTCTGATGAGAAAGAACAAAACATACCAAGCAAAGTCTACACACTCTGATTGCATTAGAAGCTACAACATACAGAATTACTGTACCCTTGACTATGCAGATTATAAAGTAATGTGGTGCTTGCTGCTTTCACTACTAGGTTGTAATTTGAGGCATATAGACATATTACTACAAAACAAAGGGGAATTTTATCATTTATAAGTATGTCATGTGACCGATCTAATAAGGCTCTTTTTAATTTCATTATTTAAAGCAATCTCTGCATAACTAATTTAAATAGAATTAAAAAAAGGTCAGCATCAAACAACTTCAGAAGGGAAATGAGCTAAATTAATCTAAATTCCTTTAGTTACAGAGTCTTCAAAGATAAATAAGTTAACCTATTGTAACTTTTATTTACTGATTAATCAATACCATTTGCAACCTAACTCACATTGCAATTGAAAGTTGAGGTCATTCTTACCTAGATCCAATACCTGAATTCCCAGGTATGGATGAAGAGGCTTTGGAATGACAATAGTAGTGTGACCAGCATATGCCATCAGTAAAGGAAGCGCTGCAATTGAAGGTAAGAACAGTTTGCTGTCTTCCATAAGAAGCAAATAGTCCAATCAACATGTCATTCAGTATAGACAATGAACCAGATCCATTATTTCCAAAACAAGTAGACTACAAAAGTAGAGAAGATCAACCACATATATATTGTAGGAAAAACTCTGCTTAATTTAGTGCTTAACAATCCTATCCAAGGTGAATACAAGCATTACAACTACTGACAGAAGATGAGCAAAACTTACATGCGCCAAGGAATGTCAAGGACATCATCCACAAACCCAAGAAAAAGCATAAAACAAATGGATCCCAATGCTGCATTGTACTCCACAAGCCACTGGTGAAGATAAAATGCCAGAAAAATATGTCACAATAAAATCAATTACAGCAAGTGATATGAAACAAATGAACCATGCTGTAAACCAATAGCAAACAAACATCTTTGTTGATGTAATTCTCTATACATATATAACAAATAAACAGCATTTAACATTCCTTAACAATAGACACGCAAAGTCACCTTGAGACATGGGGGTGTGGAGTTGGGGATGCCATTTCAGATTAGAGTGTGGGAGTATATAAAGTAAGGTACGACTAATATTATATATTAATAATTGCCAAAATATGGGGACTGCGACGGGTCCTTGTCCCTATACTGGAGTTTCCTAGTGACTGCGCAATAGAAGCACAGCGAAGATTCAGTCCACAAACAAACAAAAAACAATGTCTATGCTTTCAAATGAAAAAAAACATTCAGATCAAACAACCATTCCATAACAGAGCATAGTTTTCACAACGTGTATTTTTTTCAATAGTGTCAAAAGTTATATTTTTATTGATTTACTTATTGAAACATCATATCAATTGTTAGAGTTAAGACTTGCACAGGATGTGCAAATAACTTCAATATGATTCAATTAATTCATACAGTATGTGCAAGTACAAATTCAATACAGCATATGTATACATCGGCATATCCATTTATATTCCAACTTTTGACTTCCAATCATCCAAACTTGTCACCTAATAATTTTGCATGATTGCAGGATACACGAGGAACGTGCTCCCTCCATTTCCACATTTACTACACTAGACTTGCTCTATATGAAGAACTACTTGTCAAGGCTATAACTTTTTCAACTTACTGCACTATCACAATACCACATTGCTTGACTTAATGCATGTCAACATTTTGCGGGTTTCAATTACAACCTCTGCACATGGCCACAACACCATAGAATTCACTTTTGTAGGATTGTGCTACAAACGTAGCTTAAGATACTAAAGCTATAAATTGTAGACCATACACAATCCATATACAATAAAATTATGCATCATGCATATTACAGAACTGATGTTATTTATAACAATCGCCTAAAAATACTATTCCGTTCTCTTTAACTCCTAGAAAATCTCTAAACCTTTCAAATTTCGCTTTACTCAATGTCTTGGTAAATGTGTTCTAAAAATTTGAAAACATAGATCTACTGACCTGAAAAATGCCTAGACTGTTGATCCGCTACCTCTTCTTCCAATATGTAGTAAAAGCGCCTTCTTGTGTTCTTTTATTTGGCATCAGGGTAGACGGCAGTTGGTTTTTCTATGTACATTGATAACTTTAGGTGAGATTTCGCCTTGCCAACGGTTGGAATTCTGGTTTTGAAGGATCTAGGCTAGCACTTGGGTTTGCATCTGCATGACTAATTATGTGCAATAGTTTCTAATCTGATTTCCAATTTTAGCGTGCCATGCTATAATTTCATTCTAAAAAGAAATTTGTGATTGCTACAGTGTTTTGGAAAGAAAAACATTTTCTTGTAAGCTAATACAAATGTTACAAACAAAGTCTTCTTGTCCCTGTGATGCACGAAAAACCAACAAAATGAAGATGCATACGGTTAGCATGCAATGGACCCACTTAAGCATTAAGTCAGGTTACATAAGTGTATTATAATATTCCAACTAAAACCCCAGGAAGAGGACTAGAATACATTCGTAACCAACCCTATCATGGCAATCAATGACATATGCCAATTGGCTTTCATCAATAACATCCCATTGGAAATGAATCTTGCTAATTCATTGCATCTACCAATTCTGCCATATTTATCGATGCTTAAATATACAGAACGAGTCAAGTAACATTTCCTTTGAGGAGAGACAAATGGGTAGCCTTTAGCCACAAGTCAACCAAAACGTTCATATTAGTATTAAATGGGCTCACATAGTGATCTGTAAGTAGCAACACTTACTGAAATTTCAGGCTAAAATACTCAAGAAATTTCAAATTTTCACTGGTGTGGGAAAAAGTGGCAAGGATAAGCCCTAACGAAGGGGTGCCAGACATGGTAGAGCAAGTGCGGCTGGGGGAAGTAGCATGACTACATTGGAGAAAAGTCATTGAGTCTTCACTGTAGTATGTGTCACCAGAAGCTGAGTAATCATGATGCTAGACCTTATCATTAACCAAGACTAAATCATTAGTCCATATGTCCACCACCGAGCAATGTATGGAAGGAAACAAGGAGCAGTTGCATTAGGAGTTGGACTTGTTGCCAAAAAATCTCCATTCTGAGAAGACCAAATAGAGGATGTTGAACAGATTTCTTGCAAAACAATCTTTGTAACCATCTCCCATGGGAGTTACAGGGTGGTAATTGTCCAGGCGTCTATATATCTGTATAAATATTGCCTCATAGAAAGGAACCGGGTCACTGAGTTGGCCATTGCGAGAATTGATTGTTAGATTCACAAGAACTATTGTGAGAATTGATTGTTAGATACACAAGAACCATCTTTTGTTGGCCTTAGGTAGTTTAGATATATTACCAGCAACCTTTTAGCACTGAAGATATACATAACTCTTTGTGTACAGTGAAATCAAGTATTAAAAAGCTGTCTAAAGGAATTGATTATAGTTTGTTTTGGTAGGATCTAGAATGCTACCCTAATTTTTAACATTTGTTCCACTCAACAAGTTCAGTGCTTGATTATTAACACTGTTGAACCTAAACAGAGCAAAAGAATGCAAGAGCAGACTTTGAGCCCTGCAGAGTTTTGGTCAAAATAATTTGAGTGAAGTTGCTCGCTGAAATTGATCCCACCATCAAATTTGAATCAAGTATGTATGTAGCAAGCTCTTAAATTGCCAAAAATTGTTCCATCACCCAGACTAGGAAGCAATCCACTTCAAGAGGCAGAATGTTACACAGGCATATAGATTCTGAAAGATACCTGAGAATAACCAATGTTACTGGTTCATTTTTGGTTCTGGTGCGGGTTCGAAGAATCCGGTGGCCATTTTTTGTTTTCCTTGGGTTCGTTATTGGGTTCATCCGTGCAAAAAATATAGAAATTCTACCCTGATACATAGGAAATTAGTGTCATTGTCATTAACCACTAAACAGATAAAAGATAAGTTGATAAATGATAAGTATAGCCATTAAACAAAAATGATAAATCATTTATATTAATATATCAAATATCAACTATCAATAATTATCCTGGGGCTGTAATTAATTACAAGATACATCAAACTATAAAATTCAATCTTCATGGTCATATTGCTCTTCATCGAGAGCATCAACATCATCATGATGTTGTGGTTCATTAGACGTAGAACCACATGGACTATCAGCACTGCCACTTCTGCTAGCTACGTTTTCTGTGGTCGAAGCCAAAGGATTGCCAATGTCATCTAATGAGAAGCGGGATATGCAAGCATCCAAGTCAACAACCTCTGGATCTATATCCCAATGCTTTGACATCCCCTCCTTGTACTTTGGGTTCTTGTGCGATAGAAGACGCAAATTAGAGTGTATGTAGACCAACTCCTCGGCCTTTTTAGCTTCGAGCTTGTTGCACTTATGTGATTGAATGAAGCTATATGTGCTCCAATTCCACTCACAAGAAGATGAATTTGCAACCTATATTCAAATTTAAACATAGATTTTAAAATTTTAAAAGAAAAAGAAAAACTTAAAAACTTAAAAAATACAAAACTTACCTGTGACAAGATCTTGATTCCAAGACGTTGTAGGTTCAGTGATCCTTGGCCATGAAGGTACTACCACATAGGACCATCCTTCTTGTATTTGTCCCAAAGAGCACCAAGACTATGACCTCAGGAGGTAATGAAAGCCCCAAACTTGCTTGTACCATGTCTTCTATTTCAGGATCAGGAAATGTCCTAGACAATGCCAATTTGTACCCTTCAGCCACTTCAACATCCCTATATGGTGGCATCCTCCTTGGCAAAGAAAGGATCTCCGTGCTATAGAAACGAGAAGTCAATGCAAAGGCAAGGAGATGTAGTAGGGTGGTCATTTTGTTCCACCGCTCAACAAGGATACAATGCACTTGTTTGAAAAAATTCTCCTTAGAAACTTGCTCTTTTTCATTAATGATGAATTTTATTTTCTCAATCATTGAGTCTATGCCATCATATATTTCTCCCAAACATGGCTGATCCATGTCAGCAAAACGGATCATACTCATGATAGGCTCAATGAAACTCAATAAATCATCTATACGAGCCCACCAATCCTCATCTAGGATCAAGTTTTCCACTCTTTGGGCCCGCTCTTTGCTCGCCTCCCTCTCTACACCCCACAAGTTGTGGATGACCATATTGCTAAGTGCTTGTCACACTCTCACAAATCGTCTCAAGATGATTGTGTGAGAGCGAATCTAGTCGGAGCAACCTATTACAAAATTAAAAATATAGTTATACAAGTAGTAGATTAAAAAATAAAAAAGTTATAATTTTAAAACTAAAATAAAAATACCTTCAACAAGTCCAATGCTAAGAAGGATCTGAAAATGGCTTGAGAGTGTTGATGGTTGGTAACAAATATTTGAATTTGCTCAGCTTCATCATACACTTGTTTGATCCAGTCAATTTGCTTCCCCATCTTTTGCAACATGAGGTTGATTGAGTGGATAGCACAAGGTGTCCAAAAAATGTGTCCATATTTCGCCTCCACCAACATCCCCTTGGCCTTGCAATTTTTGGCATTATCTGTTACAACTTCGATAACATTTTCAGGTCCAACCGCCTCAATGGGATTCGATGAGGATGTTGGCAATGAACTCTGCATCCTTCACACACCCCTCACAATCAATGGCCTTCAAAAACATTGCCCCTTTAGGGCACATTGCAACCACATTGATCAAAGGCCTGTTTCTTGCATCTTTCCATCCATCAGAAACAATGGAGACCCTTGTTTCACTAGTTTTTCTCTCATTCGCCAATAAAGTGGTGCAGATTTTTTCAAACCCTGGACCTTTGTAATGTTTTTGGGGCCTCATTGATTGCTCTCACCATTTCTTGCCAATATGGTGATCGAACCACATTGAAAGACAACCCATTTGCATATATGCATCTTCTGATCCGCAATCTCCCTGCTCTCATTTTGAAAAGACCTATCCAATGGTCCTCTTGTTCTTTTGTTTGGAAGAGAAGCCTCTTCTTACATAGAGGGTGCTCCCAAAAATGGATGTCTTCCAACGGGCACAACTGGAGAACCGCCAGTAGGACTTGGGAAAACAGGTGGCTTCCCTGATCCTTTGCCTTTCTTTGCTAAAGGGTGACTGAGTCTCATGGCATGTGCACCATCTACATCTTCTTGTTCCTCGATGAATTCAAGGATTTTTGAATGTGGCAATGGAGAGTTAGTCTTCCCCATGCAAAATTTGATTTCGCGTTCAAGAATGTGACATAAATGTGCTTTCACCCTAAAGTATGAGCTAGTGAACTAAGAATCACAAATATTGAATTTCCAAATATAGGCCCCACCACCTGAAACTTGGTCTATCCGTGTTGTATATTTCCACAATGGTGAGTGTGTCAAGTCCATTTTGTGTTGCCTTTGGCCAATGAAGGAAGAGCTACGAGACATTGTAATAATAGTATACATAACTACAAGTTAAAACACAAACACAAAATTTTAAAAAATATCAAAACAAACACTAGGGCAGCACCTAGAAACTAGTAAAAATTTAAAAAATGACAAAAAAAATAAACATAAAACCTATTGTTGACATTTTTTGCCCAAAGGGCAAAATTGTCAACCTTACTATTCAGAAGATGGTCTTATGTGCCAGGTTGTCTTATGAATCAGTTTTGAGTACTGAATAATGAAAAGGAAAAGGTTTTGCAAAGTTCAATTAAGCCTAAATGCATATCTACAGTGACCCAAGGAGCCATCTACAGTCAGGGATAAGCCAAGGAAAGAGCCTACAGCAAAGGAAATTACAAAGGCATCCTTCGGAAAAAAGTCCGAAGGAATTCCTTCAGACTTTTTGTCCCAAGGAATACTTCGGAGAATAAACAAAGGAAAGACCATAGCGGCCAAAGAATAAAGCCCAAGGAGTAATTCCTTCGGACTTTTTGTCTGAAGGAATTCCTTCGGACAAAAGTCCGAAGAAATCCAAGAGAGGAGACGTCAGAAAATCCAAAAGTTCAAATGAATAAGGACCCCTGCAAAAAACCCAGGTGCCCTACAAAAAACCCGGGTGCACTACAAAAAGCCCGGGTGCCCTATAATTTTTCCGAAAAGCCACAAAGGAAGGACACAATCCCTTGCAGAGGGCACTTGGTCAGTGACAGGACCATTCCAACTTTCCCGAAGGGCACAAAGGAAGGACACGAGCCCTTGCAGAGGGCACTTGGTCGATGACAGGACCATTCCAACTTTCTCGAAGGGCACAAAGGAAGGACACAAGCCCTTGCCGAGGGCACCTAGTCGGTGGCAATACCTTTGCAATTTTTTCGAAGGACATTTTGCCGGTGACCAAAGAAGACAAAGAAAATACCTTCGGACCAAAAGTCCGAAGAAATTCGGAGAGTTTACAAAGCAAAAAAACCCAACAGAAAAAGTCCGAAGGCAAAAAGAGAAAAAACAAAGGATATCCTTCAGACAAAAGTCCAAAGGAATTCCTTCGGACTTTTTGTCTGAAGGATTAATTCGGGAAAAGAACAAATGGAAAAAGCCCGCAAAGTAAAAAGCCCACAGAAATTCAAAAGACAAAAGCCCGGGGGAAAAGATAAGTCAAAGGACAATTCAAGCGGAATAATTGTCCGAAGGAATTCCTTCAGGCAATTTGTCTGAAGGAAATCCTTTGGACAATTTGAAAAGGCAAGGTCCGAGCACAGATAAGCCGAGGGATATAAAGGCGCAGGAAAAGTGAGGGCATAAAGCCAAAGGAGATATCCGAAGGGAAATAAAGCAAAACAAACTGTCCGCGAGAAAATGGACTAACAAAAGATCCGAAGAAAAATCCAAGACCAAAGACAAGTCTGCGGGAATAAACCCAAAAGCAACGCATGCACAGAAACAGAAACAGAAAATAGATAGCCAGGAAATAAATTCAACCTGAATTTATCTCTCACTCAGCAAGATAGTTTTCCATGTAAGCACTTTCGTCTGTCTCAAGCTTGTAACGTTCCAACAACTCAACCAGAGTTCCAAATTCGGACGTCGAGTTGACTGTTCTAGATTTAGAATTGACTAATTGTTAACGCCACATCTACTAGGAGTTTTCCATGCAAAGGAGAATAATCTCTTCGTCCAACTCAGCGTATCAAACGTTCCAACTCGGCGTCCAACAGATCAAGTCAAAGTTCTAAAATTGACATTGGTGTTGGATTCCATGCATGATATTATCATCTCATACTTTCAAACATTCCAGCAGCTCACGAAGAAGCTAAAATTGACATTGGCGTGGATTTCCATGCGAAGAGAGGTGGGCGTTTCAATAAACAAAGACAAGTCCACTTCTTCTAGCGCCAAGGAGCTTCATGCAAAGACAAAGGGAAAACATATTTTATTGAAAGGCAAAGTCAGCCTTGAGTTAATCTAAGTTGATACTCCTCTTCTTTTTTTCAACACCAATCTTTTGGCTTTTGTAATTCTCTATAAGTTGGCTTTTCAGCCTTGATTAAAATGATCCCTCTCTTAGCAAGACCAGACTCTGCCATTGGAGAGTTGTGTAATCTCTTCAATCAATAGGACTGTACTTTCAGATTTCAAATGCTGGCATAGTGTATATTCATTCAGCAATTTGCATGTGGTAGATTTCTCTCCCTTCCCAAATTCTGATTTGTACCTAGTTGCTAGCTTATCGTATTATGTAAGTCATGTAAGTGTTCTTTATGTCTTTTGTTGAAGCTGTAAGTGGATGTTAGGTGCTTGCAAAATGTCTTGTATCAGACCTCTCTCCATCGTTTTCCCTCATGTTTTGGTCATTGGATCGAACCTTCTCATGAAATACTTATGCATAGTGGTCGATTGAAATCGAAGGTCTTCCTTTTCCCTTGTTTGTTTAGTGTTCAAGGTTCCAAGTAGAGTGGATCAATCTTTTGGTCTATCACTGTTATTAGGTAGGATTTCCCCTTAAAGTTTCCCTCTCCCTTTTCCATGGTAGTCCACAGCATAGAGTAGAGATCCTCATTGATACATCTTACAGGAACCAGCCTTCTTTGGAGGTTCTTCTCACCATTGAGGCACCCACCCTCATGAGAAGATCCCATTGTTTCAACCGGATAGAGGATTGGCCATTTCATGAACGTCTTCGATTCAGGGTGCAGCTCTAGGTTAACAACACTTACCTTGACAGCAAATGGCTTCTCAATCACCGTAGGCAAATGACTAGAATGATGCTTGATGAAGATTCAAACCTACAGCAACAATGGAGTTGAAGTATGCAATGAGAAAATTAGAAAAATAAGAGCCAAGTGTTTTTCCTCTTGTCACTTTGTTCTTCTCATTTGTGTTGAAGTATGCTTTTGCTTTTGGCTTTTAGGGTTGAGGAAGGTGTTTTTAATTGTTTGATTGCACTGGGTTTAGAGAAAAAGGGAAAAAAAATAAAAAAATATATTTTTTTGCAGATTTTGGCCGCTAGCGACTGTGGGTTCACTGCCCTAATGCCCAGGGTTCGCCCTTGGGCACCCGGGTGCATTGGGGGTTCTTTGGGGCCCAAGGTTCGCCCCTGGGCCCAAGTGCGTTGGGGGTTCTTCTGGGAAGAACCCAGGGTTCGTCCCTGGGCACTCGAGTGCATTGAGGATTCTTCTGGGAAGAACACTTTTGCGCATTACCTTCCTGCTCCCATTCCTCTGTCTCAGGGGCTTTGGCATTTCCATGTGCTCCTTTCATTCCCTTTACAGTTATCCTCAACGTTACCGATTCACCGGTTTTAACCTACGTTGGGCACCCCGGAGCAAACCCTGTTCGAGTCCGAGGTTCGGTTTGCCGCCCCAACGCCCCCGAGTGCATTGGGGGAAATGGTGCCCAGGGGCAAACCCTAGGCGTTGGGGCAGCAACCTGAACCCCAGACCCAAACAGGGATAACTGTAAAGGGCACAAAAGGAGCACATGGAAATGCCAGAGAGCCCGAGAAAAAGGAATGGGAGCCGGAAGGTAATGCACAAAAATTTACCCACACGAACAATAATATCCCCACCCTAACAAACATGCTTGCAAGATTATTATCTATTATGTTGAAGAAGAGACGCCAAAAATCCTCAGGAAGAACTCAAGTATGAGGAGAACCCAAGGCTCAAGTCTGAGGACTTCAACAAGGAAACTAGATCTTCATATTCAAACCTTGTCCACTCACAATTCAAAGTTGAGCCATAGAGGAAATTCCCCCTTATACAGAACAAGCAGATTAAGCATTGGAATAGTTGGATTCATCAATTGGAAGTGTACTTCGGATTTCTGGGTTACAATGACAAACAAAAAATACAACTTACCAGATTAAAGTTGATGCGGCATGCCTTGATTTAATCAAAAACTGGCAAAGAACATTAGCACTAACTCAAGTTTACATTGGCAGTGCTAGTGTCAACACCAAAAACAAGGAGAAAATGTATACGACTCTGAATACTCTTGGAATTTGCAATAATATATTAGGAAGTATAGGTAAAGTACATTGGCGGACTTCATCCTTAAATTAGGAAGGAGTTTGCATTGGTCAACGATAAGTTCTTGAGAAGAGGCTTACCAGAAGGCATGGCAAAAGGAAAGAAACCAATCACAGAATTGTCCAAGTCTAAAGGAAGGAAGAACAAGAAGCTGAAAAGCACCCAGACGAAAGGTAATAGTAAGATCGAAAATGTGGCACGGAAGAACCCAGAGGCTAAAGAAGGAAGAATACAAGAAGAATAATCATTCAAAGCATTGTTCGGCTTTAGACCCCAAGTTGATTCCTTCAACAAAGAAGGCAGAAAGTTATTAAACTCACAGGGAAAAGCTGAAGGGAATGGCAAAGAACTAAATGACGAAGTCACACTATTGGCACCATTAGAAAAGGATATGCTTAAGGGGTGAAAATCCTTCAAGCTCCAAGATAATGAAGGTTGTTTTAAGAAAGAAATTAAAGGAGAAAGTTGAGTGCGCATAGAATAGAAAGTCACCAACAAATTAAACTTCAGAGCAAACATTACCAAGAAGGTTATATAAGTTCAAATTTATATGAACTTGATGATCCAGGTGGATTAACCAATAGTGACTCCCGCATCAATGCTCAGCACATTCTCTTGGCCTACGGTGACTATGGATACACCTTTTTGGTCTGCGTCAATCCAAATGGACATGTGCCACTAGATTCTACCGCAAATCATTGTTGTTGCTTAGTTAGGCTTGCACTAACGGCAGCAGATCCCCCCAACGATCACTATCTACATGCTTATTCTCGCCATTTGATTGTAGGGACACCTCTCTAGTCTACATTGGACCTACACCACCAGATTCTACTGCAGATTATCGTTGTTGCTCAACTAGCTCCGTGCTAACAGCAGCAGACTCTTCATGAGGATCAGCACCCACATGTCAATCCTCTCCATCCAAGTCCACCACTATGTTACCGCACAGTTCTTGCAGTTCAGTCTTGCAAATCACTGCTCAACAATAACAGCAATTGGTGATGTCATACCATAACCATTAGGGATAAAGAATCACACATGGAAACGGTTTAACTTCCATAATGGCTCTCAAACCTCTCCACATGTAAATCCATATATACATATCCGTAACATACTGCAAATAGGATAGGAGTAGCAATTAGGCTAAAAGATGGCAGCCATACAAGAGTATGCCATGTTCAGGACAAACAGATAAATAAATTACATTTATTGTTTCAATTCTATATCTTTCTCTGTCTCTTTTGCACTATCTCTCTCAAAGCTTTCGAACACATACATAACTTGATCATATTCCCATCAAGAGAGTTGTCCACCGCTTCACCATCTGGGCACTGGATCAGTGGTATCAAAGCAGTACATCTCATTTTTCTATGACCTGTCGAACTTGATTGAAGTATTTGAGCCTCAACATCAAACCTCGAGATCCATTAGACTACTTACCAGACCGGTTCGACAAAATGGCCAAACCAACGAAAGAGGAGATTCTTGTTATGATCAAAACCGAAATTGAAGCACTCATGAAGCAGAAGAAATTTATGTTTGGTCAGTTTGCAGAAATCCTTGAGTGAGCGATTCCATCAACTTCATTATCAAGGAAAGCTTTTGGTGATTGAGTCCCCCCTAGGTTTCAAGTAAACCTAGACATTCTTGTGTTTGAGGGTAAAACTAACGCAAATGTAGTAGATGCCTAGTTAGATCAGTTAGAGTCTTACTTTTCTATGAATGATTTTTATAACAAAGAAAAAATAAGGTTGCGCTTCTTAAAGTTTCTTCACCTATCAAGAAGTGGTGGCAAGGACATTCTTTATAAGAGAAAGACCAAATAGAAGACGAATCAATCTGGGATGATTTCCTGGAAGCCTTCAAGGGTGAATATTACCTTGAAGATGTCTATGATGATCGCTACATGTAGTGGTTACAACTACAGCAAGGACCAAACTAATCAATCCAAACCTACATCAATGCTTTCCATATTCTCTATGCAAGACTGGGCTTTTTTGAGACAAAGCAGCATCGAGTCCTCAAGTATCAAAGTGGCTTACGACCATCCATTTAGTTTAGGCTAAAGCTAATCAAATTCAAGACAATGGGTGAGGCCTATCGCTATGCGGCAAGAGTTAAAGAAGAAAGGAAAGGAGACAACCTCCGCACCAAATAACACACCTACTTCAGATAAGACCAAGCCATCTAAGTCGGGCAAATGGTGCGATAAACACAAAAGTAGTAGCCACTCCAACACAAAGTGCCATGCGCAAAAGACCTTGCCTACACAGACAAAAACAAATGATGATGTCAAGCCCTCAAACAGAATCATTGACACAGATCCTAGTGTTCTAGTCAACGTTGCCCAAGCAACCCCCATGGTGCTAGATGTTGAAGCAAAATACCTATTCCATTCACAAATGTGGGTACATGGGCAGCCACTAGATTTTCTCATCAATCGTAGTAGCATGAAGAATCTCATTTCCGCAACAACCGTTAAGAAACTGAATTTGCCAACCATGCCTCATTCACAGCCTTATAAATTGGAATGGTTCAATTCTTGCAACAGCCACGCTATTTGCATCACCCTTCAATGCGACTTCTCCTATGCTATTAAACCATTCAAGGGAAAATTAGTTTGTGATCTATCCCCCATTGATGTTTGTGATGTACTCCTTGGACATCCATACATGCATAGCCACAAGTGTATGTACAATGCCAATCCTCGCAATGTAGTTATATCAGAAGGTAGTAAGAGATACCAAATTGTTGAGGTGATTCCATGCTGCAACAACTCCAAAGAAGATTGTGCCATATATCTATGCATACTCCACCTACTACATTTCACCATCGATTGACACACGACCTCAAGCGGCAAAGACAAATCAGATTCTGGAAACCATGTTTACACAAAATTGTTCTATGCTTATATACAGAGTCGTCAAAACGGGTCAGCTCCCATAGCAAGCCAAATGGTCCACCAAGCAACAACTAGAAGCCAAGGTTCCACACCTGCTTCCTAAACTTAACACAATCGAGACTGTTGCTTTTCAAGGAGGGGCAATTGATCCAAGTGGATTAACCAATAGTGACTACTGCGTCAATGCTTAGCACATTCTCTTGGCATATGGTGACTGTGGAGACACCTCTTTGGTCTGCGTTGATCCAAGTGGACCTGCGCCACTAGATTCTACTGCAGATCACCGTCGTTGCTCAGTTAGTCCTGCGCTGACGGCAGCAGATCCCCCACAAGGATCACTACCTACATGTTACTTCTCGCCATCTGATTGTAGGGACACCTCTCTGGTCTACGTTGGATCTACACTACCAAATTCTACCGCAGATTATTGTCGTTGCTTAGCTAGCCCTGCGCTAACAATAGCAGACTCTTTACAAGGATCAACACCCATGTGTCAATCCTCTATCTACTTCCTACAGTGTCAGTCTTGTAGCTCATTGCTCAACAATAACAGTGGTTAGTGATGTCATAACATAACCGTCAAAGATAATGAGCCACACATGGAAAACGTTTAACTTCCATAATGGCTCTCAGTGCTCTCAACATGTGAATCTATATATACATATCTGTAATATACCGTAGATAGGATAGAGGTAGCAATTAGGCTATAATATAGCAGCCATACAAGAGTATGCCATGTACAAGACAAATAGATGAATAAAGTAAATTTATTGTTTCAGTTCTATATCTTTCTCTATCTCTTTTGCACTATCTCTCTCTCAAAGCTTCCCCACACGTACAAAACTTGATCAGATTCCCATCTAGGGAATTGTCCACCGATTCACCACCCAGGGATCAGATCAGTGGTATCAAAGCAATACATATTTTTGTATGACCTATCGAACTCAATCAGAGTATCTGAGCCTCGACGTCGAGCCTCTAGATCCATCAGACTACCAACTCGACTAGTTCGACAAAATGGCCAAACCAATGCAAGAGGAGATTCATGTTATGATCAAAACCGAAATCGAAGAAGCACTCATCGAGCAAGAGAAATTTATGTTCAGCCAGTTTGCAGAAGTTCTTGGACGGGCAGTTCCATTGAATTCATCATCAAGTAAAGCTTTTGGTGGTTGAGTCCCCCCTAGGTTTCAATTAAACCTAGATGTTCTTGTGTTTGAGGGTAAAATTAACGCAGATGCATTAGATGCCTAGTTAGATCAGTTAGAATCTTACTTTTCCATGAATGATTTTTCTAGCGAAGAAAAGATTAAGGTTGCACTTCTTAAAGTTTCTTCCCCTATCAAGAAGTGATGGCAAGCACATTCTCTATAGGAGAAAGACCAAATAGAAAACGATTCAACACTAGGATGATTTCCTAGAGGCCTTCAAGGGTGAATATTAACCTAAAGATGCCTATGATGATCACTAAATGCAATGGTCAAACTGTAGCAAGGACCAAACCAGTCAATCCAAGACTACATCGATGCTTTCCATATTCTCTATGTAAGACTAGGCTCTTTTGAGACAAAGCAGCATCGAGTCTTCAAATATTGAAGTGGCTTACGACCATCCATTCAGTCCAGTCTGAAGCTAATTAAAGTCAAGACGATGGGTAAGACCTATTGCTATGCAACAACCATTGAAGAGGTGTTCAAGCAAAAGGGAAAGGAGACAACCTCCTCGCCGAAGAACACACCTGCTTCACATTAGACCAAACCATCCAAGCCGAGCAAATGGTGCGACAAACACAAAAGCAACAATGACTCCAACACAGAGTGCCATGCGCAAAAGACCTTGCTTAGGCAAATAGAAACAAAGGATGATGTCAAGCCCTCAAACAGAATCATTGACGCAAATCCCAATGTTCTAGTTAGCAAAGCACATTGCACAAGCAACCCCCATAGTGCCAGATGTTGAAGTAGAATGCCTATTCCATTTACATATGTGGGTACAAGGGCAACCACTGGATTTTCTAATCGATGGTGGTAGTATGAAGAATCTCATTTCCGCAGCAATCATTAAGCGAATGGATTTGCCAACCATGCCTCATCCATAGCCTTATAAATTGTGATGGTTCAGTTCCTTCAACACCCAAGGTATTTGCATCACCCTTCAATGTCACTTCTCATATGCTATTCATCCATTCAAGGGAGAATTAGTTTGTGATGTAGCCTCCATTGATGTATGTGATATACTCATTGGGCATCCATGCATGCACAGTCACAAGTGTATGTACAGTGCCAATCCTCATAGTGTAGTTATATCGGTAGCCAATAAGAGGTACCGGATTCCTAAGTTGATTCCATGCTCAACAAATGCTGCAACAACTCCAAAGAATATTGTGCCATATAACTATGCATACTCCACCTTCCACATTTCACCGCCGGCAGATGCATGACCTCAAGCAGAAAAGACAGATCAGATTCTGGAAACCATGTTTACAAAGAACTGTTCTATACCTGTATATAGAGTCGTCAGAACGGGCCAGCTCCGACAACAAGCCAAATGTTCACCAAGCAATAGCTAGAAGCCAAGGTTACGCACCTACTTCCTAGACTTAATGCAATCAAGACTATTGTTTTTCAAGGTGGGGCCACTAATCCACGTGGATTAACCAATAGTGACTCCCACATCAATGCTTAGCCCATTCTCTTGGCCTACGGTGATTGTGGAGACACCTCTTTAGTCTACGTTGATCCAAGTGGCCCTATGCCATTAGATTCTACTGCAAATCACTGTTGTTGCTCAATTGATCCTGCACTAATGGCAGCAGATCCCCACAAGGATCACTACCTACGTGTCAATTCTCGCCATCTGATTGTGGGGACACCTCTCTAGTCTTCGTCGGATCTGCACCACCAAATTCTACTGCAGATTATCGTTGTTGCTCAACTAGCCCTGTTGGCTTCACAAGGATCAACACCCACATGTCAATCCTCTCCACCCAGTTATGCCACTGTGTTACTGCACAGCTCTTGTAGTGTCAGTCCTCTAGCTCACCACTCGACAGTAACAGCAGTTGGTGATGTCATAACATAATCGTCAAAAATGACAAGTCCCACACAGAAACAGTTTAACTTCCATAATGGCTCTCAACCATCTCGACATGTAAATCTATATATACATATTTGTAACTATCGCAGAGAGGATAGAAGTAGCAATTAGGCTAGAAAATAGCAGCCATACAAGAGTATGCCATGTACAAGCAAACAGATAAATAAGGTACATTTGTTGTTTCAATTCTATATATTTCTGTGTCTCATTTGGACACTCTCTCTCTCAAAGCTTCCGCACACGTTTATAACTTGATCAAATTCCCATCTGGAAAGTTGTCCACTGGTTCACCAAATGGGCAACAAATCACCTGACAGCAAAGGTCTTGGCAAGAACACTAAAGATGCAGTCAAAATCCTCTTTGGAACTGGTGACCACAAAAGTTAAAGAAATTTGAATCTATGTAAAGATATGAGTGAAGAAAGACTTATAAGGTGTGAAGGAGCTCTCATTCTGGTTAAGGAAGACGAAGAATCGTTCTCCATTAGAGCTTCTCCCAAGATCCTTATTTTGCAAACACTTCCTATGCGTTGTTCATGATATTAGCATTAAATTGATAGGTCTAGTTGGGCAAGTTTTGGTGTGTAGCTCTTAAGTTGTGAACAGTAAAAAGTGGTAGAGTGAAGGGCCTAATGGTGCAGGATACAAGGGGGGCCATAGGCCTGTATTTAATGAAGAGAGAGGAATAACGGCCAAAAAAGAAGAAGAAAGCTCCCATTCGCAAAGGAAAAAAGAGAAATTTTCAAATGAGTTGAGGAGATAGGAATGATTAAGGAGGCAAAACCCTAGAAGAGGAACAGCCCAAGGAAATACAACGAGCAGTGGAAGGAATCAAAAGAGAAAACCCTATCCAACAGAAGCCCTTTGCAGAAGCTGTCAAAGAAAATAAAGGGCCAGAGTGTGAAGGACCTGCATTTGAGGTTGAAGCAGCAGAGGATAAAGAGAACAGTTCCAACCCTTCATCTGCAGCCGAAGAAGAAAATGGTAGTGTCTCACTTTCCATGTTCCTAACCCTGAAATGCTTTAAAAGATTAAAAGGAATGAGGACAAGTAGAAGCAAGATTATGTTTGTTTGTCTGTATAACTGCTGTGCCATCAAGCAAGTTCTGAGGACTGGCTGAGGAATACATTCATTAAAAATAAAAATGGTGTAAGTTACTGTTTTTGTACAATGATTAGACTGGAGATGTTTGTTATTATATTTCAGTCTCTGCAAATGGCCAAGAAAGTAATACAGAAGGGATTTGGAATTTGTGATAATGCCCTGTTCAAAGCTATGGCCTGTGCTTTGGAAGTTGGGTTGGAAAAAATTAAGGTACTTGGAGAGCCCAGAAGGTTGGAAATCTATAACTGGCCCCTACATTTTTTGAATGTGCTACAAGAGCTCCAAAAACCCTCGGGAACAATCCTGAAAGTTGACAATGACACCACCACAACTTGATTACCTCGCATGAATGCCAGAGTACTTATATGTTTGAATAGTATTGATCAATTGCCAGAGTCTCTTTCTATTAATGTCAATAGTGTTTGTTATTATCATACTTTGGTTGGTCTAGGGGGGTTGTCGGCGTATTTTTCTGTAAACAAAATGACCAGTTGAAATAATTGTGCCCTAGATGTTTGGCTATGAGGGGTAGGTTGAATAAGTCTGATGAACAGGGTATTTCTAACCCTCAGTTCAAAAATCACCCAGACAAGCAACATTAGTGAAAATGAAACTCATAAACGAATATACACCCCTTAGTTAGTGTGGTAGCCTTTTGATAAATCTTTAGAAATCACAGGAAACTCTAATGGCATAGAATTAGTCTGTGTCCGTAGTCAACATAGAGGTGCAGATCTGAGTAGCTGATACAGATACGGGTATGGATATGGATACGGGGATCGGATATGTGGATACAACAATTATTTTGGGACTGGATACGTATTTGGATACAGACATACCAAAAGATATATAAACAGTTAAAAATATAAAAAAGAGGGTGAAAATTTTGTGTAGCTGGTTGCACGTAAACTGGGAGGGTATATACACACTATAATTTATATGATTATATGCACGAGTCCCCTAACCATCCCCATTATTTTTAATCCCACTCAAATTAAATATAAATTTATGAATAATTTTCTCTTGCAGAAAAAATGCAAGATAATATAGCCATATAAGCAAAACTAACCACAATATGCATAGAGGAAACAAAATAAGTTAATAACCACAAAACATACTCATAATTCAATGCCAAATGTCATAATATTCAAAGGCCAAACTTAGATTAGTCTTATAACAAGTACATAGTGCAAATGTTACAATGTATAGACAAAAATAAAGACAAATCAGCATATTAAATCAACAATCCTCTTCGTTGCAAGCTCCTTAAACTCCTTGGCGCCAAATGGCTAGAGGTAATAGTATAGGATTAGCAAAAGGAAGGAATTTCAATCCTAAGCAATTGAAAAAATGAAGATGAGAGAACAAATGTGCAATGAGAGGTAAAAAAGCAATGAAAGGTAAATGTGGTGTTGTTGTTGTTTTCTTTTGATAAAATGAGCGTGAAAGCTGTTTCTAGGGTTGAGAGTATATTTTATTTTGTTTTTAATTGTTTTTTGAAGTCCATGTTTGACTTTTTATTAAGTGTAATTAAAAAAAACTTTAAGAAATAATTTTTTTTTTCCAGCAGATACGCAGGGGATACGGGCAGGATACATCCTACCTCCTACGGATACCCCCGGATATGTCCAGGGATGTATCCAGGCATAACGTTCAGGGGCATATCCAGTCATAACATCTATGGGTGTATCTGCAGGGGGCAGGACGTATCCTACCTGTAGCCCCTGCATAACCTGCCCGTACCCATATCGTACCCGTATTGGACGACATGGGGGTGAGGGGGGGGTGTATAGCCGGTAACGTAGGTGCATATCCATCAACCAATCATTGACATAAAGGTCAGTTAAAACAAAGAAGAGAGTATTGGTATGCAGAATGCCAATAGAAATCAGTCAGGTCATGTATAAGACAGTATAGGACACTGTCCAAGCTGTGCAAAGCATGAATTCGAAAATTGTTAGCGCTGTCAACTGTTGTTGAAGGATCTTATATGCCGGTAGCACAAAAACTACAAGGTATTATGGAAGAACAAAATATCTTAGATGGGAGAAAGAATGCAGAGGAGCAAGACTCACTGTTACGTATCTTAAAGAGAGGCCCAATTTCTCCTAATGATTCCACAGAAGAAGAAGATTCCCTTGAAGAAGTTAGGTCTCCAGGGCAAGAGCATGTTAAGAGACAGGTCAAATTGGCCAGGAGGAGGTGTAAGTGAATCTGGGGTGATGGGGAGCAGATAGAAGCAAAGATACGTGAACCCCAAACTCTAGAGAATGAGGATAGACAATCCAAGAAGAATGGAAAATAACCTGAGAAGAAAACCAAGATACCAAGATGTGCAGACAGGCTCTCCAAAAAACTTGCTTTTAAAAGAAAATTTTAAGTTGGGAGGTTAGAGGTTTGGAAGCCCCAAAGAGCAAAATGGTAGTGAGAATGTTTGAGAACTCCAAAGATGAGGTTGATTTCATGCTTCTGCAGGAAGTCAAAGCTACAAGCAACAAACTCCATTGGATTCAGAAATTTATCTAGGACTGTGGTGTTTTCCACTAAGCATGACCAAGGGTGTCACAGGGTTTGGCAGTTTTTTTGGGTAAAATTCAAAATTCGCCGATTTTTATTAGGGCATAAAAAAATCAGGAAAGTTCATTGTTTTTTTCTGGTTTGCTTTTTCCTCACCATAAAGTATATTTTACTTGGATAGCGGCCCCACTCGAAGATGAGACTGCAAGCCCATTTGATACTGGCTCTGATTTTTTCTGGTTTTGCGCCACTCAATACCGTGTGGGTTGTGTTTATCAGCAGTGTCCATGGATGGAGTCGTGACCCGAGTTTGTTGTGAGGTGCCATGCGAGGACAGCCAGATAGGGTTCAGATCTGTCAGCGTTTCCCACAATGGAAATCTGGTCAACTAACAGACCCTGAGCACCCAGCTTGAAGAAAATGGTTCTATTTTCACTACTTCCTCCAACATAGAGGTGGTGCTGCACCTGATTGCAATATCAAAGGCCAGGACCTTCATGCAAAGAATCTAAATGCTTGCAAGCAATTAGATGGGGCTTATTCAATGGTGTTCTTGACCGCAGATAAGCTGGTATCAGTGTGGGATCAGCAGGGGTTTTGGCCCTTGGTCATGGGCAAGAGCAGCAACAACACTGTGGAGGGCCGTAGTATTTGCCTCTTAAACATGTGCTTTGGATTTGATTGAGGCCAAATACGAGATAGAAGTACATGGGACCACTTTTATAGAAAAAACTGCATATAATATTTTTTTTTAATTTTTTATAGGGTTTGTTTTAAAATTTTATGTTTTTATTTTCTTTCCTTTTTTAATAATATTTTTATTTTAAAATTTAATATTTTTTATTTTCTTTCCTTTTTAATTAATATTTTTATATTTTTTAATATTTTTTATTATTTTATCTATTGGTCAAATTTAATGGCGATTTTTTTTTTGAATTTTATCCATTGGCGAACTTAAACCGAATTTTATTCTCCTTGAACTCGATCTCAAAACTTGTGACTTAGGGTGAGAGGAAGCAGTGCTTTTAGTGCAGCCAAATTGAAAAATAAAATAATTGAGTCAGGTATCTCTCCCTGTAACAGATTGGTCTTGGGAATTTTTTAAGAGAATGATGAATTGTTTGGGGTTGCAATGATTATCAAGAAAGAACCCAGAATTAAGAGTGGATGCATATTAACCTCGAGAAGATTCCTTGGCTGATTGGAAGTGACTTGAACATAGTGGAGGACAGATAATGTAAGTTAAGGATGGGGCCCTTGTATTCTTTTGGAAGGGTCATGAATTGTACTACTCGTGTAAAATGAAGAGAATGTTGGGAGTACAGGCCTCATTGTGGAAAAAAAGGGAAAGAATGTAAAGGGATCCGGTTCACATGGTACAACAATCAAAAAGGAAGACAGAACATATTCCAGGGTTGAACAGATTCATGCGCAGTAAGGGTGCCTTCAAAACAATTCAAAATGAAGAAGTTAAAGTTGTTAGAGTTGCTCCTTTTGATATATCTGATCGTCATCCAATAAAAGGCTGCTTTGATTTGGCATCTCAAAAGGATGAGTGTAGTTCATACAAATTTATGTGTCATTTGAAAGATGCAGAATGTCTTGAAGGTGTGAGGATTCTCTTGCAGATCACCAAAGCAACTGCAATTACAAAGTCCAAGATTTTCATATGGGAGGAGAACATGGAAGCACTACAGAAATTCATGAGACTGGATGGGAAAACCATACATTTCTTTATCTGGGACAGTCAATTTGGAGATCCAATGAGAGGGATTTCTCTTCCAAATAAAAAGCAGCTACTGGAAATAGAAGTTGCAGATGATAAGAATCTTTTTCCAGTCCTAGTTAACATGCAAAAGAAGTTAAATATAAATTGTCGTGCTTTTTTTGAATCCAAATTGCTATCAATATGTCTCCCCTATTGACCTGGAAAGAACAAACTCCTGAGTGGGTTTAAAGACAAGGATGGCAATGGCATGGGTCATATGAGATTGTCAGATACTTGGGGATCCCCTTTGATGTAAAGCCTTTGCTCTTAAAATATGTAGGACTGAGTAATGCAGATCATTAGTAAGAAGTTGGGAAAATGGCAGGTACATATACTCTCACTTGATGACAGGTTTCAGATATGTCAAAAGGTTCTCTCCCTCACTATATATTACTCTACTTGTTGGTTTCTAACTAAGTCTAATTTGGATCAACCTCACAGAATAGTAAGAGACATTTTATCATCAGATGGGAAGGGTAACAAGAAAAGACCCACAATTAGTTGGAAATAGTGCATCACCCCAAGAAAATATGGGGGTATGGGAATTAAGGATCTGAAATTGCAGGGTATCGCCTTGGCAACTAAATGGATTAACAAAGCAATGACAGGAAGTTCCCCATGCAAAACTTTGATCAGATATAATATTATCAATGCTTATCCTAAAGGAAAATCTAATTGGAATGGGTTTGGGCAGATTTGATATCATGATTGGAGATTTTCCAACTACAGTGCAAGGGTATGCCATCTACAACTCAATATGGAAAACATGTAATGGCATTCAGATCCTTTTGGTGGAGATTGTCCTGGAACAATAGAAAGCTAACTTGTATGAGAGGATGCTCAACACCAAAATTGGCTGAACACAGCATTAATTTTTTGCAAACTTTCATGATGAGAGACAATGGATGGAATGGGCTTATCTTCAAAGGTGGTATGGGATTGCTGAAACTGAATTTACTTGTACAAGGCACCATGCAATCCTCAAGGGGATAGTCATCGATATCGGTATCAAGACTGCTGGGAGAACTTGAAATGGATTAATGGAACTCAGTTTACCTTTTCCTCCACCCAGGATCTATAAACTAAGCTAACTAGACACATAGACTTCTCTTATAAACTCAATAAAGTTTGGAATGTGTCTGACACTCACAAAAAATCGACTTGGAGAATCAATTTATTCTCTTCTTCTTGTGTAGAATGCAAAAAATGTATGTTTAGGTGGCTCCTACTATGGCCGAAACTTTAATTAAGGTATGGTTAATGATAATTGTCTAGTTTGTGGGTAGCACAATTCTACTAAGCAAGTATTCTTTGATTGTACTTTTGCAAAAAATGTATGTTTAGGTGGCTCCTACCATGGTCAAAACTTTAGTTAAGTCGGGTAATGTTATTGATAATTGTCTAGTTAGTGGATAGCAAGATTCTACTAAGCATGTCTTCTTTGATTGTACTTCTGCAAAATTTGCTTGGAAAAAAGTTTTAGTGGGGTGGCAAATATGTGCTGGCAGGGTTATAACTTCGGAGGATGTGTGATCTTGTTCTTTGGAAAATTTGAAACATAATCAGTTCTGTGATATATTTTGGCTCCTTGATTCAGGACAGGTAAGAGGGGACCAAATTAATAGCAGCCTTTACCCGCAACCTAGGCTCAACACTCTCCAATGGACTCACTCTCAGACACAGCACATACAGACTTGAGATCAAATCACACTTTTATTTCATTCATATGACAGTATTTCAAATAAGTCCACACACATGTGCACACACTTGTCTTGCTTATTGAAATACAAACATGAAGATGAGACCAGTACAACACAGTCCCTCGATGGGCTTCAGCAGTTCTTACTACTGCCTACTCTCTTACAGTCACACCCACTTTTCCCCAGCTGACACTACTCCCACTCACACAATTGATCTCACCCACTGAAGCTACTCCCAGCTCATTGATTTCAATCTCCTTTTCCTCTTCACTGTAATCTGGAGGGCCTCTTCAACTTCCCCTGTTCTTGGAGAATGGTCCAAATGGTAAAATTCATCAATCTGTGCAGTTACTCTTATTTTGTAACCAACACGGGTGAAACCAATGGTTTCAAAAGCACCACAACAATTACGTAACTGACAGTTAATGCAGACAAGCGGTTTTGTCATCTATCAAAACAGGGTCAACTTGAACCCTATCAGATGACTGAAACCTTTTTCACTTGATGTTCCTAGGGTGTTGAAGCTCTGGAAATGTTTCTGGGATTTGCTCTGATTATCTTCGACGAGTGCAACAATGTCAACACCACCGACGAGTCACAACCACACACCGACACACAACATATCTTTTTGGGTGATGCAACATTGCTCAACAACCCCGGATGCTCCTACATTACTCCTACTGTAGCTGAAATGTTAGCTAAGTCAGATATTGTAGTTGATAATTGTCCTTGTAGATATCTTAACAAGAAGTTTTCAACTCTGAAAGTAGGCATTTCTTTACAATGAAATTCACGCAATGAAAAACTCTATATAATAGAATTGATTATAGTTTGTCTTAGTGGATTATGAAGAATTACACTGACATTTTTCTTTCATTCCATTGACCAGGTTATGTCCTAGATTACAAACATTTTTGAATATCACGCAGAGCATAAGAGCACAAGAGCAGGCCAGAAGCCCTGCAAATCATTGGCAAACCAATCCAAGTGAAATTGCTGACAGACATTGACTCCGCCATCAAATTCAGATCATATGGTGGAGCTGAAAATCAGACTAGCTCAACAAGCATTCTCTCTACTATCAACATGAGAGGGCATTACCAGCAAAGATGTTAAGCACTATGTTGTACCATGCATTCTAGGGCTCTTGCTTGCATTTTTTTCATAATAGAACGTGATATATCATTAACTACAGCTGATTTAGTACAAGATACATCAATAACTATTTAAAACGTAACTTAGATTGATAGCACAAAAGAACAAGTGATATAAGTACTTCTTTGTGAAAATGAGAGTGAAATGAAAAGCAGAAAACTACATAAAGAAATCTGTCTCCAAGCCACACTATTTCAACTATTATTGAGTTCTCGTAGAGAGAGAAAACAACAATTGCAAATGTGATAAATGAGCCCCCAGCAGGAGTTACCTATACATGCAATTAATGCTCAAACTCCCCAAGTCAAATTCAGTGGGTGCCTCTACTGTAAAAATCTAACTCAAAGGCAATCCAAAACACCAAACCTAAATATGTATAAGATGATACTTTAATCAGTTGTGCAGTATATCTTGGGTGCTTCCCTTAGCAAGTTAGCACAGCTCCATTTTTTCTACAACCAGATTTAAATGGTGGTGGAGCACACCTCACACGTGAGCTGCACACTTGTAAACTTTGTGTTGAAGAGCCTAGGTCTAAGGATCATTTTATCCTTATGTATCCTCTCTATTTTGTGGCCAGCCAACAATAACGCACATGTTCAGACTCATAGGGCTCTTTGAAAAAACTAATTCGTAAAGAACATAGGTGTTTGACCTTATTTACTCGAGATACCTACAGCCCCAATTCCTCCCAAGCCAATGGCTCCAAACTAATACCCTCTTACCATAGTTACCTGGAGACATGGGGATACAGGTACTAGTATGGAAACAGGGATGCCATTCAAATCAGGATACGGGTATGGCTATATTGTATATAAATGTCGTCACTATAAAATGTAGGCACGGGTCCTTTTCCCTATGCTGGAGTTTCCTAGTAACTATGCCTCTCACCTCTAGAATAATGACCAGATATGGTGCAGAAGACCTTGAGCCCCACCGATGAATACAAGACTCTTCAAATAGTGCAGAATACAGAGACTTCCAAAACACCACCTTCACCTCATCAGCAACTTTTTCTCAATCTCAAATGTTACCAAAGTTTATGCTAGCACAAGCTTAGCATAAATGAACAAAGATTGATTGCTACAGGCATCTTTCCTAATGACTCTTCTGGTCTTTTGCTCTTTCTAAACACTTGGGTTGTCTTGTTCATATTTCTCATATTGTACTCTTCTATTGGTCATTTCTTGGAGATGCTCTATGCACTCCCATTGTCTTTTTTAAACATTGTAAATTTTGGAATCCCTTTAGCCATTTTAGTTGACTCATGGAAATTAATATTTAGATTAAATTATGTTCTAGCTTTAATGTCCTTGTGTCCCTATTGTTTCTGGCTACCTAAGTGGTCACCCGTCAATCCAGTGGTGTCAATGGTTCTCTATATGGTCCAAGGGTTAATTTGGTTTCTTTTGCAGTTTTCTTATTTGATTTAATACACTTCATTGATGAGGAGTTGAAGCTGTCTTCGATGAGTTTGAAAACACAAGTGGCTACTTTCTTGGTTACAGTAAGATTGTCTCGGGGGATAACACCAAACCTTTGATTGCTCTGGTTCAAGGAAAACTATATATGTATCAACTGTCACCATATATATGTCCCTACCACAAATTGGAGCATAGTGAACACTACACATATAGCTACAGTGGATGAAGGATGGACCCCAAACTCAACTAAGACCACAAAATGTGGAATGGCTCCCTGAGTAGGAAGTGTTGTTCACAACAAAGCTCTCGGATCTGAAAAGAAAAATAAAATACATGCACGTGTGCAATAATTCTATGCTAAATATATTACACAGAGACAGAAAAAATGATAATCAGAATACTGCTATATGTATTCCATATTCTCTATATCCAAAACCCCTTGGATTCAAGTGTTCATATTCATAATTAACAATAATATCAAATAAGTTCAAGACTTTAAAGTATTGACCAACACACACCCTCCTACCCTACCACCCTTCAAAAAAGTTAAACATCGTGCTTAATTGTAAAGGTTGTTTCTAATTTTCTACCACTTCTTACTTATTAACATATTCCGATTGAAAATTTAGGTCCAGATAGTGGAGAGTATGCACAAATACTCAAGTAATGCCATGCAATTTGATTAATTTTTTCATTCTGTTTTCATTATATATTGTGCTTTCATCTTCTCCAAATCCTCTTGCCATTAAGAAATTTGAGCAATTCATCTGAATATATCTTCCAAATTACCTTAAATCCCATTGCTTTCTTTACTGCTCCTCCGACTATTATTTTCAATTTGCCTATTTCATATCTCCATTTAAATATTTTCAATTGCTTCTTTATTCCGATCCTCTGACACTCTTGACAAGCATTTCATATCCACTAACAGCAAACTTCGAGCAATGTTGGCCACCATGAGCTGGCCAAAAGTATCTTATATTCCATTGCACCCAGTCCAACATGTCCTCCCTGCTAATCCTTAAAGAACCTCCTTAAGAACAGGTCCAATTTTTCCTTCCATCACACAAATCCTCAATATTTTTCTAATACAATGCAATAGTTCTTGAACCTGTCAGAATGGTCATGATTTCTTTATTGTTAATTTTTTAATTAAATTTCTTTATTATTATTTATTAATTATATTTTTGCTTACAAAAGATTGACAAGGAAGATTCATACCATACTGGGAGCACTACAATCCTGAAGATCTTTCAGCAACATCCCTTGAATATTGTTGTGCTTTTACTTGCCAACCTAACTAAGCCCTGCACAGGCTCTAGTAAGTGCAACAAATAGACAGACACTCTTCTCTTACCATACCGGCATATTACTTAGGCCTAAAGACCTAAGCACTCCCCTAAGGCACAACAACAAACACTGAGACCCATGTTGTGAGAATCAAGCTTAAAGGAACGAATACAGCATCTTACACTACAAAGCAAAGGTAAAACCATAAAAGACATCATCCACGTACACAAAGATTGCCACAAGAACATTCATAACAGACACATAATTCATCCTTTCATTCATGTATTTACATTCTTATACAATAAGTGTACATGTTACATCCATTACAAAGCATGCAATCATCATCTCGCAATGATATGATCTTTACAACATAACATCCTTCAAACCCTAACCCGATGTTTCTCCACAACCACGTCTAAATCATCTCCTTCTAAGCATATGAATCTAAATTGTGAATCCGCATCTCTCAAATGGGACCCCAAGGCCTCTGTTTATACTTTTCCTAGACCCCTTGGACCCCTGCCGGTTGTCTCATTTCTCCATCTGTCATGCCAATTATCTGTGCATCTTTGGGAATATTCTGTTTTGTATACCTTCCACGTGTCCGCGCAATGGTGTATTCTCTTGCCCTCATGGCATATGTTTTGCCTTTATCCAACCTGGATTGATCTCTTTCCATCTACATCCTTCCTGGGTAAATGCCACTTGTCAACATATCCTTTATTTCATCTTCTTCATCAAGTGTGTTTCCTCTCTTCCAAAATGTAATTCTGTAACTAAATGCATTGTGCATCATGTGTCCTGCACTAGGACTTTCTTTATACGCACCTGATCTTGTGAAGATTGTACTTTTTGCAAGTCTGCAAGACTCTTCCACGCATCTCACTCACGCATCAAATCTTGAGAAAACATGTACGATTGCCTTTAATACAATTGTAGGGTCAACAAATATAAAATGTATTGCTATTTGGAATGTTACCAGAGCATTCCAAATTCAAAAGTAAATGTATTTATAAGCAAAAATTCTGTTTCCAAAATAAATGCAGCCTTCAACATTTTAACAATATTGATCTGATTATATCCAGAAACCGCATCCAAAAACGAATATATCTTAATCTCATTTACCGTAATTTCTCCCAGAATTGAATGCATAAATGGAACAGGGAATAGATATCCAACAGCAACTGCATTTAAACTTATGCGGTCTGCATAAACTCAATTTATCATTTCTTTCTTTGGAGAATTAACTACATAAGACACCCAAACACTAGTTTCCACCTCAAAAATTATACTCACATTCAACTTCAACATACGTTCTTTCAGCATATCTAGGATTCATCACTCCTTCCAGATTAAGTTGAATTATATGGACTCTTATTTCTGTTGGTACTCCTTTTAGATTTATGTATATCCAGGAACAAGTTCTTGAATTCCTTGAAAATATGCAGGGTAACTTCTATTGATGCAGATTACCATTATGTTCCTATCACAAACATATGTGGTTATTCATCTGTTTCAAGAATCATTTGCTGAGTAGGTGGCACTTTATATTTAATAATAGTCCATTTAAAAAGGTCATGTGTAGGTGCCATATCAATGCCTACATCTCCAGTTTTATACTCGATAAAAGAAACGATGGGTATTCCACTCTTTTATTATGAATATGTACTACATTTCTAATTGGTTGCTAGTTTGTATGATCTTCCAGCAGATCAACCTCCATATTAGAACAAGATGAAGATAATTCATTATCTTCCAGTTGACAATGGAACAATCATTTATCTGATAACATAAAATCTTCTGAACATTCATCCAATTTTAGTACTTCTTCATCCAACTTATATAGTCTCTCTTACTTCATTTTTGGATGTTTCACTTGAACTTGGAGCTTCTTCCCCCTATTGCTCTGATTTACAGATCAAACATTATATAATTCTTCCATTTTCTGGTAATTTTATCTCGTCATTCATGTCTTGTTGCAGCATATTTCGGCAAAGATTTACCCATTAGAGCATTCCAACCACATAATCAAAGGAAATGGCTTACTTCCTATAAATATTCTCTGAAACATCTATATCCGAATTGATTGTATTCTTCTTTGATTCCCTATTCATAGTCTGAAATCTATATGCCATCGTGTTGATTGTTTGAACTAATCCCATGTAACTTCTGGAAAAATACTTATCCTGATCTATTTAATGGCTATCATAAGTGTTGATGCTCCCTTGAAATAATAGGATCACGCACCTGTGACTGTAGTAGTCTTCATTTTATAAGATTTTGTGAATTCAATATGCTTTGTAAAGACGAAACAGCTTTCATCAATGTTTTTACCTACTTCCAATATTTCAGTCGTTAACTAACTTCCTTCTCATCTTCAATGTTTTCATCTTGTTCATATTGACTTTACCGGCAATGTCATTTCCTCCCGTTACTTTGTTAACCAAAAACTGGTTGGCAAAGCTAACACATCCATCAAATATTGTACCATCTCAAGTGACTTTTGACATTAAATTCACACCAATCTCTTGATGTTTTACATAATGTTGCTGGAAACGATATTACCTAATATGCCTCATATTCATGACCTTATGTTGATCCTGACTCACATGGATTACAATGCCTTGCTAGATCATCGCACTTCTTTGGTGACAACTTCTGGTAATATCTATATACTTCCCTTCAAACTTTCACTTCCCATTTTCTTTTATTTTGATATGCCTTATCTCAATATGTTTAAGAGAGTAATCAATATGTACTATTTTCCAATATGCCTTTCTCTTCTTATAAAGTTCTAAGACACGCATTCTTGTTGGAACTCTCCCTTCAGCCTCAACAATTACATTGCCTCACTCTCCTATGAATATTCATCCTTCACTTTGAGTCTTCATCAGACACCTGAAGTCCTCCATACATTGTTTGAATCCAATATGTAATTAAAGTACACTAGTTGCCTCGATTATATTTTTATCACAATCTTACAGATCTTACAAAAATCATTTCAATTTTCTTCTTTTTTGATTTGCCTTGTCATGTATTTCCTAAGCCTTGAATACATACACAATACCATTCTCTTCCACATTTACCAATCATCGCTAAGTGTGATGTACTTCCTTACTCGATGGAAACAGTGTCAAATGTTCACTGCATAGTCTTCTTACGCAAACAATGAAATGCAATACATAGACATATATGCATAATGAAATTATTCTACAAATTGCGTTCCACATAATAACAAATAATGTGATCACTAGAAACTTTCTACAAATGGTCTATATATTATCCATCAGAAAATAAAAATCATATATATGGTAGTGGAAGGGTACCGTTATTCCCACCATCCAATGCATGCACCTATCCGTAACCATAATTAACAATAATATTGAATACACTGAAGGGTTGTAAGTCTTAACCAAAAGTATTCTTCAACCAACACAACACACCTCTAAGAATCTTGGAGAACACAGAGCCACATACCGGTTCAATGTTTTCCCAAGCTAAAAGCCACAAGCCATGTCCACATAACCAACACATTGAAATTCTGAAGTAAGCAAAGTGACGAAGCACGGCCTCACTCAAGCTCGTCTTTAAAACTGGAAATATGCTCACACGGGATTCAATGAAGAGAGGCCGTACTTAAGCTTGAGAAGCTAAAACTTCAACCTTGTTCCTTTTGTAACAGCAATTAACTGCCTAGGTTTTTTTATTGGCCATGTTAAAAGTGATATTTTGTTTTCATCAAATTGAATTCTAACCTATCACTATCATATAATGTAGGGGGAAAAAATCAAGTACTTACTAAAGACCTGCAATTCCATGAGACAAAAATATGATGTTATCCTAAATATCATAAGTGTAATAGCAAACTCTGAAGTATGCAACCATCATTCATCATATGGACTGATCTCTTTATCCCATTGACAAGTGGAAACCAGACAATTGAAGATGCATTGGGGTTAGCGTCCAATGTACCTAATCAGCCAATCAGCCAGATGGCCAGTATATATCTTCCCATGTGCCTCTAGTAAATCCACAATTGAGTCAATATATCTTCTCACAATAATCTGTAGTAAATCTGCTAGCAGGTTATTATCTATTCTTCCTTAGATCCGAAGTGAATATACTAGTAGGATATTATTACCTTTACCCCTGCACCTATATATGGTCTATATTCTCTATATCCATCAAAAAGAAATTAAAATTATATATGGCAGTAAAAGGGTAACATTACTTCCAAAACCCAATGCATGCACCCATAGTATACATACTCGGCAATTACTCGCCGAGTGGGCAAGTAATCGTCGAGCGAGGCCTAAAACCAGTACTCACTGCTCGAAATCACCAACCCCTTGAGTACTCGAACCTCGGCCAGTACTGGCACAGTACTCGCGAGTACTCGGTGAGCACTGTGCCAGTCATAGTTACCAAGTTCGGAACTCTGGATCCGTTCAGGATGGCAAAAAAATCCGAAATCCAAAATTCTTGAAAAAGTTTGAAAAAATGCGATCCGAAATATATATAGATATATATGTGAGCATAGTTTTAAAATATGCAAAACTGACAAATACAATGAGAAATATTAATAAAATAATATAAAATGTTAATATTATATCATGTTTATGGTTTTTGGGCAATTTTTTGCATGACAAACCTTAAAAAATGAAAAAATAAAATAAAAAAAATTTGAAAAAAAAACAGGGCCGACCCGGACGAACTTATCCAGGCCAGCCAAAAAATTCGGATCCGGCCAGATTTTGTCCAGATCCGGCCGGATTTGGTAACTATGGTACCAGTACTCGTCGAGGCTCGATTACTCGGGCAAAACGCATCCAAAACGCATCAAAAACCTCCAAACGCGTCCAGGACACTGGAAAAACGCATGGAAAACATAGAAATTTGTCTTATAAAAGCATACACCACCACACATTGGAATCACATAGCATTTGGACTCTTTGGAGCATTTGGATCGAATTGGAAGGAGATTTTTTTCGCAAACTTTCTAGGTTAGTTCATTTTTTCTTTCTTATCTTCTAAGTTCTATTTATTTAAACATATCATGTTGCATGAAGCTGAAAGTCTTACCCTTGCCTTTAAATAGTGTTGATGCCATGCTTCAAGAATATCAAGGACTGATTTAGTAGTAGGTGGTCATGGACGCATTATCTTGGCAGCAGCTATTCGTTATTACCCTCCTTTTCTGTTTGGAATCCATGGCATTGTCTTGCAGCTATAATGATTAGTGTGAACTGTGAACAAAGAAGTAAGATCAATGAAATTCAATAGATTTATTATGTTTGTACCTCACTAGTCCTATGTGAATCTTTGTGGCACTGTAATCAGTAATGTACTGTAGGCATTAGAAAGACATTTCATAGTTTTATTTCCATTACAAATAACCTTGCCAACGCAAACTCCACCACAAACTTCAATACTTTATTTGTAATGGTATCTACATCCATGTCATGGTCTTTTAAGTTTTAAGTTTTTAACTATCTTCATATATGTTTCTTGCTGAGTTTTTCCCAATCTTTGATTATCACAAGGGATCCTTACTTTGGAATGCCAAAAATCTCATTTTTTAGTTTTACACCCAACCAAATGTAAATATTAACTTCATCTCTTAACAAATTCTAAGTAATTTACTTGTAAACATGTTATCATCATTATGTAATTTTTTTGTTGTTTTGATTCTTGAACATGTTGCAGGTTTACCATTAGACTTAGCATACAACGGCATCTGACTCTGCATTAGGATCAGAATCAGTCGGTGGTAGCCAACCAACTCCCCCTAATACTTGCACCATTGCTTGGAAGTATGCCATACGGATTGGAACGTCTCAAACGACTACAATTTGTACGTTTTGCTCGAAGAAGATTGGTGGAGGCATCAATCGCTTCAAGTACCATCTTGCATGCATTCCTTCATGTGATGTTTTGCCTTGTCCTAGTGTAACAGAAGAGGCAAAAAGAGAGATGGTTGCAGGAATTACATTGTTGGACGAAAAAAAATTAGAGAGGGCAAAGATGCAAACAGCTTTAACAGTGGCCATTGGTCCCACATCGACAAAGGCAGCTATGACAGAAATTGTGGGCTCTAGTCGTGGTCCACGCAAGCAAGGCACAACCACCTCATCAAGTTCGAGCTAGCGACACAACTTTTTTGTGCCTAGAAACATACCTAGGGTATAACCTTCGCTACTAGGTACAGGATGAAACAAAGAGGCGCATGCAGAAGCAGATAAGGCAAGTGCAAATTTTTGGTACGTCAACAACCTTTCCTTCTACGTGGCGAAGAGCCTGTACTGAAAATATTTGGTGACAGCATTGACAGTTGCAGGGAAAGAGTACAAAGCACCCTCTCCAAGAGACTTAAGTGGGAGATTGCTCAAGAATGCAGTTGAAAATGCAAAAATAATTGTGGAAGATCAAAAGAGGTTGTGGCGAAAATTCGGATGCACCATTCTTTCTAATAGATGGACTGATGGAAAGAACTGCACCCTCATCAATTTTTTGGCGGCTTCAAATGGTGAGCTAGTTTTTTTGAAATCCATTGATGCATCTAGTAAGATAAAAAATGCAAAAACTTTCAACTTGATGCTCGAGGAGGTTGTTTTAGAGGTGGGTATCGAGAATGTTGTCTAAGTTATCACTGACAATGCAGCAACATATGTGGTCCCTGGAAGACTTCTCAAGGACAGATCCATCACTCTTTTGGACACCTTGCGCAGCCCACTACCTTGACCTTATCTTGAAGGACATAGACAAAATTGGTTGGATGAGACCGGTTGTAAAAGAGGCCAAAGACATTACAAAATATATTTAAAATCACCCTTGGGTTCTCTGCTTGATGAGAGAACACAACAAGGGAAAAGAGCTTGTGCAAGTAGGGGTCACAAAGTTTGCAACTAACTTTGTTACCTTGCAAAATATTTGTAGTTTGTTGACATCTTTGAAGCAGATGTTTGTGTGTCAAGCATGGGTGGACTCAACATATTCAAAGAAAGCTGATGGAATGAAAGTCTCAAAGACAATTTTTAATGAGAACTTTGTGGAGAGAGCTACAGAGATCGTCAAGGTAACTTCAAATTTAAATTTAAATTTAAATTTCAAATTGATTCCTTTATTTTCAATTTTTTTAAGTATTTAATTTAATTGTAAGTTTTTAACTTTAATTTTTTGGTAACTTTATAGGTGTCGAGGCCTTTGGTAAGGGTTTTGTGCTTGGTAGATGGAGAAAAAAACCCAATGGGTTACATTTATGAGGGCATGGATAGGACCAAAGAGGCCATCCAAAACTATTATAGGGGGGATAGTGTCAAATTTGATCCCATTTGAGAGTTGATTGATCGGAGGTAGAATAATCAACTCCATCAACCCATCCATGCAGCAGGGTAATATCTTAACACCAAGTTTTTCTACTCTGATGGCTTCACAGCTGCTAATGGGAAAGTTATAGAGGGCCACTCAACATCCATTGAGAGTATGACACCTGGCGTTGAGACAAGAGACCTCATTGTTTTAGAGTTACAGAACTATAAGCAGGCTAGGGGGAGGCTCTTTCTTCAACACTAGCTATTCGAGAGAGAACCACGCAATCACCAAGTAATAAAAAATGAAGTATTTAGTTGTACCTTACAATTTACAAATTTACAATTATTAATTACTGACAAACTTTTGAATATCTTATTTGCAGGGTCAGGGTGAGAAGATTGGGATGGAAATACCCAAATCTTCAAATGCTAGCCCTCCACATTTTATCTTAACCTTGTAGCGCTTTTGGATGTGAGTGCAACTGGAGTTTGTTTTACGCCATTCACATGAAAAAGCACAAGTCGAGTCAACAACGTCTCAATGCCCTGGTTTTTGTGCAATATAACCTTCGGCTTCGCACAAGAAAGGTGGAGAACACATCATAGGATCCTATTGATTTAGTTGAGATCGATCCCTATGATGATTGGATTGCACAGGATGAGGAGGCCCCCATGTTCACAAAGGACTAGATTGCTGATTTCGAGAGGCAAGCTATGGAGGGTGTAGCTGCAGCAGAAAGAGATATTGGATTGGATGACATCCTTGTAGATGTCGAAGATGAGGCAAAGGTAGGGGCAGAGGTGGAGCCACAGGGGCAACGTTCTAGGTAAAGGGAGGAGAGGCAGCCAAGTTGGAGGACGAGACTCTCAGTCTCCCTTAGTTTTCACTAGAGCAGGGAAGAGAAAAATGTAGATTCTTGTATATGTATCAGTTTGTTGTTAACACTTGACACTATGATAGTTCATAGTTGTATAATTGTATTCGCATGGATCTTGATCATGCAATTTTGTAATTTATTTGTATTCAAATCTAATAGAAAACACTTTCCCAACATTTTACAGACTCGTTTGATACATTTTACAACTGTAATTTCTATAAAATTTATGTTTTTTTAATAAATTAGAGTATTTTTTTAATTTGTCGAATAATTGCGAGTGGTTGTCGAATAATCGCCGACTAAACTTTTTGGGAGTTGGGCGAGTAATCTCCAAGTATGAGTATGCGAACTATGCATGCACCAATCCATAACCACAAACAACAATAACATCAAATACATTGAAGTGCTATGTGTTAACCAACACAATTCTTCAACCAACCAACACTTCTCAAAGAATCTCGGAGAACACAGAGACACAAACCGATTCAATGTTTTCCTAAGCTAGAAGCCACGAGTCAGGTCCCCATATCTGACACAAAACAATCTGGGGTAACATAAGTGACGAATCATAGCCTCACTCAAGCTCATCTCTAAAACCGGAAGCATGGTCAAGTGGAATTCACATAAGAGAGGTCCTGATTAAGGTTAGGATGCTACCACTTCAGCCTTGTTCCTTTTGCAACTGTGATTAACTGCCTGGATTTTTTTATTGGCCATGTTAAAAGAGAAAATTTGACTTCTAACCTATCAGTATCACATAATGTACAAGAAATATCAAGTCCTCTAAAGGACTGCAATTTTGTGAGACATCAATACGATGTCATCTGAAAAATCATAATTGTAATAGAGACTCCAGAGTACGCAAATCTTATGGACCGGTCTCTCTATCCTGTTGACACATGGAAACCAAACAATTGAAGTTGTATAGGGATTAGTGTCCAATGTAACTACTCAGTCAATCCACCAGGTGGCCAATATATCTCTTCCCCATGGGCCTCTAGTATATATGCTATGGAGTAAATGTATCTTCTGCTATTGTCCTATAGTAAATATGCCAGTTGGATATCACCTCTTCTTCCTCAGTTCTGTAATAAATTTGCCAGTAGGATATTATATCTTTTACCACAAGGGCTTAAGTGAACCTGGAAGTGGATCATATTCGACTTAAGGGTGCCTCTAGATCTGTAGTAAGTCCACCAAAGGGTCGAGTTTGGTCTAAAAGGATCATAAAAACATTCTTTTATTTATCATGGATAGTTGGACATTTACCACAAGGTCTTTAGTGAATCTGGAAGTGGATCATATTCAACTTAATGGTGCCTCGATATCTGTAGTAAGTCCACCAAAGGGTCGAGATTGGTCTAAAAGCATCATAAAAACATTCTTTTATTTATCATGGATAGTTGGACATTATGAAAGTTCCAAATTAATGAACTCAAACTTCTAACAGGACAGCTATGAATGTCAAAGAATGCCTGTCTGCAAACGGGTTTGATGTTTATAGTGCTCAAAATTAATTCTTGTGGGTACAATGGGAGACCTTATTCTTTATTAGTACAATTATGATTATATTGTTGTCTCCACTTTGTGTATTTCTACGTACGGGAAGGGGATCTGTAAGACAGAGAAAGTTGGCATATAGAACCAGTCAAAATTTTAGTATATAATAACTTACCTCCTACTTATTTATATACACATATACGTACGTGCATACATATATAAATACATACATAAATACATGCACAGATTCATGCATATGTGCATGGGTGTGTAAATATATGTATGTATCTACACTCATCTTCAAACACATAAACACAAAAATGCACGCATGTTTGTGCTTATAAGTATCACAAAGTGCGTTATCTGCTCCACCTGTTTCTGATGGTGCCTCCTCTTGTGGTGTAGCTTTACAAGGAGGCACACGAGGCCTGCAAGGTTGATGACCTTGAGCATGGACATGGAACATGTCACTAGGAGATTCTCCAAAAATAAACTGCAATGCTCTAAACTCCGGATCTCTACTACAATGTTTATAATTTTCTAAAAGTCCTTTGTATATACTAATAGTCTTGTAGTTCTTGGGCCTTCACACTAAATACAAAAAAATTGTTTACAAGTGCATTATTAATCTTAATACATTATTTCAAGATCATAGCCATCCTCATTGTTTTGGGACACGTTCCATAAACTTTACGAAAAAAGTACCATCACTCTTCCACGTGCATGTTTCTACTTCTAATTCTCAATCACCCATTCAAAATGAATCTTTCTAAGTTTATTTCAATAATTTAAAAAACAAAATTGCCCTTTTCGGTGCAAGGGTAAAATCAAACTTATGTATCGTTTCATACATGTTCAATACGTATGTTATCTTGCAATTCCTTCAACTCCTAGTTATATTTTTCAAAATTGCTCCTGTTACTAAAAGATTGCATATGTTCTCACATTCCGGACTACAGATTATAGGAAAAGTGAATCTCAAAGGCGAGTCCATCACTAAGGCGAGTCCATCACTCTTTGAGGTGACCTTTCCAACAGACAAATTACACAATCTTTTAACTTCTTGTGAGGACTTTTGATCAACATGTGATGTCCAAGAAATGGCTACAAACAATTTCAATGGGTTTGGTTCAAGCAGCAGAGGACACACATGCAATTGAATATATAGAAAATGTGCATTGAGGTAGCAGATGACACACATGCCATTGCATATGTAGAAAATGAGCCTTGAAGCAGGAGCTGACACACATGCAGTTGAATATATATAAAATGTGACTGGAAGCATCTACTGTTCAAAAAAATAAAAGCAGAAAAAAATAAATGGGGAATTTACAGGCTTGTGAAATGTTTGTCAGATTGACCAAACCATAGGAATATAGATAGTAAATTAAGGTTAACAAGCTTAGCTGAACCTATGATTGGTCAGACTCATTCCAATACAATCACAGAGAGAAAGATGATACGCTGGGCTAAAAAGTTGCCACATGACTCAAAAGTCATTAATTGTGCCACTTATTGCTGGGATTGAATTCTGAAATGTAAATCAATAGCACATCTTGAAGATTATAGAATAATAACACAATGTTTCAAATTTATTATCACAACATAACATCAACTTTTAAGATACAAGAAGGCATTGCAGTCTGAACAACCAAGAAAATAGCAACCAAAGTGAACCGATGATAAAACTGTCATAATCTCAACTCACACTTACAAAACACAAGAAATGCAAACCATTGCCAGGATTCCGTCACAGTAAAAAACCTATATTAAATTCAAGTGCATTCCCCATTTTGAATAAAGTCACAGATTTTTGTTAGGGCAAAAAAAGCCCAGAATACTGTTGGATGAAAATTAAAAAGTGCCCATATTGAGAAATCCACCTCCGAAAGCATGCATGCTCTCTATAAACAAAATTAACCCACCTAAAAAGTTATTCAGGATTAGATTGACACATACAATAGAATCTGATGTAAAATTGAAGTGCTGAAACAATATAGCAACCACCAAGTAGACAACTCCAGTCACAAGACCAAGTGACTCTGGCCTGCCAACCATCAAAAGACAATGACAAGCATCTTGATCAGAATATTAAGGAAAGGCTTAGTACATATACAATTATCACTTAAGACTTGCAAGTGCAAAATCTTTGAAATTTAGGTCAGCTGACACAGCAAATTAAAATTTCCATTTCATACTTTGGGATTTTCTAGAACGTATATCAATTGTGTCTATAAAATCGCAAATATCTTACGAAGAATAATTCTCTTCGACTAAGCCCATATAGTATTTGAACTCTATGTTCCTTGACTTTTAAAATCATTAACACTAGCCTATAGAAAAAAATGATACTCATTGAAATAAAAAATTAAGCTGCTTTGAGCAGAATAAATTACAATTTCATGCACAATGATTTGGATACTTTTAAAATCTAGCAATCGCTTTTGCTTTGCATTCTGTAAATACAAAATACTAATAAGTCTGTGTAACTACCGTGGCTACACACTATGCATAATTGAGGTGTCATCATATTGACAACCAACAATAATAACAAATTGAACTTCGTGAATTTATGAATAAGAACACAAGTGGTAACTTTTGGATGATAAAGTCAAACGGCTGCACAACTATGTTTGGATGTACATTTATAAATGTTTGGGATGTACAAAACCTTGGCATGCCAACAATTAAGCAATAAACTTAGTCTATTAGATCACTTCTATAAATGCCAGTAAACCATTACGATAAGTTATGAACCTTACCTCAGAAGACATCTTTGAGGACAACAATAACAACAGCAAACTGATGATTTATCCCAAAAGGTAAAAGCAAAATTCACCCATATGGTACCTCAAACCCAAATAAAAATTTGCCTTTACAAGAATTAGTAACTAAATTAGAGCACTGCACCCCGATAAAGAGGTGGATAAAAAGGATATAAGTAATGTCAAGAGGATCCCGCAGACATAGTAGTGGTTCAAGTTGAACACAAATGACACTTGTTGGGGAATATGTCAAGATAGATCTGCATTCACCGCTTTAGATGTATGTCACAGTGTTAGAGCAGATTCTAGGTGGTGGGGGTTATATTTGGTAATGCCATGGTTCCAATGCTAAATACACTAGCTCATACAGTCAAGCGAAAGCCCACTTATGTGCAATACCTGGCCAGGGCACCAAAGCTTGCCCAGGGGAGAAGGATGCACCGATTTCAACGTCAAAAATTTTCAGTACTTCAAGGAGCAAGAAGAAGCACATGCAATGCTTGCCATAAATTCAAGGCATCCACTGACAAATAAAGGATCTCGATCAAGGAAGCCCCCAGTTGCCCCATCTCCTCCTAGCTCCCCCATGGCACACCCGTGCTTGGCAACAGCGTCCACACACGAAGAGGAATTTCCTCTTTCACATAAGAGAACAAAAGGAACATTGGAAAGATCATTTCAAAATGAATCCAAGGATATCACTGATAAACACATCGTGTGATGTGTGTATGCAAATGCATTGACATTCAATATTGTCAAGTCACCATATTGACAAGTTATGGTGAAAGCAATCAACGAGGCCCCAAAAGAGTACAAAAGGCCACGTTATGAGAAGCTCCACACCACCCTATTGGAAAAGGGAAAAAACACACGTAAAGGATTTCATTGCAGCCGATTAGGGATTTAGGGGCCGAAAACGAAAAAAGGGTGTCCATCGTTTCCAATAAATGAAAAGATGCAAGAAATCGACCTTTAATAAATGTGGTTGCAGTGTGCCATAAAAGGGCAATGTTTTTTAAATCCATTGATTGATAGGAATGTGAAAGATGCCAACTCATCACCAACATCATCTTTGAAGCCATTGATGCAATGGGGCCTCAAAATGTTGTTCAAGTCATAATGGACAACCCTAAAGATTGCAAGGCCGTGAGGATATTGGTAGAGGTGATGTATAGAGACAATTTTTTGGACACCTTGTGTTGGTCACTCACTCAACCTAATGCTACAAAAGTTGGGCAGCAAATTCGAGTGGATCAAGTCAATGTATGATGAGGTTGAGGAGATTCAGATGTTTGTCATGAAACATTACTTGTCACAAGCCATCTTCAAATCATTCTTGAACTTGGAGCTGTTGAATGTAAGTGAAATAAAAAAATAATTTTATTTTAGTAATTTTAATTTACAATTTAACTAATTATTGAATTTTTAATAAGTAAAATTTAAAAAACAGATTTGATGATGTAAGTTTTTTAGTCTAGTACTTCGAGATTTTCAAATGGTTTTTTTTTGTTTTTTTGTTTTAGTTTCCTACTGGGTTGTTGAGACTCAGTTCCCCTCGCACACAATTGTCTTGAGACGACTTATGAAGGTGTGAGAGGTAGTTAGGAGCATGGTCATCAGCGACCATTGGACTGTATGGAGGGAGTTGAACAAAGGGTGGGCCCAAAAAATAAAAATGATCCTAGATGATGATTGGTGGGTTTGTTAAGATTACTTGCTCAATTTCATCGAGCCCATTATAAGTATGATTTGATTCACTGACATGGATCAGCCACATTTGGGAGAAATCTATGATGGCATTGACTCAATGATTGAGAAGACAAAGGCCATCATAAATGCAAACGAGCAAGATTGTGAAGAAACATTTTTCAAATAAGTGCAATCAATCCTCATTGATCGGTGGAACAGAATGACCACCTCTCTGCATCTCCTTGTCTTTACATTGACTCCTAAATTTTGCATCACCAAGATCATTTCTTTGCCTAGGAGGGTGTCACCATACAAGGATGTTGAAGTGGATAAAGGGTATAAGTTGGCATTCTCTAGGCTCTTCCTTGATCTTGAGGCAAAAGACAAAGTTATGAGCGAGTTTGGGAGCTTCATTATCTCCACAGGACATAGCCTTGGCATTTTTCGGGACAAGTACAACAGGATGCTTGGCAAAGAAATGATCTAGGTGCTGCAAAATTTAGAAGTCAATGTAAAGTCAAGGAGATGCAGAGAGGTGGTCATTTTGTTCCACCAATCAATGAGGATTGATTGCACTTATTTGAAAAATGTTTACTCACAATCTTGCTCATTTGCATTTATGATGAGTATGATTTAATTCACTAACATGGATCAGCCAAATTTGGGAGAAATCTATGATGGCATTGGCTCAATGATTGAGAAGACAAAGGCCATCATAAATGCAAACAAGCAAGATTGTGAGGAAACATTTTTCAAATAAGTGCAATCAATCCTCATTGATCGGTGGAACAAAATGGCCACCCCTCTACATCTCCTTGCCTTTACATTGACTCCTAAATTTTGCAGCACTAAGATCATTTCTTTGCCAAGGAGGGTGTCACCATACAAGGATGTTGAAGTGGCTAAAGGGTATAAGATGGCATTCTCTAGGCTCTTCCTTAATCCTGAGGCAAAAGACAAGGTTATGAGCGAGTTTGGGAGCTTCATTATCTCCACAAGACATAGCCTTGGTGTTGTTCGGGACAAGTACAAGAAGGATGCTCATATGTGGTGGTACCTCCATGACCAAGGATCCACGCACCTGTAACATCGTGCAATCAAAATCTTGTCACCAGTTTGTTTTTTTTGTTTTTTTTTTAAGCTTTTAACTCTCTTTCTTTTTGTTTTAACTTTTAAATTTTAGTTAAATTTCACTTTTATAAATTTTAATTTTTGCATTGACTTTGTATAGGTTACGAATTAATCTTCATATGAGCATAATTGGAGTACATACAACTTCATCCACTCCCAAAAGCACAACAAGTTGGCAACAAAAAAAGGCCAAGGAGTTAGTTTATGTACATTCCAGTTTGTGCCTTATATCGCACTTGTAGGCTTACAAAGAAGGGGCGACGAAGCATTGGGATGTAGACCGAAAGGATGTTGACTTGGATGCTTCCATTTCCCACCATTCATTAGTTGATATGGACACATCTTTGGCGCCACATAGCTTAGCTAGTGGGAGTGGCAATGACAGTGCTACCCCTTGTGGTTCTAATGAACCACATCAGGATGTTCAAAGTGTTCCTTTTGAGTTTCATTCAAGTGTTTTGAGATGTTGGGAATGTAGTAGAGAGTTTATACTCGATGAGAATAATCCCTTTGGATCCTCAGAAAACCATTTAGAAGTGACAAATTCAAACAAAACCTCCTCACAGTGTTGTTGAAGCACCCAAAATTCTGTAAATCTGCATAATGGAGACTTTTAGTGATTGTTTATGAGCAAATAGCTATTGTGGAAGGTGAAGGGAGTAAGGGCAGACCTAATCCTAGTTTAGAAGTGTTTAAAGTTGATTATATTTCAAACTAGCCTTTTTAGAAGGCTCTCGGGCAGCTACAAGTCTGTACAACCTTGAACTAGGGTTTAGATCTTGCAACTTGAATAACTTTTGTTTCCACCAGTCAAAACTCTTCAAACTTTGAGGTTTGAAGTATTTTAATGTGCTCTAGAAGATTCATGAGGTTTTAGGACTGTACAGTACATAATCCAAGAAGTGGTTTTGAATTAAGCCTAATGGAGACCTAATTGCTAGAAAGGCTTGGTGAATCCAATGATTTCCCTTGAGAGGTTTGTCCTATAACTTTAGGTGAAGTTGTAAAGGCTTAATGTGCACTCAAAAGTGGTTTTAGTTGGTCTCGAAACCCTGTAGTTTGTTCAAACCTACAAGCCTTGTGTTAAAACAGAGCTACAAGAAACTAGGCCTAAAGAAGAACCTTACATTTGGATTGCAAACTGTCTCTCCCTCTGCATCAAATTGGTATCATAGCAGGTTGGATATATGGAGGCTTGAAAGAAGGTGACACTTTTTGAGGTCAAGGACAATTTGATTGTTTGTTGATCAGTTGAATTGAGATGCCAAAATGCCATCTAGAAGGAACCCAAGAGGAGGTGGAAGAGCAGGTATCCAAATGGGAGATGCAATCTTGGACAAGTTGAGAAACCTGAGGGTAAGTTTTGATTCAATGCTTACAATAGTAGAGGCCAATCAAAGAAGAGGAATTGTAACATGGGACATCAGTGACAGAGAAGAAGAACCACAAGCTCCAGAGGAGGAAAAAGAAGTTGAAGAGCATGAGGAAGAAATAATTGATAGACTACTGAAAGTAGTGATGGGACAAAGGTCTAAACCAAAGATAGAACTTCTCACTTATGCAGGGAATTTAGATGGTGAGGAACTCATTGATTGGATTACAGGATTAGACAAATATTTTGACTAAAAAACTGTACCAAATGAAAACAACGTCAAATTTGCTTGCACAAAACTAAAGGGATATGCAGCCCTTTGGTGGGATTACATACAAGATGGAAAGAGGAAGAAAGGCAAACCCAAGGTCAAATCTTGGGACAGGATGGATGCAAAATTGAAGGCTAAATTTCTGCCTAGTGACTATCATACAAACCTCTTCAAAAAATTGCAGAATTTGAAACAAAAAAATATGGGTGTTAAAGATTACACTGAAGAGTTCTATAAGTTGACAATTAGATCAGGACATGTAGAAGAGGATGTGGATAAGATTGCTAGATATCTTAATAGGTTAAGGGATAATCTTCAAGATGAACTCAGCTTAGTCATCCCAAGAATACTTGAAGAATGTTATCAATATGCTTTGAAAGCAGAGGATAAGCTAAATATAAGGCAAACTAAGCAAAACATGGGCAGGGGCAGAAGTTATACAGGCAGAGGACAACAAGGAGGAAGAGGTACATCTTAAAGAACAAATTCAGAACCAAGTACCTCTCAAAAACAACCATCTACTTCAAGAGGTAGATTCAGAGGAAGGAGACCTTACTTTAGAGGAGGATACATACAAAGAGGAAGAGGAATCAATGGATTCACTAGCAAGTGTTTCAAATGCAAAAAATTTGCAAGTCATATGTTTTGGGAGTGTCCAAAGAATTCTCAAGCTAGCAGCTCTAGAACTGAAAGTGAAAATCAAGTAGTCCAAGCAAAAGAAGAAAGTGTAGATTCTCCATCTCACGTAGAAGAACCAGAAGTTGGTGAGTCCTTGTTGATGAGGAGAGTGCTGATAAAACTACCCAAGGAGAAAGACCCTGTCCAAAGAAAAACACTATTCAAGACAACTTGCAAATCCCAAGGTAAGTGCTGCAAATTGGTGATTGATTTAGGTAGTACTGATAACCTGGTATCAGTAGAGATGGTATAAAAGCTTGGTTTAAAGAGAATACCACATCCAAACCCCTGTAAGGTCTCATGGCGTCAGAAAGGGCAGCAAGTTATTGTAAATGAACAATGTTGGGTAGATTTTCAGATTGGAGAATACAAAGACAAGGTTCTATGTGACATAATGCCAATGGATGTGTGCCATGTGCTCTTAGGGAGGCCTTGGCAATATGATAGAAATACTACTCATGATGGAAGGAAAAATGTTTACACCTTGGAAAATGATGGCATGAGTCACACACTGTTGCCTCTAAAAGAAGAAGAAAATGGACAAAGGACTAATGCAAGTGTTATGATGGTGAGTGAGAAAGAGTTCTTGAATGCTATGAAAGAGGAAGAGCTTGGTTTTGGAGTGGTACTCAGACCAAAGACTGTTATAACAGCGACCAAGTTGAATGAACTACTTCAAGAGATACAAAACGTGTTGGAAAAATTTGTTGATATTGTGGTGCATGGACTGCCCAATGAGCTGCCACCTATTAGGAGCATTAGTCATCATATTGAATTTGTACTAGGTGCAAATTTGCCCAACAAAGCTGCCTACAAGATGACTACTCAAATAGAATGTAGAAATTAAGAAGCAAATACAAGACCTCTTGGATAAAGGACTGATCAAAGAGAGCCTCAACCCATGTGCAATACCAACTATATTAGTATCAAAGGAGTGAGATTGGAGAACGTGCACTGACTCCACAGCAATCAACAAGATTACAATAAGGTATAGGTTCCCTCTTCCAAGAATTGAAGTTTTAATGGACTGTTTGAGTGGTTCTAACTATTTCTCTAAGATGGATCTCCAGAGTGGTTATCATCAGATAAGGATAAGGGAAGGAGATGAATGGATGACTGCTTTCAAAACTAATGAGGGGCTGTATGAGTGGTGGGTTATGCTATTTGGTCTCACTAATGCCCCAAGTACATTCATGAGACTCATGAATAAAGTCTTAAAGTCTTTCATTGGTAAGTTTGTAATTGTATATTTATATGAAATATTGATTTACAGCCCAAGCAAGGAAGAGGATCTTCAGCATCTAAGAATGGTAATGCAAAAATTGCAAGAGGAGAGATTATTGATTAACCTTAAAAAGTGTTTGTTTATGAAGACAGAGCTGGTGTATCTTGGTTTTGTGATTTCCCAAGGTGTTTTGAAGATGGAAAAGACAAAGTAAAAGCCATCATTGATTGACCAACTCCCAAGACAACTTATGAGGTAAGAAGCTTCCATGGCTTAGCAAGCTTTTATATGAAGTTTATCAAAAACATTAGTGGGATTTGTGCACCCATTATTAACACTATAAGATGGGGTAAAAAGATATTTGTGTGGACTGATATTGCTAAGAGGAATTTTAAATTTTTGAAGAAAAGAATCACAAAACAATCTATGTTAGCAATTGTTGTTTTCAACAAGGTTTTCCAAGTTGAGTGTGATGCAAATGGGGTGGCCATTGGAGCTGTCCTAAGTCAAGAGGGCAGAATTACTTCAATGAGAAGTTAAATGAGGCAAAGAAGAGGTATTTTGCCTATGATCTAGAGTTTTATGCCATGGTTCAAGCCTTGAGGAAGTGGAGGCACTATCTAATGCCAAAGTAGTTTATCATATTCATAGATAATCATGCACTTCAATTCATAACTAGTTAGTCCAAGCTCAGTCAAAGGCATACGAAATGGGTGGAGTATTTGTAAAACTTCACTTTTGTCATCAATCACAAGAAGGGTCAAACCAACAAAGTAGCAGATGCTCTCAATAGGACCTTGCTCATAAAACAAATTTAGATTGAGGGTGGGGGAGTAGAGGCACTCAAGGAGTTGTATGATACTGATTTAGACTTCCAAAAAGCATATGAGGCTTGCAAGAATCCAACTACTAGAAATAGAGAGCCCTGGATGGAGTACATGATACAATATGGTTTGTTATTTAAGAGAGTTCAACTTTGTGTGCCAAGGATTTCTAGGAGAGAGAATTTGATCAAGGAAAAGCATTGTGGGAATTTATCAAGGCATTTTGGTCTTGAAAGGACCTTGGCTCAGCTAAGTAGTCACTATTATTGGCCTAGAATGCAAACAGATGTAAGGAAGTTTGTAGAAAGATGGAAGGTATGTCAATTTGCCAAACGAAAGAGCACTAATGCAGGTCTTTATCAATGTTTACCAGTTCCAAATAGACCTTGGGACTCCATTAGCATGGATTTTGTAATGGAGTTACCAAGAACTCAAAGAGGGCATGACTCCATTTTTGTAGTAGTGGACAGATTTGCAAAGCTGGCCCATTTCATACCTTGCAAAACAACTAATGATGCTACTCATGTAGCTAACTTGTCTTTCAAAGAGGTGGTTAGATTGCATGGAATTCCATTGAGTATTATCTTAGATAGAGACATTAAGTTTGTGGGGCACTTCTGGAGGACCCTATGGAAGAAATTGGGAACAAATTTGAACTTTAGTTCAACTTCCCAACCTCAGACTGATGGACAAACTGAGGTGGTAAATAGAAGTTTGGGTAAATTGCCGAGATGTCTAATTGTTGGAATAATTGTCATTGATGCCAAAGGAATTGTAACGGATATGAATGGAAATGGCAAACGGAATTGTTGCTGGAAGTAAATGGAATTGTTGCCGGAAGTGAACGGAATTGTTGCTAGAAGTGAACAAAAATGTCGATAGAAATGTTTAACGGAATTGTCAACGGAAATGTCATCGGTCACATCTTTTGGTGAAGAGGTGCGTCTTGGATGGGACACATCCTTTTAAAGGCTATATAAGGGAGAAGAGATGTGGAAGTATTACAAGTATTCGATTTGATTGAAGATCACATAAGTGTGACAGAGAAGGAAGAGAGGAAGAGCAGAAAATGAAATAGAATATCTCTTAAGAAAAGAAGTGTGAAGGGAAGTTTTATTTTAATGAAGAATATCATATGAGAATTATGAAAGAGAAGAGAGCAGAAATTATATAAGAAAATCAGTGAGACAAAAAGTGTAAGAGAAGCAAAGCCATCATTCGATTGAAGAAGCAATCACAGATGGCGGAATCGATTTGGCTTAAGGTCGGTGCCTCATAGTCTAGGGGTTGGTGACCCTACGGGTTGGTGCTCACGAATTGGTCATGTTGGTGCTTGGCGAAGGGGATCGGTGTCTCCAATGGGTGGGTGCTCACAAATTGATCGAGTTGGTGCTTGGTTTGGGGATTGGTGTCTCCAGTAGGTTGGTGCCTACAAACATTGTAAAAGATTTATATATATAAAATCAATATTTTGTCGTGGTTTTCTCTCGAAGGGGTTTCCACGTAAATCTTGTGTTCTCTTGTGTTATTAATTGCTAGATCTTGAATGTTTATGGTTGTTGTGGTTGATTAAATGTAAAAATATTAAAGGATTATCTTATACTGATTCACCCCCATGTTAGTATAAGCCTGTGCTTAACAATTGGTATCAGAGCGGTTCCTTCAGAGTCAGTCTAACCACTGGAAGGTAGATCCTGGAAGCACAAGATGGCCAAGCAGCTAAGGAAGGAGAAACAAGAGTTGAAATTTGTGGTCAAGGCTCTTAAGGAGCACGTATGTATCTTGGAGTCTAAGTTGGCTTTAGAAGCAAAAGAAGATAAGATGTCTATTCAGGGTCTTAAGAATCAGCTAGAGGTTGCATATTCAAGTTTGAAATCAAGAGAAGAGTGTAATCAGTTGAAGACTGAGTTAGGTTCTTTAAAAGATAAGCATGAGAGGCTCATAATCAAGGTTGAGAAAGATCGTGAGATATAAATCCAAGGTGAGAAGGATGCAAGTTTCAAGGGCAATTTGAAGAAGCCAATCAGGCAGCCCAATGCTTTAAGGTTTTCCAATTCTTTTCATTGCCATTGCTTTGTTTGTCATCATGTTGGACATAAGGCAAGACACTGTTTGAAGAGAAGCAATCTGTCAAAGAGAGATCTCAGTCACCTTCAAGCAAAAGGTATGAGAAATGTTGCTTGCTTTTGGTGTCATAAAGTTGGCCATATTGCTAAATTATGTCCAAGTGGAGTAAAGAGATCCTCAAGGTATGTCAAATGCTATGGAGCCCCTAGAAGATATGAGAAGGGTCAAACTCAGGTTTTGAGACCTAAGACAGTAAAGGTTGATCAGATTGAGTCTAAGAGTGAGAATGGATTACTTTCTACAGTAGAGAAAGAATCAGATAGAAAGGACTGTGTGAAACTCTTGTTATCAGGGGTTGTAGAAAAGACAGTGAATACTAGTCCTAAACAGCCTACAGATCAAAGAGAATCTCTTGTTACAATTGAGCATGAGCCTTGTCAAGATTCCCTATTATTAGTTTCTAATGATAGTGCATTGGAAGGTAAGACAGTTGCAAGAGTCGAGAAAACGAACAACATCATGGATTTTGAGGTTAGTGAGTCAAAGAAGTTAGACATGTCTAAATGGATTCTAAGAGAAAGAAATCAATCTCATGGATGCAAAAGGATCAAGGAAGTAACAGGGGAGTTGCAGGCATCTCTTGGGTTCACTTTGTTCTAGGACCCTTTGTGTGGGGTGTCTCTTCTACGCTTCAAGGAGACACTTTACAGAAAAAGGAAGCATGGTGGATGCATGTTGGGTCTTGGCTATGTTGCATGACAAGAAAGTCATGAAGGTGAGTTGATAGATCAATTTGTATATCAGTTTGAGGTAGCTTGATATGATGTAGTGTCTTGAGAGCTCTTGTGAGCATGAATTCTAGTAAGTCTAGTTGCTTTGAACATGTTCTTGATATTCAGATCAGTAGTAGGTTGATGTTATGAGGAGTTTGCTTTGCCATGTTGTGAAGTTGTTTATGCCTATCTGAGGTGGTCCTATTGACTCAAGGGGTCAGTAATAAGCGAGGAGTGGATCCATGTTGATTAGGTCTCCATGAGACCTATTGGTAGCATGAGGGCTAATGGTGCCTTCATAATGAAAGCAAATGATTTGAAATTATCTAAAGCATGGAGGTTTATGGAGGTTGGCAATGAAGTGTTTGACAGGATTTGGATCATTAGTAAGGTCAAATGGGCCATAAAGTCTCATTGGTGGTTCGTTGAGGAGATAGACTTATTTGCTTTGGGTCTCTGCTAGACCTAATGAAGATGTGAGACCTATTGGTGTTCCCCTAAGGGTATTGACTGTATGTGGATAGTGTTTGAAGAGTTGTTTGCAGACCTAGTTGGTTGAGGAGACCTATTAAAGATGTCATGATCTAGATGGAGCATGGAGTTAGGGGGAGCTAACTCAGTTTGTTTAAGAAGCTTGATGAGAAGCATGCATGAACAAAGGGGGAACATGAGTCTAAAGTGAGGTAAGCTTCAATTTGGATTGACCAAAAGGAGATCTTTCAGCAGGCAATCATCAAGGTCAACTCCAAGGATCAAGTGACAAGGTATGAATGGGTTCAGGTAAGATCAAGAGCTGATGGAGATGTATGGAGTCATGTGTCAAGCTAATGAGAAACAGGTCAAGTTGAAAAACAACAAATCAATTGCTCAAAAGGTAAGCATTTGGTCAAGTTTTCTTCAATAGCATTAATTGAAATCGGAGTGAAGATACAAGGTGACAACTGTAGAGACCCTTTGCCATTGATGTCAAAGGGGGAGAATTGAAGACGGGGAGCAAAGGAGGAGAACCACAGCAAGGGGGAGTTCATATACTAATCCATGGGGATTGCCATCAATGACAAACGGGGAGATTGTTGGAATAATTGTCATTGATGCCAAAGGAATTGTAACGGATAAGAATAGAAATGGCAAACGGAATTGTTGCCGAAAGTAAATGAAAGTGTTCAAAAGTGAACGGAATTGTTGCCGAAAGTGAACGGAATTGTTGTTGGAAGTGAACGGAATTGTTCACAGAAGTGAACAGAATTGTCGACAGAAATGTTAACGGAATTGTCAACAAAAATGTCATTGGTCACATCTTTTGGTGAAGAGGTGCGTCTTGGATGGGACACATCCTTTTAAAGGCTATATAAGGGAGAAGAGATGTGAAAGTATTACAAGCATTCAATTTGATTGAAGATCACATAAGTGTGACAGAGAAGGAAGAGAGGAAGAGCAGAAAATGAAATAGGATATCTCTTAAGAAAAGAAGTGTGAAGGACAGTTTTATTTTAATGAAGAATATCATATGAGAATTATGAAAGAGAGGAGAGCAGAAATTATATAAGAAAACCAATGAGGGAAAAAGTGTAAGAGAAGCAAAGCCATCATTCGATTGAAGAAGCAATCACAGATGGTGGAATCGATTTGGCTTGGGGTTGGTGCCTCACAGTCTAGGGGTTGGTGCTCTTGTGGGTTGGTGCTCACGAATTGGTCAGGTTGGTGCTTGGCGAAGGGGATCGGTGTCTCTAGTGGGTGGGTGCTCACAAATTGATCGAGTTGGTGCTTGGTTCGGGGATTGGTGTCTCCAGTAGGTTGGTGCCTGCGAACATTGTAAAAGATTTATATATATATAAGCAATATTTTGCCATGGTTTTCTCTCGAAAGGGTTTCCACGTAAATCATGTGTTCTCTTGTGTTATTAATTGCTAGATCTTGAATGTTTATGGTTGTTGTGGTTGATTAAATGTAAAAAGATTAAAGGGTTATCTTATATTGATTCACCCCCCCTCTTAGTATAAGCCTGTGCTTAACACTAACAAGGGATAATCCTAAACAATGGGATTTAGTCTTGCCACAAGCAAAATTTATCTATAATGACTCACCCAACAGAAGCATAGGAATGAGTCCATTTCAAGTTGTTTATGGTATGCACCCAAAAGGAGTCTTTGAGTTAAGAGATCTAGGTAAGATGGAGAAAAGAACGCTGAGGGAGAAGAGTATGCTCTTGCCATGCAAGAGGTGCATGAGTAAGTTAAGAAGTAATTGGAGTTATGGAAAAGTACAAACAACATGCAGATCTTAAGAGGAGAAGTCAATTTTCAGGTTAGAGACATGGTGTTAGCTCATTTGCAGAAGAAAAGGTTTCCAAAAGGTGAGTATAACAAACTGAAAATGAAGAAGATTGGCCCTTGCAAGGTCATTAGGAAGTTCTCCAACAATACCTTGAGATGGAATTGCCTAGTGGTGTGGGAATCTCTCCCATGTTTAATGTTGCAGACTTGTATCCATTCAAAGAAGGGGATGACAGTGATCAGCCAGCTAGAAATGAAGAAACAACAGTCCAAGAATGGGCAGATCAGTTGCCACAAGCAAAGAAAGAAGAACTTGAACTCATCTTGGACAAGAAGGTCAATAAGAGAATCAGAGGCAAGGAGTATTACCAATACTTGGTGAAGTGAAAACATCACCCTGTAGAGGATGCCACTTGGATGACTGAATTAGACATCATCAAGCATGGAGGTACTCTTGAAGACCTCATGAACAGGGGTTCATGAGTCAAATTTTTGTTCCTAGGGAGCATGATGTAGGAGCATCACCTAGGAAGACTTTTGCTTTATAGTTTGTTCAATTTTGGCTTGTTCACGAGTCTTTAGAGGTCTTAGTAGACATTAGAGGTCAATAAGGATCAAATTCCATGCTTGTTGTAGCTTCTCTAGTTCATTTGATAGCATTTTGAACTTTCTCGCCAAAACAGTCGATTTAAAAAGTTGAATTTCTTTCATCAATTGTAGGGACTCTTTCATGTTCTTGTGAGGTTCTAATGATGTAACTTGGTGTATTTAGGGGTCACTTAGATATAGGGATGGTTCTTAATTGTTTGGCACTTTCTTAGTCATGTTTTCCATGTTTCAATCTTGTCTAATGCCTAAGCATGCCGATCTTTCAAAAAAGGGTATGCGTTGGGGGTAACCAAGAAATAGTTAGAGATATTCTAGGAGTTAAAAAGTGTGAAATGGCTGGAAGAGAATCTCATTCAGTGTGGACAGAGGTGGAGAGCTTCAAGAAATACAAGAAAAAGATCAAGATTTGAAAGAAGACTGCCTGCCTTGCAAATTCTGTGTATGACTATTGTATGTGCAATGACACCAATGAATAAAAGAATGTTTTAAGAGTGTGCTTTTGGATTTTCAGAGGTTTTTGGTATGTGATCCATCTTATATTGTTGTTTTTCTTTGAATAGAGTGAAATCTCGTCACTTATCTACAGGTCACAAGTTGCATTACACAAACCTTGAGAACTCTGTTTTGACACAATCAAGAAGGAAGAGAGCAGAGTGTTCCTTTTGAGTTTCATTCAAGTGTAGTAGAGACTTTATACTTGATGAGAGTAAATCCCTTTGGATGCTCGGAAATCCATTTAAAAGTGCAAGATTCACACAAAACCTCCTCACAGTCCTGTTGAAGCACCCAGAATTCTGTAAATCTGCATAATGGAGACTTTTGGTGATTTTTTATGAGCAAATAGCTATTGTGGAAGGTGAAGAGAATTAGAGCAGACCTAATCGTGGTCTTAGAAGTTTTTTAAGTTGATTATAACTCAAACTAGCCTTTTTAGAAGGCTCTCGGGCACCTACAGGACTGTACAACCCTGAACTAGGGTTTAGAACTTGCAACTTGAATAACTTTTGTTTCCACCAGTCAAAACTCTTTAAACTTTGAGGTCTGAAGTATTTTAATATGCTCTAGAAGATTCATGAGGTTTTAGGACCGTACTAGACAATACAGTACGGAATCCAAGATGTGGTTTTGAATTAGGCCTAATGGAGACATAATTGCTAGAAAGGCTTGGTGAATCAAAGGATTTCCCTTAAAATTTTGTCCTATAACTTTAGGTGAAGCTGTAAAAGCTTAATGGGTACTCAAAAGTGGTTTTAGTTGGTCTTGAAACCTTGTAGTTTGTTGAAACCTACAAGCCTTGCAAACTTGCATTTGGATTGCAAACTTTCAAACCTACAAGCCTTGCAAACTTGCATTTGGATTGCAAACTTTCAAACCTACAAGCCTTGCAAACCTAAAGAAGAAACTTGCATTTGGATTGCAAACTTTCTCTCCCTCTGCATCAATCTTGGAGGAGGGAAGCTCCAACTTGAATGCTATGGAACCAATCTTGGAAAGTACTTTATAAAGACCATAAAACTTTGATGACAGTTTATGAAATCCCTTCAGCTTCAAAGAGGACTGCTTATAAGGTTGGAGTCGAAGAAAAACCATGTCACCAACATCAAAAGCCCATTCTAAGCGGTGATAATTGGCTTGTTGCTTCATTCGGCTCTATGCTAGATGGAGGTATCCTTGAGAGTTTAGAGGATAATTGCACGTGCGGAGTGTAGCATCAACTACCTGTACCTTGGAACTACATATAAGGTGTGTCAGAAGAGAAGGTGGTGGTTGGCCATAAATGACCTCATATGGAGTCATCTTGGTGGCAGTGTGGTATGTAGAGTTGTACCATCATTCAACAAGTGGTAACCATTTGACCCAATGGGTCTTCTGATCAAAGGCAAAACAATGTAGATAGGTCTCCAAGCTTTTGTTGACAATTTCTATTTGACCATCAGTTTGCGGGGGGTATGCAGAATTCATTTTAAGTTGGGTGCCATAGTGGTGGAAAGGTTCTTCTAGAAGTGACTAGTAAAAGTGGAATCATGATCACACACAATTGAGACAGGGAGCCTGTGGAGGTGGCAAATTTGATCGAGAAAGGTTTGAGCAACAATGTAGGTAGTAAAAGGATGGTTGAGGGCGCAAAAATGAGCATACTTGGAGAGCCAACCCACCACAACGAGCATCATTGATTTCCCGCTTAGTGACAAGAAAGGGTTGGAGCACGCCTAGGGTGGAGACAGTTTCTCCTATGTTGCGTTGACATGTTTCACATTCTGCCACAAATTGTTTGATGTCATGTTTTATGCCTTTGCAAAAAAAAAAATGGCTTATCTTTTCATAGTTTTTCAAAAAACTTGAGTGGTCAGTTGATGGACAAGCATGCAACTCAAATATAATTGTTTGTCTCAGTGTTGAGTTTGGTGTCAGTACTAGATGTCCATTGTGCCTTAGATAATGACATTCCAAGTGTACTTTGGTCGAGATGAAGAGTTACTGGTCACTTCCTGAATGGGTTGCTGAATTTTGGTGTCATGGGACCATTCCTGTCGTACTTGATGCACCCAATTTGGCATGGGGAAGGATAGTCGCACAAGGTTGTCTATTCTTCATACTTGCGAGACAACTCATCTCCGACAACATTGTATTTACCCTTCTTGTATCCAATTTCATAGTCATAGCCCATTAATTAGGTTACCCATTTTTGTTGCCCAAGTGAAGAGACTCTTTACTCCACGAAATACTTGAGTCTATGGTGATCAATTTTGATACAGAAGTGCCTCCCGACTAGGTATGGGCACCACTTGTTGACAACATGGAGTATAGCAAGCATCTCTTTCTCATATGTGGAATGAGCAAAATTCCAGAATTATTGAACAGATGTGGGAGTCATTTTCAAATGTTTCCCTGTCAAGTAACTATAATAGACAGTCAATCTACTCTGGACCTAAGCATAAAACTAACTCTCCATTTGAATTGACTTCCCTCTTTTCTGCATCATAATATTTGGCCATTTTCAACACTAATTCTGGATATTGTATTGAGATAGGAAATGCAACTGCTTGAGCCAATCCTCTATATTGGATGCTTTGTCCATAATCTATTTTTTTTCCCGATAAGTGCCTTGCTGGTGAATACAAGGGGTCGACCCTCCTACATTAGAACTCCAATACCACTTTATGAGGCATCATTTTCAATGACAAATGGTTTAGAGAAGTCGGGCATAGCCAAAACATGGGTAGTATACATTGCAAGCTTGAGCAGCTAGAAGGCTTTTTATGCTACCTCAAAGCACTGCAAGACATTTTTTTTAACATGGTTGTTAATGGAGTGGCAATTTTCCCATAGTCTTGAATAAACTTACGATAATACCCAGTCAGAGCCAAAAACCTGTGAAGGCTTTCGAGTGAACTGCGTTTAGGCAATTTTTTCATGGCCTCAATTTTTTCAAGATCCACTTTTATGCCTTCCTTAGAGACGGCGTGTCCAAGATACTCAATTTCCTTTTGGCCAAAAGCACACTTGCACTTTTTGGCACATGAGTGGTTATCAACAAGTTGGAAGGTGTGGTCCAAATGTCATAAAAGAACACTAGGATGCCATCAGAGAACACTAGGATGAATTTACATAGAAATGGCCGAAAGATCTTGTTCATTGAGCCTTGAAAGGTTGATCGAGCATTAGTGAGGCCAAAGGGCATGACAAAAAACTCATAATGGCCATCATGAGTTCGAAAGGTTGTCTTGGGAATATCATTTTCCTTGATGCAAACCTGGTGATACCCTGATTGCAAGTCAAGTTTCAAGAAGAAGCAAGCTCCATGCAATTCATCCAACAGTTCATCAATCACCGGAATGGGAAACTTGTCCTTGATAGTGAGTTTGTTGAGTGCACGAAAGTCAATACAGAGGCACCAAGACCCATCTTTTTTCCGTACCAACAACATAGGAGAAGAGTAAGGACTGATGTTGGGCCTGATTACTCCAGCCTACAACAATTCTTGCACCATTTTTTTTGTTTCATTCTTCTGTAGAAATAGGTACCTATAAGGGCGAATGTTTGGAGGTACACTACCTAGAATCAGCTGATTCACATGATTTTTGGGCCGCTATGAGGGTAACCCTTTCAGTTCCTCAAACATAATTGCATGCTTGGACAAGAGTTCCAGTAAATCTGCTGGATGGTTGGAATCAGAGGATTCATTGAACTAGATAGCGCAAAGTTGGGTAACAATCCCACAAGATTCCCTTTTTAGCAACTTCTCTATTCGATGAGAGCTGATGATACTTGTAGAGCCTGGTGTGAGGCCTCTTAATGTGTGTTGCTAGTCTTTATTAGTGAATTGCATCCATAGCTATGAAAAGCCCCGTAGGGTAGGGCCTAGTGTTGGAAGACACTGTGCTCCAAAACTATGTCACAACCTCTTAGAGCCAGAACAAACATGTCTGATTTCAAATTATAGTCCCCTATTGAAATGTGGCCATTGGAGCCTTTGCCTTTACAAGGTAAGGTTCCTCCATTGGCGATCATGACTTCAAAACTTGAATAAGGATAAACATAGCAATAAGCTTGTTTGACTAGCCTAGGATCAATGAAGTCATGTGTACTACTAGAGTCAATGAAATAAGTGAGGGTGTGTTTCTTAAAATACCCTCTACTCATAGTTTGAGGAGTAGATACCCTAGCCAAGGCATGCACCAAAATTTTAGGGTGTGACTCTGTGGTGCTAGGTTGTTTGACTTCAGGTTATTCTTCATGGAAATCTTGAGCATCTTCCAATTATTCAGCATCAAGGGTGACTCGACGTCCAAAACGTACAACTTCTGTTCGATGCACTTGTGTTCTTTGGAGAATTTTACATCACAATTAAAACATAGCCCTTTATCGCGATGAGTGTGCATTTATGCCTCCAAAATGCATTTAATGGGGGTGATTTTTGGAGGAGGGTTTGTTACTGGGCATGGTTTTGTAGATGTCTTGAAAGAACCAAAATTGGGAGATTGGCGTTGGGAGGTGATCTTATCTTTTGCAATCTTGGCCAATCCTAATGCTTCCATCATGTTCTGGTTTAAAAATCTTGACCTCCTTGCGAATTATATATTTGAGCCCATTGATGAAACAACTTTTGAAAAAGTCATCATTTAACTCTTCAATTTGGTCAACCAACTTGCTTGATACTCATGAATCGTTTTGGTTTGCCTTAGCCTGCTCAGGGCACCGATGAAATCATCATAAGCACTAGGACCAAAGCGAACCAACACAAACTTGAAAAAATCATTCCAAGTGGATTTTGTATGAGATTTTTGACACCTTTGGTACCACTAGATAGCTTCCTTCTCTAAGTGAAATGATGTGATGGGTACCTTGTCTACACCTAATGTATTGTGCAAGTTAAGATACTGTTTGACACAATAAATCCAATTGTACAAGATGGATCACATATCAAAAACCTCTGGAAGTCCAAAAGCACACTCTTAAAGCATTATTTTATTCATTGGTGTCATATTGCACATACAACAGTCATACACAAAATTTGCAAGCCAGGCAGTCTTCTTTCAAAAATTGATCTTTTTCTTGTATTTCTTGAAGCTTTCCACCTCTATCCACACTGAATGAGACTCTCTTCCAGCCATTTCACACTTTTTAACTCCTAGAATATTTCTAACTATTTCTTTGTTACCCCCAACACATACCATTTCTTGAAAGATCAGTATGCTTAAGCATTAGACAAGATTGAAACATGGAAAACATGACTAAGAAAGTGCCAACAATTAAGAACCATCCCTATATCTAAATGACCCCTAAACACACCAAGTTACATCATTAGAACCTCACAAGAACATGAAAATGTCCCTACAATCCATGAAAGAAATTCAAATTTTTAAATCGACTGTTTTGGCGGGAAAGTTCAGAATGCTATCAAATGAACTAGAGAAGTTACAACAAGCATGGAATTTGATCCTTATTGACCTCTAATGACCTCTAAGACCTCTAAAGACTCATGAACAAGCCAAAATTGAACAAACTCTAAAGCAAAAGTCTTCCTAGGTGATGCACCTACATCAAAGATCCCTCCAGGTTTTCATGTATCATATTTGAAGGTTATTGGTCAACATATTCCGGTCCATATGGCAATGTCGGAGCTTGACATTGAAGGCTCTGTCCTCCTAAAACTTGAGTCCATCCTCGATAGGCTCCCCCGCCAACACCACAATCGTAATACCACCAAGATTTTGGTGCAGTAGTGCGGCATGCAACTAGAAGACACAAGACGAGAACCCCTACTCCAATTACAGCAGCAGTTTCCTCATCTCAAGCTTTGAGGACAAAGCTTTTTTAAGCAAAACAACATGTTAGGACCCCTTCATCTTAACTTTTGTAGTTTGTATTAGGTATTATTAGTAAAAACTCAGATGCATATGCTTTGATAGTCGTACCATTTGTTATTTGTAATTATCCCACGTGTATGGGAGGTAGTAGTTGTCTTGAGTAAAATAGCTTAAATAGAGGGCTTATATAAGAGGACAAATCATCTAATGAATATTTTGTATTAGAGTCGTGTTCAAAGAAAGTTGGCCTCTCGAAGAGTCCAATGATACTTTCTAGTGAGATTTTATTATTTTCAATATAGTATTGTTATTCTCTTTCCATTCAGTGCATATTGGTTATATATTTGTTGTTATATTAATTTGTTTGCAAGCAAGTTCTTAACAAAACTGTCAAATTTTTCCTCTCCCATCCAAAATGCCAAAAACATCTACAATACCACCTTACTCAATTGCGCTTTGACACTAAACCTTGATGCATTGCTGGCCACCCCAACGCTTTTTGTTTAAAGGAAGTTCTTGCTTTCCAAATGACTTGACAACATTGTTTCTGTCTCACTCTAGGCTTCTTGACTTGCCACCGCTTGTTCAATCTAAGGGTAATAGTATTACAGTATCTTGTGTAGTTATCCAAAAAGTTCTAAAACTTATTAGGTTTATCATTTATCATCATAGAGGAAAAACAGAAAATATGGTAGAGATGAGGAAAAATGTGCTCTATTAAGGTTTGATGAGAGTGTCTCCCTATCAAGAAAGAGAACCAATTCGAAGAACAAATCTTTCTCAAAAGCTCACAAATCGGTAGATCCAATAATGAACAATAGCAAGGGGGAGCTAATGCCCCCCCTCTCCCTACAAAAAACTGCCTCTAGGAAAATGGTGTTGGAGCAAAAGACTATCCCAAAGAAAGAGATCAATGCAGTCATGGCTGCCACCAAAAAGAAAAAAGTAATGGACCCAGAATATCAACCCAAAAAACAATGCATGCCAGCCATGAAGGAGAATCCAATCAGCACCATGGATGTTATAGAAATCAAAAGGAATATTTCCAGTTTGCACAGTAGAAGCTTGATCTGCAGACTTCTAAGTGTGTGATTTGAGAACTCCTATGTGCGCAGCTCACCTTGGAAGAACTATATGCTTGAATGAAAAGGGTTTGGAAAACCAATGGCAATTTTGAACTAAGAAATTGTGCCAGAGGAAACTGCATACGTATATTTGTGAGAACTCCTATGTGCGCAGCTCACCTTGGAAGAACTATATGCTTGAATGAAAAGGGTTTGGAAAACCAATGGCAATTTTGAACTAAGAAATTGTGCCAGAGGAAACTGCATACGTATATTTGTGAATGAATCTAATAAAGACAACGTCTTCGAAGGGGGGCCTTCTTCAAAAATGCAAGGCTCTTCATGAAGCACTGGCAATAAAAGGAGAATACTTAGCAACCTAAGAGAAAAGCGAGCAGCAAAAAGTATGGGCCCAACAAGAATCCCAACAACATGACTCACGACGACCAAACCAAGTTCTCCCAAGGAAGCAATGTGTGGGGATATGGAGAACCCTCAAATGTTGTTATTGACACTTGTCCTAACCACCGAGTTGACACTAGTAGAAAAAAATCAATAGAATCAACATATTTTTCAAGCCCTAAATTATCTATTGGCCAGTATCCATGAGTTGTTGCACTGCCAACACTAAGATGCTTGCGACAATCGCATTGATACCCAAGAGTATGCTACCAAGTTACATGATACATTCATAGCTCTTTACAATCTACTTGAAAGTGTGAATGATCACATCTTTCATATTCGTGATGACAGTGATAGTAAAATGAAACAATTGAAGCTTCACATTCAGGGTCTGGATACAATTAGAATCAACACTAATGAGTTGGATACTATCAATAAGAACATCAACACTATGGATGAAGACACCGCATTATCAAGAATCATGTCCATCATTCACTATGCCACACTAACAGGAGCAACAACAGAAGAAATTGCCCAATGAAGGTTGAGGACGAGCGTGAAAAAATTTGACCTCCGTCTTGCCTCTCACAAGATTTGTTTTTTTGTCTACGATGGCTATCATATCCACCCCATATCACTGATAGGTGTTGGTCTATTGATTTTTCTTTCATTTTACTCTAGTGCACTTTGCACTATATGTAAAATTGTTCACATTATTTGATAAAAAAATTATTTATCAGAAAGAACACAGGTTTAAGAAGTACCCTAGTCAAATAAAGCAAATCTAACACATAATGAAAGAAAAATGAATAAATGATACCTTTAGTGGCATTTTAGACCAATAAAAACATTCAACAGGTACATACATTTCATCCTCGTCTCCATTGGTATAAAACATAATTAATTAAAACAACTTAAAATAATGTGTCAATTATTCTGCATTGATATTGATTATATATGGCTTTATTGAATAGATTCTCAACGTTTTGCCCCATCTTTTTTTAACTATTAAAGCTAAAGGAGTATATTCATCAGCATTTGCATTCAAGTTCTTCTTAAGACGTCAACATATCTTATTTTCATTTCCCTTCCAACTTGATGATCTAAACAATGAGCTTTTTAATGTGAGAGGCTTCTCCTATGAGCTGGGGTTGTATGTAAAAGTAAAAGTAATAGCACCATTTGCTCTTAATATTGTACGCAAATTTGTTACCTCCTCTATAAATTCTTGAACACCTTCTAAAGTTGTTGAGAGAATTTTCATCAAAATTGTCAAGAAAAATTTAGCCTCTTCTTGTCATTGAAATACTATGTTTACCACATAAACTTCAACAGCAATGTCCAATTTACTTTCTTCATAGGAAGGTCCTTGCAAACCATTACCAACATCATCTGGTTCGACATCAACATCTTGATTTGAACCATCATCATCATCGAGCTCAACAATTTAATCAAAAGTAAGACTTGTTTATTGTAACACAATAGCCCTCAATAACATCAAGTCCTTCAATATGTGCTCGAATGTGTTACTTTTCATTGCCTACAGGCAGGTGCAATTGTAAAAATTGATGATATTTTTCTTTCTAACACTACGATTTATTGTGATTAGTCTTACGCAAACCCATGTAGTTGTCAAGATTATCACTATTTGCTTACAATCACCATCAATGATAGGTTTTTTCTTTTCCAATGAACCATTTATATCTTCCCCTTCATGTTTGTAAATTATCATATTCTTTCAACATACTTTTATCCATATAGCAAGGCTCAACTCTCTTCAAAAAGCTCCACACCACCCAATCCAATATCCCACCACTCATAACTTTGATGTCAACAAAATATCTTAACTTTATATATGAATGATAACGACGCAATAGCAACATTAATTTCCTGAATAATATGAAGAAAACGAAGAAAAGACTTCGCCCATATATCTATATCAATAAAAAGATATAGATAATTAAAGTGGAAAGTTGGTAAAAAATAAATAAACCTCATACTCGACCTTCCTCAAATGTCAAGAATGTATTTAATCACATGATTAGTCGTAATGAATACGAGGAACATAAAAAATATTGACTAGATATAACTCAACATGAGATGTATGTCAAATTTTGCGTGAAATTTCGGCATGTTATGATTGAACAACAAATGCTTGAGATTTTAAAACATTACCAGTATATGATGTTGGATAAAGTTCTCGAAACATGTTGCTTCCTAAATCATGTTTAATTTTATCTTCATTATCAGATATATTATCAAAAATAAATTCTTCACATTATAGTTTAATCTAGATTATTGAATTATGTTATAAATTTTAATACATGTTTACATAAATGATATTTTATTAGGTCTATAGGATATTAAGAGAAGCAATTGATGGTTTGTAGAATGCACTTAGACGTGTGAGTGAATTTTTGGCCTTCATTCTATTATACAAATCCGATGAGCATATGGATGGTCCCTTGCCTTGTATTAAAGGTATTTGAGATATGCAGAAATTTGAAAAAAATTTAAATAAGAGCTTAATACACCGATATGAATCAAATTGTGATTAGAAAAAGTGATTTATAATATTTACATAATAAATGTAAATAGAACTTTGATTTTGATTTATAAGTATTTGTCTATGACACGTATACATGTTGTAGATTCAAATACATTAAATATGATATTAAAACAAGAAAAAGATCAACAACGCTGGAGTTTGTACACAATGAAGTTCTTGTTGTAATATTCATGAAAAAAATCATAGCTTAATTATTTTTTATTTAAAATATTATCACCATGTGAAATGGCAAGCAAATAAATTTAAGACATTGAATGACACATTTTCTTTTCTATTGATCTTGTCACTGGTTGAATTTACTGAAAATTATTCATTTTCTCACCATAAGGAAATTCAAACACAATACTATCACATTGAGCAAGTGACTATCATGATGTATATGTTATAAAAATATACAACCGTTGTCAGATAGTGTTGAAAGTTCATACATTCAATGAGTTATCAAGAAGGAAAGTCACTACTATATCATTAATGACAAAGAACATAACACACTCTTTATCCAACAATGTTTTGAGTTGTTTTTCCAAAATCTTAATCAACGAGGTGTGAAATTGGAGAAACGTTTTGTTTGGTTAGAGGGTTGTGCATCACAATTCAAATCGTCACGAACTTTTTTTGCACTTTGTCGATATAATCAAAGTTTTTTTTAGAGTTGTCATGGAAAAGGGGAGCGTGATGGTGTTGAGACTTGCACCAAACATGTTCAAAAAAAATAGTGTGAATTACGAGGAAGACCTATTGAGTGATGCCTACAATGTTGTTAAATACCATATAATTCATTTTATAAATGATGCAACTCTAATTAGAAAGAACTCGCCTTCACACAATGTTTTGAGAGATTATAAGTACACCGTGTTTAAATTTCATATTTCTAAAAATGTTAAAATTGAACGTGAGATTTATGAAACAGATATAATTCTATAACATTTACTATTAAATATATTTACATGTATATATATTTATAATATAATTAATTGGTTACATTTTTTAATAGAGATCGATCGAAAATCAATTCATGGTTGTCAAAAGATAAACAATCTCAAAGTTGTGCAATATGTGATAAGCACCAATAATCGTCTTTGAACAAAACAAACTATTATTTTTTTTGTTACAACGGCATAGTAAGTGACTATGAAAAAATAATAATTAAATCCGTTGCTATATGGGGCAGTGGAATATGATTCCTTTAATTGTAGGTGATGGATATAGATCAAATGAAGACGCAAAATTCAAACATATTCTTTTAATATCGCTTGATTATGACGACATATTTGGACTACTTAACAAAGACAATTTTTTTGTATATAAATTGTTTCTCATTTTGATTTAAATTTAACACAACTTTCCTATATAGACTATGTCATTTTGATTTAAATTTAATTTTGAGGTAACTTTCTTACATAGATTTCTTGTTTTAATTCTAATTAAAACATTGATTTTTTTATTTCATAAGATGTTTTTGCAAACATTGCAAATCAAAACAATCTTGAAAAAGTTAACTACTGCTTGTTGTGGTGCACAGAATAGGAGACCAACTTATGACATGCAACAAAAACTGAGTGAACATCATTCTCTACTCAGTTGGTTGTGCTACAAACTACAGTGGACATATTTGAGCCAAGTGCAAGTCCATCCCATGGGATTCTTTTTATTGATTATAAACCATAGAATGAGGTCTTTCATTATAGGCAACAAGTTATTGCTACTAGGTTATATCTTTATAAAATGATACAAGTATATGGCCAACATAAGTAAAAATTAGATATGCAAGATTATTGATCCGTGCACAACTGTGCAGAGCCGCACACTTTTTTCCCTACGCATCTTTGTACAATCGCACAGGACCATCACGACACAGATGGCAGTTTTTAGAGGTCTTCGAAGTGTTGTCGAAGATCAAAACACCTCATCACATAGCTTTGGCTATGTGAAACTCTAGATCATGAATCAAGCTTTCCAAAAAGGTATTACAAACCACAATCAGAGCATACCCAAAAAAAAATTGCGCGCCCCAAGTTGACTCATGCCATATGAATGGCTCATCCTAAATCAACAACATTGCAATCAATTTTCCTTGTTCAACACTTACTCGTTTGGCACATCCTGAGGTAACGCACGACACCAAGGACCTCTTCAAAAGGTTGATCTTCAAACCAACCTACACACCATCATTCCAACTATCAGTGCCATCTCCTTATGCATTGCTCAACTTGATTGGCTCACCGCAAGTTGGCACAAAGCACTAAGAAACGATTTGTCACACCACACAATACCATGCATGCTTGTGTGTCCTGCACAGCCTACGTATCTATGTGGCACTTGTAAAGACTTTGCACTCTTGCCCGCTTTTGCAACACCGAGAGGCACAATGTGCAGCTCGCACTTCCACAACACAAAGAGGCACACCATGTAGCTCGCAGTCCCACGCAACCTATGTAACATCGTAATAGTGTGCATCACTCGTGCAACTCGTATGACCTCCTTGCATGCTTTCGCAGCATCAAGATATATATTGCACAACACTCACACTCAATGCATTACTCAACATCCACATGCCAGAACTCTTCTGTGTGCGGCATGCCAGGGGGCACTCTTTAGGTTTGCACCATGTCAGGGCACTTGTTAGCAGCACAGCTCAGCTAGAAATGTAACTACCATACATGCAATAAGTCCAACTCTTTTGTAGTCATCCTCAGTTGTAACAGACTTCTTATATATATATATATATATATATATATATATATATATATATATTGTTAGGCATCCGATAGCATAGCAATAGACTATCATCAGCCATATTCCAACATGCACCCCAAATACTTACATCCCTAAGTATCTTCATCAGTGGTCACCTCTCTCACATGTTAGCACACCTCAAGTATCTAACATCTGTTGAGCATTGTAACACACCTACTAGACTAGGCAAATCAATCAGGATGTGTCTCCTTTTGGATCACAATCCTAGCGCTTCTAGTCATGTGTAGACTATAAAAATCAAATAGGAAGTGTTACCCCCTTCTGATCATAGGAACTTGCATCCCTAGTCTTATTGTGTATTGTATGCATATGTACAATACCTTATGCTAATCTTTGTGCTTGAAATTGTAATGGTTATCCGCATCTTGTTTAGATTCCATTGCATGTTCTACAACTCAACAACTTTGTTTGAATAGATCCATACGATTTGAATAGTTGTTGTTTTGGCTCCCAAACAACCTCCTAGGCGTCACGCAGATCATTCATATCAAAGCTATGAGTCTAACATGTCGCCTAGTCATTAGTTGTCTTAGCTAATTCAGTGAATCTGTATCAGCCGTGCACGTATCTCTTCACTATTGCAGTAATGGGAAAGGCGAGCGAGAAGGCAAACAATCCCTAGATGGAAGTATCCCTTTCACATACTCTGGAAGAAACACATGCTTGGTCAAGGAGATCCAACATCTCCAACACCAGGATCAACAATTGCAAGATTCTCTCCAATCCAAGGAGAGGAGTTTTAGTCTTGTCATGGAGCAACTAACAGATCTCATGACACGCAACATTGCTCTCATTGAGTCTATACTTGAAGGTCTCATTCAAGCCAAGGATAGATGTCCTCACGTCATGCAAAAGTTACAACATGAGTTTTTTGCGAAGGAAAAAGAACTTGCACAACTAGAAGTTGAATGCACGCAAATCCAGTTGCCTAATCCTCCAATTATCGGCATGCCACCATGCCCAATCTTGACATGTGATGTCAAAACAATGACAAATGTGAACCTAGTAGGTCCATGTCATTCCCCGCAATCATATTCATTAATCTTGTTCGATAGTTTCAAGAAACACACCAAGGTTTTTTGTTTCAAGCTAATGAAGAAAATGGGTTATGAAATCCAAGGCCTGCATAAGAGGCATCAAGGCATTATCAATCCCCTCCAGACCCAGATGAGACCTCACAACATGGGTTTTGGTTACACTGGTTGTAGTGCAAGCAAAGAAGGTTTCATACACTTCTCCCCGCAATCAAGCGCCATCAATGCTTCTATGTCACGCTCTATGTTAGAAGGCCCAAGTGTTTCTACTCGTGCGCCAACCCAATATCCCTCTCGCAAGGCTAAAGGTGGTGTGCGAGCATACCAACAACGTCGTGCGCAATTACAGTTTGAACAAGTGCAAGCATCTCAGCAGCACTTTGCGTGGAAGCACCTGCACAACAACAGTGCCAAGCATGTAGTCACCTCGACAACCACCAGCACACCAAAAGTGCATAGAAACGTCACATGGCTCAACCACACGAACCGTGAGGACGATCTCAATGAAAATGCACACCACACTCCCCAGTTACATGCAGTCGTTTCTAACACGATGATCATACATCTAAACAATGTTGGGATCTTCATCCTTATGGTCTTTGCGGAAGAAGCAACTATTCCCAATCCACCTGTTGGTTCTCGGATATTCTTGCATAGAGAACTACACTTTCACTAAAACTAAACAATAGGTGGATGGACCTTGACAGGTTGAGAAAGATCACCTCCTCTTTGCATTGGTCTTACAAGCACAAAGCATTCCACATCAGTAACATGCTCAATAACAACACCTCATGTTACACATCTAAGCATATATTGATCTCCACACAGTGCACCTTTTTTTCATATTGCATTATGTACCAACACATCTAAGGTTTTGCATCATCAAGTCAACTTTTGTTGCAACATGATGTCTTGCTCTTACACATGAAGTTTCATAAAGAGATAGAACACGGGGAGTTTTTCAATTTCACTCATGTAATGCAAAGTCTTGATATTGGACATTAAACTCATGTCACGTGCAGACATAATTGGTAACAAGCTCGTGGTATTTTGATTTGGTCTACCGATAAAACTATGCGTTACAACATTGGTATCAAACTTCTGAGTTTGTTATGCTTCTGAGCATGCATCATCCATCTAACATGGATATGCTTCATTTGCAACCCGCTCTCTTGTACAAAGAATCTTCACATATCCCTCGAGAAGGCAGCATGAGTACATACACTCCTCTTCTCAATTTTAGAGTAAAAGGATATCACAAACATTCTTTAGCATTCGCAAGTATCCATAGCAAATCTTACACTAGGCTACTAGGAGCAATGGAACACTCTCAAGCACATACAAGATCATTGGCATCTCCAACACCACACCACATCAAGAAACATGGAGGTAAATGTACATCTCTTTTCCAAGATCAGACATCCTACATTCCTTCTCATGGATTGGAGTCAACATCAATATGCCACCAGCTTTTCTGATTTGTAGCATTGGATTAACAACATCACCAATAAGCTCAAAACTAACAATAATGGGAACCAAGAAAGGGTGAATGATCTGTGCACAGCCGAGCATAACCACAAACCTCTATCCATATGTATTTCCACGCAATCGCACAAGACCTTCACAACATAGACGGCCATTTTCGAAGGTCTTCGGAGTGCTTTCGAAGCTCAAAATGCCTCACCACACAACTTTGGCTTTGTAAACCTCTAGAAGGTGAGCCAAGCTTTCCAAAAAGGTATTAGAGTCCACAACCAAAGAATATCCAAAAAAGTACTGCACACCTCAAGTTAACTCACGCCATCTAAATGGCTTACCCTAGATCAACAGCATTGCAATCAACTTTCCTTGTTTGACGCTCCACTCGACTAACACACCCTAAGGTAGCACACGACACCAAGGACTTCTTCAAAGGTTGATTTTCACCCCAACCAACACACCATCATTCTAACATTGGCGCTAGCACCTTATACATTGCTCAGTTTGATTGGCTCACCCCAAGATGGCGCAAAGCACTAAGGAAAGATTACGCACACCGCACAATGTCATGCATACTCGTGCTTCTCGCACATCTTATGTACCTCCATGGCCCCTGTAGAAACACTCTGCACTCTTGTGTACTTCTACAACACCAAGAGGCACGCTATGTAGCTCATGCATTCTCGTGCAACCTGTGCAACACCGTAGCAATGGGCATCACATACAGCGCTCATAGCCTCCTTGTGCACTTCTGCAACATCAAGATATATACTACACAACACTCAGACTCTATGCATGATTTAGCATCCACATGCCAAAACTCTTCTCTGTGCAGTATGCAAGGTGGCAATCTTTAGGTTTGCGCCATGTCAAAGATCTTGTCAGTGATGCAACACAGCTGCAAGTGTGACCACCACACTCGCAAGATGTTCAATTGTCACTCGAGTAAAAGATGAACCATTCTTGTTATGTCTTCTTTTGTAGCCATCGTATATAGCCGACTTTTTGTAATGATATATATTTTAAGGCATCTAATAGCATTGGAGCATACTAACATCAGCCATATCCCAACATGTACCTTAAATGCTTGCATGCACTAAGTATCTTGTATAAAATGGTTGCCTCTCTCACATGTTAGGATGCCTTAAGTTTCTAACATCTGTTGAGCATTGTAATACACCACCTAGACTAAGAAAATCAGTTGGCATGCATCTCCCCCTTTATGATCATGGGACCCTGCATTTCCAATTATTTTGGTCATGCACAATCTAGACAAATCAAATAAGAAGTGTTACCCCTTCTAATAAAAGGAACTTGCATCCCTAAATACTATGCATTGTACATATGCATATAGTACATAGCCAAATCTTGGTTCACAATCTAAAAGTTCACATGCCAAAACTATGGTGAGGCGTTTTGAGCTCCAAAAACACTCTGAAAACCTCCAAAAATATTTTGAAGACTTCTGAAAATTGTCATTTATGTCTGGAAGGTCCTACGCGACTATACAGAGATGCGCAAAGAAAGAGGTGTGTTGTTTTGCACAGTTGCGCACAGATCAATAATCTTTTGTATCTAACTTCCACTTAGATAGACCACATTCTTGTATCACTTTACAGAGATATATGCAAATAACAATAATAAGGCGGCTATAATAAAAGAACTTGTATGATTCATAAACAATAAAATAAACCTACTAGGATGAACTTTCACTTGCCTCGCATATTTTCCCTATAGCACAACCAACCTAATAAAGAACAAAGATCCTTCACTTTTTTTTTACGTTTTTTAAATCGGTCTTCCATTCTATAGTGTTAAAACATTTTCACGATTGTCTCTATACCCAATGATTGCAAAATCATCTCTTAAAATAAAACAATAGAGATGTTTTTTATCATAATTAAAACAAGAAATCTATATATAAAAATAATCTTAAAATTAAATTTAAATCAAAACAAAAAACAATTTATATAAAAAAGTTGTCTTAAATTTAAATTTACATCAAAATAACAAACAATTTATATACATGGTATTTACCTTTGTTAACTAGTCTACATATATAGTCATAATTAAGTAACATCAAAGGAATATATTCACGTTTTGTATCTTCCTTTGTGACCCATATTCATCACCAACAATTAGAGAAGTTATATTTCACTGTCCCACATGACAACGAATTTAATTTTTGTTTTTTTCATAGTCACCTACCATACAGTTGTAACAAAAAAAAATAGTATTTTTTCTATAATGTTCAAGTATGATTATTGATACTCATCACAAAATACACAATGTTTATATTTTGACAACTATGAGTTAGTCTCCAACCAATGTTTATTCAAAAATGTAAACAATTAATTACATTATATATATAAGTACATGTAAATATATTTAATTGTAAATGTTATGTGGCTATATTTGTTCTATAGACTACATTCAATTTTTACATTTCTAGAAACATAACATTTTATCGCCGTGTACCTATAATATCCCAAAACACTCTAAGTGAAGGCAGGTTCTTCCAAACTAAAGTTGCATCACTTACAGAATGAATCATATGTTATTTAACAATATGGTGGGCTTCACTCATCAAGTCTTCCTCGTAATTCATCGCTTGTTTTTTTAAAGCACACTTGATGCAAATCTCATCACAATTGCGTTCCCCCTTCTCATGACAACTCTTAAAAATCTTTGATTATATCGACAAAATACAAAAACAATTTGTGACAATTTAAACTATGATACACAACCATCTAATCAAAAAAATGTTTCTCCAATTTCATATTTCGTTGATCAAGATCCGAAAAAATAACTCAAAACTATGTTGCCCAAAGAGTATGTCATGTTCTTTATCATAAATAATGTAGAAGTATTTTTTTTTTAGTAACTCGTTGAAAATATGAAATTTCAACACCATCCGACCCCTGTTGTGCAATCTTATAACACACATGCACTATGACAGTCATCTACTCGATTGGATACTATTGTGCCTGAATCTATTATTATTGAGAAAATGAATAGTTTTCAATGAAGTCAACAACTGACAAGATTGATCTAAGAATAAATGCGTCTTTCAATGCCTTAATTCTTTTTACTTGTCATTTCACATGGTGATAATTTTTTATATAATAAATGATTAATCTTTGATACTTTTTCACGAATGTCACAACAAAAACTTCATCCTCTACAAAATCCAACTTTGTAGCACTTTTTCTTACTTTAGTGTCATCCTCGATGCATTTGAACTTACAAATATGTACAAGTGTAAAAAAGACATGCATTTAATTTAAAATCAAAGTTCAATTTACATTTATTATGCAAATGTTGTAAAGCACCTCTTCCAATTCACCTTCCAATGCATGTCAATGTCTTAAACTCTTATTAGATTTTTTTTCAGATTTCCACGAGCCACAAATACATTTGATGCAAAGCATAGGACCATCTATATCCTTATCAATTTGTATCATAAATGGCAGGTATAAACTCACGCATTTAAAAGCATTCTTCAAACCATCAACTATTAATCTTAACTTTCTATAGACTTGATAAAATATTATTTATATACACGTATTAAAATATATTGACATGATCTAATAATCTAAATTAGATTTGAACAAAGTTAAAAAAATTGATAATATATTTGATAATGAAGATCAAACTCAACATTATTGAAAGAAGCAATATGTTTTGAGGACTTTATTAAGCATCATGTACGGTAAAGGTTTCAAAATCTCATACATTTGTTGTCCAATCATAACAAATAAATTTTTTACATAAAATTTAACATATATCCCATGTTGAGTTATATCAAGCCAATATTTTTCATGTTCTTTATACTCATTATGCAAATCATGTAATTAAAAACAGCTCTAACATTTGAGAAAGGTCAAAATATGAGATTTTTTTCCCCCAACATTCCACTGTAATTATTTACATCTCTTCATTGTACTATAAATTTGGGGACAAACATTGTTCATCATGTAAATCAAACGACTAATGTTGCTATCGAGTAGTATCATTCATTTATAAAGTTATGATACTTTATTGACATCAAAGTTATAAGTGATAGAATATTAGAAAGGGTGTTGTAGAGCCTTTTGAAAAAAGTTGAGTTTTATTATAAGGATAGAAATATATTAAAGGAAAATGATTTTTAAAAAACATGAAGTAGAAAAGTATTCATGATTCCTTGAAAAAAAAAAAAAATCTCAGTTGGTGATTGTAAATCTAAATGGTGATAACCTCAACAACCTTATAGTTTTGAGTCCAACTGATCACAATAAATTGTATAGTGCTTGAAAGACTAGTATCGCCAGTTTTCAAAATTGCCCCTACCATAGGCAAGGAAAGGTCTTGATGTTAATGAAACAATGAGATATTGTGTCACAACAACCAAGTATTTCTTTTGAGCTAAATGTTGAGGCCAATAATGTTGATGATGATTCAAATGATGATGTTGCTATCTTGGCACATGATGTTGATGATTTGGAAGGACCTCCCTATGAGGAAGATAAATTGGATATTCATGTTGATGTTTGTGACAAACATAGTATTCCAACAGCAAGAAAAAGCTGAAGTGTTCATGAAAGCATTGATAAAAATTCCCCCAACAACTTTAGAAGGTGCACAAAAATTTACAAATGAGATAGTAGATTTGTACACAATACTAAGAGCACATAGTGCTATTGATTTTTATTTTATGACCCTAGCTCACAGGAGAAGTCTCAAGAAAAAATTTGTAGTTTAGCTCATCAAGTTGAGAGAAAAATGAAAATAAAATAGTCAAAACCTTAAAGATAACTTGAATACAAATGTTGATGAATATACACTTTTTGCATTCTTAGTCAAATAAAAGATGGGACGGAAAGTTAGGGATCCATCCAATAATTCATACAATCAAAATCAATGTAGAATAATCAACACATACTCGATGATTGGAGATATTAAAAATGATGTCTTCTGTTGGTACTTATAGCAAATTGAGTTAATTAAAAGGAGACGGGGACAAAATATATGTACCCTATCGAATGTTGTCATTTGCTTAAAATGCCAATAAATGTAACATTTACTCTTTTTTCTTTGTTTGACTTTGAAATTTTTCAAACTTGGTTTTTTTTTTTAAATAAATAAAAAGTTTATTTGTAAACTAAGTTACATATAGCGCAAAACACACAAGGGCAAGATGAAAGAAAAATAATTAGCCCAACACCTAATAGTGGTTTGGGGTGGACAAGAGAGCTAGTATAGAAAACAGCACACATAACCTAGGAAAGGGAAGACAGATGTCAAATTTTCTCACTCGTTTTCAACCTTTCCTGGACAATTTTTCATGTTGTTGCCTCCATTATTGTGACAGCCAATGGTGCACGTGATTCTTGATAATTGCAATGTCTTCAGCCATAGTGTCGATCTTGTTAATGATAGTATCCAACTCATTAGTATGAACTCTGATTGCAATCCGGCCCTAAATGTGAAGCTTTTGTTCTTTCATTCTACTATCGCCCTCATCACAAATATGAAAGAGGTGATCATTCACTCTCTCAAGTAGATTTTCATGAGCTATAAATGTATCACATATCTTAGCAACATATTATTGGGCCTCCATGTGATTTTTGTGAACATCTTGGCATTGATGATGCCACAGCTCATGAATATTGGCCAATAGATTATTTGTCTTTAAAAATGTATATTCAACTGAATTTCTTTCGACATATCTTTGATGTCTTTTTTCAAATCAACATAGTGGCTAGGACAAGTGTCAATAGGAGCATTTGTGGGCTCTCCATATTCCCATTCTCTACATTCTTGGGAAACCATGTTTTGGTTGTCGCGAGTCTTGTTGTGGGGCTTCTTGGTAGGCCTATACTCTTCGCCGTTGGCTTTTTCTCTTAGGCTGCAAACTATTCTCTTTTTGCTAAGAGTTGTTGAGATTGAGTGTTGTTGAGAAGACCTTACGGAGGTGGTACAAGAATCTCGAGACTCTAAGTCCATGCTCAAACCATGTAATGCCACTTTCCTTGATTTAATTCCAAAAATGTCAAATACCAGATCCCAAGAGGATTTATGTCCCATCTCCCTTTGCAACATCATCTACAAAATCATCTCTAAAGTCAGCCACCAAACTTAAATGGCATTGTTATTGCTCATGAGATCATCCACTCTCTTTCTACTAGCAAGAGGAAAGGTATGATTATCAAGTTGGACATCACGAAAGCCTATGACAAAGTTAATTGGAACTTCCTTGACAAAATTTTGGACAAGTTCGGTTTTGGGTAAGACTAGAGAACTTGGATCTAAATCTACTACTCTACTCCCAAATTCTCTATCCTCATCAACGGCTCGGCAAAAGGCTTCTTCTCCTCTTCCAGAGGACTTAGATAGAGATATCATCATGGCAAAGACCTTGGGGAGACACTTAAAAGCTCTCAAATATAGGGGCAATATTAAGGGCTTGCAAGCTAACTCAGAGAGGCAAGATCACATTCATTTACAATTCATAGGTGACACCATGCTTTTTGGATCCCCCACTATCCAAGAAGCCACACACATCCAAGTCCTTCTAAGAAGCTATGAAAAAGCCTGGGGACAATGCATCAACAGAGGTAAATCCAAGGTTATTTTCATTAACATTAACCCCTCTTTAGAATTTCTTATGCAAACTCTTGGGGTTCAAGAAAGCTCCTCTTCTCAACTCCTACCTCGAGTTTCCTTTCTTTTAAGTCAAAGGCAACAAGCATATGCGGAACACCATCATTGAAAAGGTCCACAAAAGTTGGCAGGCTAGAAAGGCAAATTGTTTTCGTCAACAAGCAAACTCACTCTCATCAGAGTGATCCTTTGAGCTACACCCATTTATTGGCTTTCCCTCATGGTTGCTCCCAAAGGCACAAGTAAGGAGATTGCCAAAATCATGCAAACCTTCCTCTAGCAAGGGACTGGCGAGAATTTCAAATTCCCACCCCTTGCTTGGGACACTATTTGCAAACCCTACTATAAAGGTGATGTTGGGATCAGGAATATCAAAAAGTTCAATCTTGCGTCAATTGCCAAACTAGTACCGTTTTAGTACAAGCATCTTAGAACATCCGAGAAACATGCTCAAGGAAAAGTACCTGGATAGAGGAGATCCATAAAGGGTCTTCATGGCCAAAGATCCTCCCAAATGCTCTAAGATTTGGAATAACATCAAAGATGTTAACGACCTATTGCTTAAATGGATCTTTTGGAAAGGAAAGGAATGAAGCCAAAATTGATTTCTAGAATGACAAGTGGATTACAAACCAGCCCCTTCAACAGAACCAAGACTTATTAGAATAAGTAGGGAAGTTAAAAGTCATTGGGGCAACAAGGTCAAGGACTATTGGGTTGAAAGCAACAACAAAGGTTGGATGGCTAGAAATTGGAAACGGTTCCAAAATCTGAATGGTTTGCAAGAGCAAGCCCGCAAGAATTTAAACAAACACCTTAGAGGCTTTTGCATCCCTTGGAATGAAGCAGAAGACAATATTAGATGGAACCACAAAGGCTCGGGCTTCTATTTTGTCGAGGAGGGGTATGACCTCCAGTTTTACATGCCTTATCTTACAAATGAGGATTCTCCTTGGCACAAAATTTGATAATCCAAAGCTCGGCTGGTGTCTAAAGTCTTTCTTTGGTTGGCCACCCACAAGGAAATCCTCACTAAGTAACATCTAAAAAAGAAGGGCTTCATGGGTCCCTCTATGTGTGTTACATGTTTGAACAACATAGAAGATGTGGCCCATCTTCTTCTATGTTGAAACTATATCACTAACTTATGCAATAAATTTCTCTGCAAATTCAACTCTAATTGGGTTCTCAATCACACTCTCATAGCTCACCTCCATTTGTGGAACAACAATGTTCAACTTGGCATTCTAAAAAATCTTTGGGATAAAGACTCCAGGGTAGATCACCTAGGAATTTTGGTTCAAGAGAAAAACTAGAATTTTTGATGATCAGAGACACCACAAAGATCAAAACCTTCTATGTAATGATAGAGTGCCCTATGCTTTCCATCCTCCCTGTCATGAGAAAAAGCAAGAACAAATAAGTTAGTGCCTTTGAACTTGGCATTCTCAAGAATTGACCAAATCTCAGAAGTACTTTTGAGGGTCTCACCCCGAAGGAAAAAGAAAATCAGGAATAACATTTGTTGGATCTCACCTCTTCTAGGTTGGCACAAATTAAACTTTGATTGGGCTTTGAAGGTTGAATCGGGAACTGGTGCCGTTATAAGAAATCATGAAGGGGAAGTAGTTGTCTTTAAATCTCTTTACAAGCATATCAATTCTAACAATGTTGTGAAAGCCGAAGAGTTTAATTTTGGGTCTCAATTTAGCCCTCGATAATGGTATTACCAATTTGATTATTGAGGGTGACTATTAATCATTAATGCAATCAAGCATAGCAAAATTCATAAGTGCAAAATTAAGGGTCTCATCTCTTAGATTAAGTAGCTGGAAAAGAATCTTCGAAACCCCAATGCTTCATGTTTTTCAAGAGGAGAACAAAGCGGCTGATTGGATTGCCAACTTTAGTTTTGTGCATCACAATTCATCCTTTCAAGGTAACATGGACAATATTGTCGAGGATAATAGGCTCATAGGCCTTTGTGATATCATTAACTTCGAATGTTATAGCAAAAAGTTAGCAGATTTGTTTTAGAAAGTCTAATGGTCCTCATATTATGAAGGCTAGCCTCCAAATGGTTTTTGCAAGTTTTCTTTCTCTAACCACTTGGGCATGCAATAGCTCAGTCCTAATTTGCCTTTTCCCTATGCTCCCATTGCTTTTTCCTCCTTAGCAACATGGTGCTTTTGTCAGTGGACTTGCAATCAACCCCACTTCATTGTATTTCCTTCTATGCCTCCTTCCTTCCCTTCGATGTTGGCTCTTTCCTTGCGAGAGCCAGCAGTCTCCTATTCCTCCTTGTTTTAGCAAACTTTCTATATCCCTCCCTTATATTTCTGAGATACTCTTTCCACAACTGTTATGGTCATTTCTCTTTGACATTGCTTCGTTCTTTCCTTTCCTGGCCTCCTATATTCTGAGATTTCTTCTTTTGCCTCCCAGGATGGGTCTATTTAACCTATGCACAACTTTCTCTTTTCTCACTCTCCTTTATCTATCCCATCGCCCTCCTTCAAACAACAATTGTCTTCTCATTGCGCTCAACTTTTCCCTCGACAACTCCATTCTCAGCCTTCACACAACTACCATCATGGTTTTGGGCTTTATCTTCAAGTTTATCATCTCTCTGAGCCTACAGGGCTCTAAGTGCTTCAGACAGAGCAATAATGAGCATCCTGACCACAATTGCCACCAGTACAATCACTAGCACAACCATCTCAAGCACATAAATAGAAATGAAAGCTGCAAGAGCATCTCTGACAACATTGGGAACTCAATGGAGGAAGAAAATAAGCAATTCAAAGGGAGCAACATTAAAAATCCACATCCACCTTTGATCGTGCTCAGCATATGTGCAATAGAATAATCGAGAACGATGAAAACAAAGTTGCTCGAGATAACTTCAATATGTCCAATGACTAGTTTGATCATCACCTCAACTCTATGGATGTGGAACTTCACAAAGACAATGTTGGGAATGCCAACAACCACGTTGAGGAGCACAATACAAATGGAAGCATTAGTCGCTTCCACATTGTTTTCAACAACGGCAAACAGCTCATTTCTTGCAGCAATGTTTGCCCGCACAATGTTGAGGATAACACCAATGTCACCTTCAATCCGAGCTGCAACCAACACGTTCCTAATCTCAACAACTCTTAACCAAAGGAGAATAGTTTGCAGCCTAAGAGAAAAGCAATGGTAAGGAGCATGGGCCTACCAAGAAACCCAACAACATGACTCATGACCCCAAGAATGCAGTGCATCGGAATATGGAAAACCCTCGAATGTTGTTATTGACACTTGTCTTAGCCACTAGGTTGATCTAAACGAAGACATCAAAGATATGTTGGAATAAATTCAACAAGATCAACATATTTTCAAGCCCAGATAATCTATTGGCCAATATCCATAAGCTACTACATAGCACCAAGATGCCTGGGACAATCACATGGAGACCCTAGAGTATGTTGTCAAACTACATGATACATTCATAGCTCATTACAATCTACTTGAGAGTGTAAATGATCACCTCTTTCATATTCTTAATGAGGGTGACTGTAGAATGAAAGAACCGAAGCTTCACACTCAAGGCCTGGCTACAATCAAAATCAACGCTAATGAATTGGATACTATCAATAACATCAACAGTATGGTTGAAGACACCGCAATTATCAAGAATCATGTCCACCAATCAATAACAACATCAACACTATCGCTGAAGACACCGCAATTATCAAAAATCATGTCCACCATCCATTATGTCACAATAACAGAGGCAACAACCAAAGAAATTTCCCATGAGAGGTTGAGGATGAGAGTGAAGAAAACTACCCTCAATCTTCCCTCTCTCAAATTCTCTATGTTGTTTTCTACGATGGCTTCTATATGTAACTTGGTTTACATTATTTGATAACCAAACCAAATTTTAAATGGATGCATCTAATGGATGCCAAATCCCTGTATGTTGCCAAATTTCTCCTCTCTCCAAAACAAAATGCAAAAAGTATCTACAATACCCACCTTACTCAACCATGCTTTGACAATAAACCTTGATGCATTGCTAGCCATCCCAACACCTTTTGTTTGAAAGAGGTTCTTGCTTTCCAAATGGCTAGTCAATGTTGTTTCCATCTCACTTCAAGGTTCTTGACCCACCATCGCTTGTTCAATCAAGAAGTAATAAAATTATACTGTCTCACTTAGTTATACATAAAGTATCATACTGTCTCATTAAGGTTTTCAAGAGGAAGAGGTCAAGCCAACACCGGAAGAGGACAGCATACACATGAGGGAGAAGCTAGGACTTCTCAAACTAAGAATCATACTCTAAGGGGAAGAGGATATCCTTCAAGAGGAAGAGGATAATACGATAGAGGAAGAGATAGAGAATTCATGGATACATGCTTTAAGCATGGAGACTTAGTGAACAAACCTTTTGAGTGCCCACATGCACAACAAAACAGCAGTTAAAGAAATGGGGCAAGCAAACACATAAAACACATGGATAAAGAAAGCGTTACATTACCCAATCTCTTGGAACAACCAAAACATGGAGAAGCTATCATGAAGAAGAGAGTGATGTTAAAAGCAGTTGAACCAAGGCAAAGAAAGAATCTTTTATGAACCATATGCAAATCTATAGGTAAGTGTTGTAAAGATATTGTTGATAGTGGTAGCACCCATAACTTGGTATTTGATGAGATAATAGAGAAACTTGGGCTGAAAAGAGTACATCCCAATCTATATAAGGTGTCTTGGTTGCTAGAGAAGCTTGGGCTGAAAACAGTGGTACATCTCAATCCATATAAGGCGTCCTGGTTGCAAAAGGAATGTCAGATTTTAGTGAATGAGTAATGTGTCGTTAAATTTTAGATTGGAACATATAAAGATGAAGTTTTGTGTGACAATACACCCATGGATATATGTCATGTGTTGTTGGAAGTATACATTAAGCATATTGAAAGACAAAGAGGAGGAAGTGGACAGCGGTCCTAAAGTGCTGATAGTTTCCAGAAAACAATTTTTGAAAGAGGTAAAAAAGGAGAAGGGATGTTTTGCTTCCGTTCCCAACCCTATGCTAGTTGGGACAACAGATAAGTTGAGTGAAATTCAGCATGATGAGCAGAATTTGTTGGGTGAATATGCTGAAATTATTTCTAAAGATTTGTCAGATTGATTGCTGCACACGAGGAGCATTAGCCATCACATGGATTCGGTTCTCAAATCTAGTTTGCCAAACAAAGCGGCATATAGGTTGACACATGGAGAATGAGGAGGTAAAGAGACAAGTTCGAGACTTGTTAGAAAAGGGCTTGATAAATAAAGTTTAATCATGCGTGCAGTGTTAGCACCTAAAAAAATGGGGAATGACGTATGTGTACAACTTCACAAGCCATCAACAAGTTTATGATCAAGTACAAGTTTCCATTGCTACAAATGGATGACATGACTGATTGTTTCAATGGAGCAAGGTACTTCACAAAGATTGATTTGAAGAATGGGTAACACCAAATCATAATTAGAGAGGGTGATGAGTGGAAGACTAAATTGATCCACGTGCAGTCGCACAAACCCGCACTTTAACCTAGAGTACATTGGTCACTTGCACACACTTTGTGCACCCCCTTGCATCATGCGCCCATGGGCGGCATCAAGGATCATATCGGACAACTTTTGTGCTTCAGGCACCTCCACGTAACCCCTTGCATCAAGCAACACCTACATAGAGCAGGATCCATACCGCACAGCTCCAAAGATAAAATCCAAGGTTTGAGCACTTCTATGCAATCCCTTGCATCATGCACCTCTCATGCAATGAAAGGATACATACTATCCAGCACAGAAGCCAACCTTGCTAAACTTTGACAATTTCATCGTTCCACACATCATGCACACTCCATGCAACTCAAGGAACCATACCACATAGCTCTAAAGTCAATTGCACAACACTTCGCAACCTCCACACAACACTTCGCAACCTCCGCGCAACTCCTTGCATCGCGCAATGCTAGGATATATGTGAGGGCACAGAGCTAGGATACATGTGAGGGTGCAATGCCAAGATACTTGTGAGGGCACATCACCAGGATGCATGTCACACAGCTCACAAGGCAATCCCTATGCACCACTCACAAATATGCGCACAATGCCACATATGTGCACAACGCCAAACCTACGCATAATGGCAATCAACAGACAACATTCATGTCACTCCCAAGGCCATTACATGATAGAACACCTGTCAACATCCTGCGCATCTAGAGGTCAACAAATGTAACCATCAAAATATTAAGAGTCACATGTGTAAGCTCACACAATTCAACTTCCATAATGTCTCCTTCGCCTTCATGACATGTAATCTATATATACGTATCTATAACATTAGATTAGGCAAATAGTACCAAAGTAGACAGCCATGCATCTTTCTCAAGAGTATGCCATGTACAAAACATGCGGATTAATATAATTTTGTCCCAGTTCTACTCCTTTCTCTATTCTCCATCTTATTCATTATTACTTCCACATATGCATACAACCCATCTAGATCCTCATCTGAGTGTCGTCTCTAGGATCTAGATCAATGTTCACGACAAAGGACGGTTTATATAAGTGGCTACTTATACCATTTGGGTTAACAAAAGCACCAAGCACATTCACAAGGCTCGTGAATGAATTATTGAAGCCATATCTGGGGAAGTTTTCATTGTTTATTTGGATGACATTTTGACACTTCGTAGAACAAAGGAGGAACATTTAGTGCATTTGAGATTAGTGTTGCAAAAATTGAAAGAAGCAAAGTTGTTGGTCAACTAAAAGAAGTGCAATTTTAAGAAGGAAGAGTTGGGCTATTTGGATTTTGTGATTCACATGATGGGTTTAGGAGGAACCCAAGAAAGGTAAAAGCTATCGCTGGGTGGGCATTGCAAAGTATGTTTGAAGCAATAAGTTTGCATGGGTTAGCTAGTTTATACTAGAAGTCCATTGGAAATTTTAGTGTTAAATGTATACCGATTACGGAAACAATGATTGGTGATAGAAAAGATTTCAAATGGACAAGTGCAACGGAGAATAGCTTTCAGATTTTGGAGAAGGTGATGGAACAGTGGTTGTTAGCATTGTCAAATTTCAACAAAGTGTTCCAAGTTCATTGTGATGCTAATGGGACAGCAGTGGGAGTAGTTTTGAGTGAAGAAGTATGTCCATTACTGACTTTAGTGAGCGGTTTAATGAAGCAAAACAAAAGAACTTTGTTTATGATCAAGATTTTTATGCCATAGTACAAGCCCTCACGAAATGGAAGCATTATTTGATGCCCAAGGAGTGTTTTTTTGTATACAGATCATCAAGCACTACGGTTCATAAACAGCCAAGATAAGTTGAATCAAAAAAATAGGAAATGGATTGTATTTCTTCAAAGTTACTCATTTGTTTTGAAGCATAGAAGTGGCAAGTCAAATAGAGTTGGGGATATATTGAGTGGAAGGTATTTTATAGTTAATGAGATGAGAGTACAGGTAGTTGGGTTTGACTCAACGAGGGATTTGTATGAGGATGATTTGGATTGTAAAGATGTTTGGGCAGCATGTAAGAGCCCAACCAGCATATATAGAACTCCATGATTGGAATTCTTTTTGCAAGATGGATTGTTGTTCAAAGGACAACAATTATGTATACCAAAAGATTCAATGAGGAAGAATTTGATAAGGGAAAGCATAGTGGAGGACTAGCTGGTCATTTTGGTGTGGATAAAACATTGGCGCAGCTGAGTGAAAAGTACTATTGGCCAAAAATGAGTGTGGATATGAAGAAGTTTGTGCAAGGTTGTAGAATTTTCCAACGTGCCAAGGGCAAAAGTCAAAATACAAGTTATTATCAGTCATTGCCAATACTGGAAAGACCATGGAAAGACATAAGCATCGATTCCATTCTTAGGTTGCCTAGGACACAAAAAAAGTAATGAATCTATCTTTGTTTTTGTTGATAGATTCTCAAAGATGACACACTTCACGGCATGTAAGAAAACACATGATGCCACAAACATTGTCAATTTGTTTTTCAAGGAGATAGTAAGGTTGCATGGATTGCCAAAGAGTGTAGTTTCAGATAGGGACACAAAGTTTGTTGGTCACTTTTGCAGAACTTTGTGGAGAAAGTTGGGCACAAGGTTGAGTTTCGATTCAGCTTATCATTCACAAACAAATGGGCAAACAAAGGTGGTGAATAGAAGCCTTGGAAATTTGTTGAGATGCTTGGTAGGAAACAAGCCCAAATAATTGGATATGATTTTGGCACACGTTGAGTTTACTCACAACAACTCAGTTAATAGAAGTATAGCCAAGAGTTTGTTTCGAATTCTGTATGGTTGCAGACCTAGTGGAGTTGCTAAGTTAAAGATATAGTTGGACTAAGTGGAGAAGTGTTGAAGCGGAGGACCATGCAGCATATGTGCACGAGGTACATAGGGAAGTGAAGGAGAAGTTGGAGAAGAGTGTCATGAACAACAAGCAGCATGCAGATCTAAAGAAAAGAGAACAAGAAATCCCAGTAGGTGACTTGGTTTTCGCTCATTTGCGAAAAGAAAGATTTCCAAAAGGAAATATGACTAGCTGAAGTGGAAGAAGATCTGGCCATGTCGAATTATAAGAAATTGACAACGAATACTTATGAGATAGAGCTATCGGATGGGATTGCTATCTCACCCATCTTCAATGTAGAGGATTTGTGCACTTACTATGAGGGACACACAAGTGATGAGGAAGTGAGATCAGATTCTTCAACTATGGATTGGAGACAACAGTTGCCTAAGAAGACAAAGAAGAAAATAGAGATGGTAATAGATTCCACAATCATCAAGAGAACAAGGGACAGCAAGCACGAGGAATATTTGGTCAAGTGTAAAGGTAGAGCAGCTGAAGATGCCACTTAGATGAGTGCATTTGAGATTGTCAAGTTTGGAAAATCAGTGGAAGAGCTCGTGCAAGGTTCATAAAAAGGAGCTCATGGATCGTTTTATTTACTACCCAAGGTGTATGATGCAAGAGCATTCGGGTCAACAAGCAAACTTGAATCAACCAAAAACATAATTGTGTGTTTGCAACTTGTTGACTTGCCAACAACGTTGTGAGTGTTGAAGATGATCAGAACATGCCAAGAAACATCTCCATGACTCCAACACCTCGTGAACATCAAGTGGAACAGGTTTCAATCGTCTCCCAGAGGCCAAATTGATGCCTTTTGGGCAGATGACGAAACCACCACTTAATGTAGGTGGCAGTTTCAAAACTGCCAGCCTGTCTTAAGCAGTGGTTATGATCTGCAGTAACCGGCGGTTTTGCCCACATTGAAGGAAAGGGTAAAGTAACTGCCTCGAACAAAAAAACTCAACATGTGGACCCTTTTCCAAGAACAAAGGAACTACAAGAGTCACTACAGATTGTCAGAATTGTCAGGGAAGATCTGGATTTTTCAGTTGGAAGCAGTTCAGTTGGAATGGAGAGCTGAGGGTTAGAGAAAGGGAGAGAGGAGAGGGAAGCTCCAAATAGGGAAAGTCCTGTGTATGTTTAGAAGAGAACAAAAAAGTGCAACCAGTCCAGTTGTGGGACTGTGATGTATTGGGTTCGTCATCTTCATGTGTGTTCAATAAGCAAGTGGAGCAAAGAGTGTGTATAAAATCTTTGTAATACTGCCATAAATGCAATTAAATCTGCGTTAGTTTCCACGTCTGAGAGTGTTGTATGCTATGAGTGTGTCCATTAAGAGTGAGCTGGGGTTGGGGAACAAGGTAACCATTAACTTGGCCCCTCATTTCTGTCTACATCAGACCTTGAGATGGAATCAATCTGACAAACACAAAAAAAGTCAGACAGTGATAATTGGAGAAGATGAACAATTTCCCTTCATCCGCCTCCATGACACATAAAGAGAGCAGCAAGTAATGATTCTATGCATGAGAATGTGGCTAGTGAAAGGGTCACAAAGAACCCATGTGAATCAGTTATCCCAGAGAGATATTACCATGACTCTAGAGACACATAGCAAAGACCGAGTACCATCTCCCATAATTTATGCAAAAGGTGTGTCATTTATATGTGGATGTGAAGAACCTTGTTTTTGTGTTTTATATAGGACATGCTGACTCATTCAATAATTGCATATGCTCCAGACTAGTAAACTCTGAATGTCATTATGCATATCTAGCACAAGCTTATATGCTTTAACCTTGGATTTGTGTTTTATATAGGGCATGTTGAATCATTTGATCATTATATATGCTTCAGACTAGTAAACTGTAAATGTCGTTGTGCATGTCTAGCACATTAAGGCCTGTCTCATTTCGTCAGTGAAATACAAAACAGATCTGACGGTCAACAGATGATATCCTCTATGTAAATCTCTCTGATATCATGCATGCTGATTTTCAATCCCCTCCAAAAAAAACATTCCCACAGAATTCATACCCCCTATGAAACCGTACCATCTAGTTGAAACGACGCAGTGAATTAAGTTCAATGACTGCACGAGTGACTCACAAACAAGATAAGATCTCCCGAACACTGAATCCACTCTATAAAGAAATACCCAAACTAGCCTCATTTTGAGGTAAATTATACAGCTGTCCAACGCCTCCTACCATAATGAAGTGAATCCACGAGAATTGAGTTCATGACCAACACACAGCAAGCCCAATGCACATATTACTAGAGCCAACGCACTTCAAACAAAAAAATTCTCAGGAAACCCCCAAAAATCAATAGCATTGCAGTACAATCTAAAAAGAAACTTAATCCACCGAAATAAAAACCCAAAAAAAATCATTGATATTCTAATACAATTTAAGAAAATAAACTTAAACCTCGGTAACTCAAAACCCCAAAAATCAATTTTAGGAAAATATACTTACACTTTTATGGATCCTTGAGGGGAGCCCTTCTTGTTGATGTCATACCCAAACATGTTTCTCCTGAGAACATATTTAGAAGCTAGTGGGATGATAAAAACTGTGGCAAAATATGCTCCAATGCTCATCGCCATGTTTATCAAAATAGATGTCCGTAACTCCCCTTCAATGTCATGGTAAATTAGCATATACAAATATGGGCAGAGGCAGATGAACGCAATAAGCAGTATTTGTTTGTGTTTGGGTCGAATGAGGGGACTGTCATCTTTGGATAATCTAGTCCCTGTGTCTGGAATTGGAGATTTTGGAGTTGCACGTACGGATCTTTTCCTTAAGTCACCCATTTCTTACAAATCTGAGATGGTTAGGCAGGCACCATACACTAAATAATCCGTTAAACCCCAGCCCCTGAAAAATATTTTTCCTGCCTCTTTCACGATTAAGTCCTGGTTATGCTTAAAAAATACTTGGAAATAAAATAGGTGTTCATTAGTCCTGGACGACTGGGTCCTGGGTTTGCTTAAAAAATACTCAGATGTTTGGATGAAATGAAAGTTTTTAATAACGTTCATGAGGTCAATCAGCGTATTGGACCTAAGAGTAAATTTGGTGCCAAAATTTTAATTAACTGTCCCACAGTTTTACTTCCACATTTTTTCGATTTTTATGTTAGCTTGGATTTTTTTGTTATGAATTCTGGTTGAAAGCGATTTTTTTTTTTTTTTTTTTAAGGGATTAGCACTGAACGTGTGAGCCCTGGGTTTGCTTTAAAAATATTTGGAAATAAAATAGGTGTCTCTCACTTTCATAATTAAATTTTGATGTTGGGAAAATTTTATTTTTTTAAGTTCTTCAAGGATGATAGCATTTGATTTGTTTTAATTTAGAATTAGTGGATAAGTTGTTAATTAATGAGATATTTTATTTTGGATGTAAAAAATATGTATGAAAGTTTCAGAGGGTAAGGTGTGAAGTTTTCAATAGGTCGACTAAAAAAATATTATTTGTTTTATTGTGATTGGAAGAAATATTTGGGAAATTATTGGTACCCTTTTTCTATTTGAAGCAAGTATTAAATACAGTTTATAAGACAAAGGATTGTGAGCTATCCGATTGTGTCAAAAAATTAAATGTAGGAATTTTATATTATCTAGATTTGAGGGCGAGTTAAATACAAGGTGTTAAAACTGGTTGGCAGTAGGATGGAAAAACATGGTTTATGATCTTGTCAAAGTTAATAAGAGAATTGGAAACCTGCTAAAGTACTCGGTATTGAATGTTGGTTTGATGCGATGAGGGATTGAGTGGATGCAATTAGTGACATTTATTTTAATTTTGTTATTTTTAGCATTCAAAAGAGAGACTATTAGAGCTTTGTAGTTCGTTGATTTTTTTATTATTTTTCATTTGCACTATAGGTGAAACATCAACAACGAAGTTAAGGTTTTTCATAGTAATAAAAAATTTATCGTTTTTTTTTTTTTTTTTTCTTTTTTTTTGTTGTTGTAGAGGTTTTGGTAATACAAAAAATGGTGGAGATGACTATTGGTTCAATAAGTAAGACAAATAGTAACAAAGGCTTTTAGGGTTCTTGTTCACTAAAGGGTTTAATTTTTTATTGAAGTGAAGTAGGTTATTTAAGGTTTGAAGCAATTAATGTCATTGATTTTAATTTCATTGTTTATGGGTATGCAGAGAGGAGACTATTATGCTATGATTTTGTTATTGTATCGGGTTCGTATTCGTGACATACTTTTCTTTCTATTTGAATTATGTTTAACATCTAGATAATATTATTGAGTTTTATATGCTTGTAGACTAACTCTGATTTTTTATTAGATAAGAATTTTACCATTAAAAAAGGTAGAGTATACTACTGGTTTTTTTAAGTAGATAGTAACAAAGATTTTTAAGGTCCTTATTCAATGAAGGGTTTAATTTATTAACTGGAATAAAGTAGGTTATTTAGGGTTTGAGGCAATTAGTGTCATTGATTTGAATTCCATTGTTTTTTAGTATGCAGAGAGGAGATTGTTGGAGCCCGATTCTTACTTACTAAGCACTTGTAATATTAGAAGTGTTGCAGTGTGTATGGATTGGTTTTATTTTTGAGGTGAGGCATTCCAGAGTTTTTAAATTATGTCTTATAACTTTATAATGTATTTTGATAGGCTAGGTTATATACAAAGCTTTGAAGCAAGTAATTTTTATTGGCAAACAAAATAGTGTTTGAAAATCTTGTTGATAAAAAGGGCCTAGGAAAAAAAAATGCATAGATCAATTTTAGACAAATATGATTGCAAATGACTGAAAAAAGGAAAAAAATACATTTTTTAGACATTGAATGGAAACTATATTCACAAAGTTTAGGCCCCTGCATCTATATCACTTTCAAAATTGGATAACACATAATTCTATGTTTTGCATGCCCAAAAACAATTAAATTAAAAAAGATGACAATAACTGTCTCAAACCCTAGACAACATATTTCATTTCAGCGAGAAAAAAAAGTTAAGCCCTTTAGTGAATAGGATCCCTAAAAACCTCATGTTATAATTTGTCTCACTTACAAAATCAATATTTAATTTACTAAGAGCATTTTCATCGCAGTGACTACACATGCAAAGAGATAAATGTTTGTTACTAAGTATTTTAGTTACAACTTGCATTTTTCTAATACTTATAGGCTTTGTGACATTAGAGGTTCCAGGGGAATAGAGTGGTTTTCGGTTATGTCTATAGCTCTTTATTTTCATTGGACCAGAACTATTAGTGTTATTATTACAGAACATGTATAAATTAGATTTATATTCACAATCTAAAAATATCCAATGCTCATTGCCTCTAGTGTTGTTGCCATATGGAGTGTGATGTGTGTGTGTATAATATATTATATGGTAAGATTCTTACCCAGTGAAAGAGCAGACCTAGTCTACGAGCATATAAAACCTATTAATATGTGTATGCACATAATTATGCTCGCCAAAGTAACTTGCTAAATTATGCCTAAACTCATCTAATATCAACACTTAACCCCGTATTAACATTGCCCCTTTATGTCCTAAAGTCAATTAATTAATTATTTCTAACTTCATGAAAAATCTCATTTTTCACATATTCACATTTTCTTAATATTCAAAATCTTAATTTACCTCACCTTCCACATAATTCTTAATTTTATAATTCTTTATTCACTCATTTTTTTAATAATGTGTTCCCCCCCAAAAGAAGGTCTAGAGGCTTCCCACCTCTAAAACCTTCTCCCTACTCAAATTTGAAATTTGAGAGGGAAATCTCCCCTCCAATCCCTCCCAAAAACCTCTTTAAATAGGGGCATGCCCAAGCATAATAAAACACAAAAAAGGGGAAGAAATCCAAGTCTATGATGCCTTCATTACACTAGCCCTCTTGTGTCCATCATAGCAATCCATCGAACCATCCATCTTGAAGCCATTATCAAGTAATCCAATATCAAGTTGAGTTCCTTTGAAGAATCCATTAGAAAATCTTGGAGGGAAGCTAAAGAGGAGCGAGATGATGGTAAGAACTTCTTGTTAATTCCAATCATTCCTTATGTTCTCTCCTATTAATGATCTTTGTAAGGATTTGAGTTAGATTTGATATCATTGTGCATATTAAAATTTGTTTCGCTCAAGTTTTACGGGAATTCATTTGGTGACCATGGTGGGAGTGATCCCCCTTGTCCATAGAATTTTGTAATTTATAATTTGCTTAATTTGTTAACAATGGTGAATGAATTCTCTTGTTCATAGCTTGTTAAAATTTTGATAGAACCTTCTATCATTTGCATAACTGTTTGAATTAGATGTTGTTATTCCAATAAGCTCTGCATCTTATAGATGAATTGATCAATTTAGAAACTTGTTGAATCATGTTTCATATAGAAAATAATTAATAGTTAGGATTGTAAAGAATATTATCCCTTTGTTCTCTTCAAGGTCCTTAAAACATATTTTATCTTGGAGACATTCTTGTCCAACCATTCTTCTGTCATGCACATTTGAAAATAAAATTGGCTTACAGTTACGCCTCGATGGATTTTCTTACCTAGTGCGGCCTTGTACCTGCCAATTTCATATTGCATCTATAATTTATAAAGCAGGCTAACCTTACCATTAACAAATGTTGCTGACGAAAATGCTCTAGAAAAGAAGGGCAAATTTGTTATCCGGCTTTCGTTATACAAACTTCTTTGTCTTTCCACTATAAATGTCACTTGCAAGTCACCAGTTCAAACCCAGGTAGGAAACCTTGGGCTTGAGTTTGCTAAGCACTGTACCCCCTAGCTTGCAAGCTATTTTCAATCATTTGAGAGAATCCTTGACCTCATTTTAACTCCGCTACTACAAGCTCGGTTATTCCACTGAAGATGTGGCTTTCATTTATAAGTGTTGGTCAGCGAGTAATCTATGGCTCTGATATATTCAGGGTTTTGACAAATATAGCAGCGATGTTGCCATTTGAAAGCATTTAGGGTACCACCATAACAGATCATGTTTCATCGAGGCCTTTTGCCAAACAGTTCATGAGCATTGTGTATGTCTCCAAATTTTGCATATTAGGCACTTGCCCTTGTAACGTCTCACAAAAAACCCGCTTTCAATTGTCTTGATGGATTTCCATACCATGTTTCTCAGCAAGATAAGTCTGGTTTTTACACCTTCCAATTGCCTTTAAGGTTATTTGATGCAATCATAACGTTCCATGAGCACCTCTTACTATGAGATATTTGATCAAACATATCATGTGCAAGCCTGTTTTTCGTATATCCAACTATAATTGTGTTTCCATAAAAACCATGATTCATTGAAACATTTCATCAAATAATTCACGAGTCCTATATATGCTTCCACATTTTTGTGTTATTGTGTATCTGCAACTTGTCTCCAACCTCAAAGCTCATTGAATATGTTGACCTAGACGTTGTTAAACCATCTAATGGCTTCAGGTTTGCATGAGGGATTGACCCACTTTGCATTAACAACACATTATTCAATACATTCATTGCATTCAAACCTCCAAAAAGAGATGCCTGTTTAATAATAATTTTTCACTAAAAGTTTCATATTTAATAAATAGGTTTTACATCCTAAATATTCATTATATTGTGTAATTTGTTAGTTCTTAGCTTATACATTTTTATAATAATACTTTAACAAGTTATACGTTGTATTTGAAATATTATCTTTATATGTTTCAAATATTTGATAATATTTATGCAGAATTTGCTTATCATCAAGCTACTAATCATCGGTTTTACAGGCTGACCAGTTTTGGAATCAAATACAAACATTGTTTTTAATGATCTGTCTAATTTTGCTTGTTGACACATTTGACGTGTTCTCGCAGGTTTGATCATTTTAAGCAAAAACGTTTAAAACTACTAACGATATTTGTGCAGGGTCAAGTGTCAAAGTTGTCAATTTAAAAACCATCAAACCATTTGCTTGTGTGATGAATGATCGAAGATCGATTATCATAAAAACTACTAATCTTCTATTTTGCAGGTCGACTAATCTCATAATTGGCAAACACATTATTTTTATCACTTATTTGGTTCTTGATTGGATTAGGGTAGCAAACACACTAAATTAATTGGGTTAAAGAACCCTTTGCTTGCATGAGCGTCACTCAGAGAGCCACAGTGGTGTATGCTCTCTACCTTGTGTCCTTGCAGTGATTCTTAGGGGATCAAAAACCACTAATAAACCATCCCCATTTTTTTATAAGGGTCAATGACTTGGATTTCATCACCATGCATTAGACCACACTTCATGTTCTGACAAAGTATAAATATTGGGACAACTATTGTTAGGTGCTAAAGCGAAATTCCCCATAAAGGGTTCCGTAGAGTAAGGAGCATTTTGGCTCCAATACACAAAGCGGTTAGACAACATCCTACATAGATTTGGACCCCACCATACCTAGTGTATAGTAGGGACTCCCCTAATGACCCTGTATAACCTAGCTTAATACCTTTCAGTCGTAACAGGTGATCCACTACCAAAGTTAGTATCAGCGCTCAAGTGACCGTCATGAACAAATGGGGTTGAGAGGGTTCGATCGATATCATAATGGGTCATCGACCTATAGCCTCACCCACAAAGCCATTAAACAGTGTGGTCATCGAGTTACACACCCATCAGTTTACTAATCTTAGGATTTTGGTCCGCTTGCTTGGGTGTGTGTCATGTTAGACCAATATTGTTTGTGAACTAAGTTAGCCTTTCACCCCAAACCCTTACATGACTATCTAGGTCCTTTTGCACATATTACCATCTTTTTTATTCTTACCTCTATCTTATACAGCCTTCATCTTATATAATATTGTCTTTCTTGTATATTCCATCGTCTCATTCTAATTTTTGACATCCTTATCCCATCCTTATCACATTGTTTTCATCTCAATTCCATCTTAACTTTGTTGGGTTTTAGGTAACACACATGTCCAAACCATCCCAATGTCATTCATATTACCCCTTTATCATTCATCATCATTTGTATATACTTGTCCTTATCTTAATCCTATTATCCCATCACCTAATCACATTCCATCTTACCTTGAGCAATTCGATCTAAGGTTTTGAGCTAGTCCTCTTCCTTCATCCATATCATCTCATCATTTTAGTCCACTATCACTCATCACTTGGTCAAATCTCATACTTAGTCAATGTCCTACTAGCATCTTGTCACTTTGTCAGTTTTAATCTGACATCTAATAAATCATCAATCTAGTCATCTTTAATCCAATCATCTTGCCCATTCATAACTAGCACCCATCCAATCATCGTCTTGCTAGTTTGAATATAAGTACCCATCAAATCCCTAATCCTTTTGCGATCTTGAAAACTAGATATTATTGATAAGTCATTAGTGCCTATCGCATTCTCGATCTGAAATTTGATCCTAGTCCATAATTCATTTAGTCTATCTCATCCTCATCGTCACCTACAAAACTACCTCAATCATTCAGACCTACTTTGTTCAAGGGACCATATCTAACCCTTAATCTGCCTTCACATTAGCCCCCTTCATCATCCATCATTTATCATACATCCCCATGGATTTAGATCGTGTAGTCATGGACTAATATCTATTTGCCAACAAGATGCGATCCTTTTGTGGCTATTGGAGATGGGTGCCCACCTTCCTAATGATTTTGAATCCCTAAGCCTCGAGTCACCTAACAAACAAGTTCCTCGTCAACCCTTATCCCCACCTAATCATTGTGACAACCAATCCTATTCCAATCCATCATCCACTAGTCCTAGTCTTAGTCATCACCTTCCTAGCTCAAGGATTACCTTGTTTAATAAATATATTGTTGCCAACAAGGATGCAATCCTCTTGCAACTCCTTGAAATGGGTGCCCAACTTCCCAAGAGTCCTAACCTTCCAATTAACCTTACCCTCTGTTCATACTCATCCATAGTCAAATTCTCCATGTACCAATCATAGTCCATCACAAATCCCCTATTTTACTAGCAAAGGGAAGCCTTGCTTGTCAACCTCATCTAATTTTGATTCAAATCCCAACCAAATTCATTTAAGTTCATCATCCACTAGTCTTAGTCTTAGTCATCACCTTCATAGTCAAAGGATTACCTTGTTTAATAACTATATTGATGCCAATAAGGATGTAGTCCTCTTACAGCTCCTTGAAATGGGTGCCTGACTTCCCATAGGTCTTGACCCCATTCAACTAACCTTACCCTTTGTTTGTACCCATCCACAATCAAATTCTCCATGTACCAATCGTAGTTCATCTCGAATCCCCCCTCTTGCTAGCAAAGGGAAGCATAACTTGTCAACCTCATCTACTTCTCATTTATCTCTTAAACAATCTCATACTCCACCATCTCCTTACACCATGATATCACCATCACCTTCTTCCACTCCTAAATCCAACACCATAGACAAGAAACATACCCCTCTCCCAATATCCATGGAAGCCCTATTTTGGAAATTGAGGTCCATAGGCATGATTGTCCACCATCAAATGAGACCTCTAGATGTATCTAAACATATGCCCTCATGGTATCCACACGAACTATTTTGTATATACCATAATATCCCTGGGCATTTTATTAATAGATGTCACCCTTTAGAGTTTATATCCAAAACTTAATTGATGATGGTGACATTAAAATTAAGGGTGAACCCAATCCATCCACGCCTAAGAGTGTTCAAAAAGGGGTATGCCAAGAATTACTTCTTGAATATAATCAAGCTTCTTCCCTCCTTAAGCACGGTCATGAATCCAATCCTATCCATCCCATAACCATCCCTTATCAATCCATCCCTATGACCCATCACATGACATCCCCCATATTCATAAATTCATTAAGCCTAAATCATCCCTCCATAACCCAAGGTTAAAGAGGTACTTGCAGATAATCATATGGTTCTTACCAAAAAATCATCTATGGGCTACAAACCTCATAGGAGTCCACATCATAATGGTCAAGATCATGTTCGACAATAACATCTAAATTAGAAACCATGTCATAATCATCATTCCTTATAGATTATGAAGGTCGTGCTGACACCTATCTCTTCGAAGATGTCTCTATTATCGACCAGTTAGAAGGCATGGCTCTTGATCCATCCCAAGATGATGAAACTATAGCACAATTATTGTTAGGTTGTGGAGCTAAAAGCTTCACAGATGCAAACATGGAGGAGGTTGCTGAGTGTCACAGTAACCGACGTCGATCAGGCCAATCGACGTCAGTCAGGAGTAGACAAGAAGCTGTCAACATCGATCAGGTATCGACCGACGTCGGTCATCTCCAGACAGACAGTGATCGACGTCAGTCGCCTGTGCGGTTTCAAAACTGTTAATTACACGAATAGTTTGTTAAACGAATCGATTGTTTGCATGTAAAGACTATTTTTGGTCTTGAGCTGCATTTCTAATTATTGTAATTAGGAAGTCTAATTATTATTTGCATGGAATCTATATAATAGACTCATGGGGCTGTATTGTAATTTGGAGAATCATAAGGGTTCTGTAGAATCAGAAGGATTCTTCCCGAGTGTAAGATCTAGGTCAGCAAGTGTGCAAGACAAGGTTGATCTGCAGGGGTGCAAGATCAGGTTAGATCTACATGGTGTGTAAGATCAGTTGATCTGCAAGTTGTTGCAAGATTAGGTAAGATCTACATGGGTAAGTAAGGTCGGTTGATCTACAGGTGTGTGTGTGTGTGTGCAAGGTCAAAGGAGATCTGTGGGGTAGCAAGGTCAAAGGAGATCCGCAACACAACAAGGTGCAAGATCAGGTGAGATCTACTTGGAGTACGTTGCGTACTTAATTGTACTGGCAGTATTGTTACTGATTGGTTGAGTGAACAACAACTTTGTGTTTGAGTTGTTTGTTGTGACTGTAATTGAGAGAGTGAACTCTTGAGCAAAGATTACTGGTACGCCCAAGGTGTGGGAAGCCTCAGAGGTGTGGGAATAAGAGTGTGGCACTTCTTCATTATATTTCCTTCTGGATGAGTATTAATACAATTGTGTATTGTCTCTCATAGTTTGTGTTGTTTCTAAATTCTAGTTACTTATTCATTCTGGTTAAATTCCATGTTTAGTTGCTTATACAAAGGTAATCATGTGTGCTCTTATGGAGTGGTGGATCCTGATAAGTGGTATCAGAGCAAGGTTGTAGGTTCTCCAAGTGATACCACTGACAAGTGGTATCAGAGCCGGATCGAAGAAAAGCTCCCAGAGTGTGTTAAGTGTTTGTTGATTACAGGTCACTCTCAGGGGTTTCTGATTGAGTGGAAGTATAGCAATGGTAGAAGAAAGTAAGCTAAGAATGAAAGAACTAAATGGAAAGAATAATCAATTACTAAATTATGGAAAGAAAGGGCAGGTAAAAGATTGCTGGTTGGTTGAAGATCAGCATGAAAGAAATGAAGAAGCAGATGTTGCAGGTATTGTTGCACAGGATGCTCTTGTATGTTCCTTGGATAAAGTAGAATCTTGTTTTGTAGATTATGTTGCCTCTTTCCATGTAACCCCAAATAGGGTTGGTGAGCCTTGTCAAATTATTGACAAAGGTGAAGTGCAGTTGAAATTGCAGATGGGCAACACATGGGTGTTGAAGGATGTCATGTAGGTCCCAATCCTGAAGAGGAGTCTAATTTCAGGAAAGTTGGGTGATGAGGGATGCACAGTAACTCTCACAGCGAATGCACTTGAATTAGCATGTGGTAAGAAAGTAGATATTCTTTATCTATCTACTTGCATTACTGATTCTCCTTCTGTTGCAAAGATGTGGCTTTTTAGGCTTGGTCACATGACTGAGAAGGAGATGCATGTTCTTAAGAAGAAGACTGATGTCTTTGACAAACTTAAGAATTGGAAAGCCTTGGTTTTCTTGGAGGAGATGACAGACAGAGATCAGCTCAAAGGGCTGGATATTTTTGAGCAGAGCAAGGTTGAGTTGGACAGGGTTTTGATCCAAAGTGTGCTAGCGGGTAAAGGTCATCACTCACAGGAAAACATAGTTACCGACGTCAGTCAGGGAATCGATGTCAATCAGACAAGTACCGATGTCAGTCATGTGCAGACTGAGGTTGGTCGTGTTGGGCAGGTGGACGCCGACATCGATTAGGGAACCGATGTCGACAATCAGGTCAGTCGCATGGAACTGACGTTGATCGGGTGCAGACTGAGGGGTGACCGACATCGGTCACTGAGATGAATTTTGGGCGGACGACAAGCTGTCAAGGAGTCTCAAACACCCATGTGGAGGACTGAAAGGGTAAGTAAGCCTCAAATTCGTTATTCCTCTTCTTTATACTACTTGTTGCTCACTGATGGTCAAGAACCAGGAAGTTTTTAAAGAAGCGATGCAGGTAGAATCCAGGAAATAGTGGGAGCGTGGCATGAATGAGGAATTTGATTCCTTGGAGAACCAAACAGTAGATTTGGTAGAGTTTCCAGCTGGGATGAAAGCACTGAAAGACGAATGGATTCTTAGGTTAAAGAATAGAGTGAATGGACAAGTGAGATGGAAGGCCAGGTCATATGGTCTTGAGCAAGCTCCAGGACAGTGGTACAAGTTTGACAGGTGTATGACAAAGCATGGCTTTAGTCAATGTCATTGTAACCATTGTGATTACTTTACCAAGTTAGATGATGGTCGCGACATTATCCTGTTACTGTATGTAGTGTGTATGCTTGTTGCAGGTTCACACATGCAGGGTTTTTTTGAGCTAAAGGTAAAGGTAGCTCAGATGTGTGCTAGGAAGGATTTAGGAGTGGAAATCCTTGGCATGAGTTTTTCTAGAGACAGGGAAGATCACTGGGTGATGTTGTCTCAGGATGATTATGTGAATAAGGTAGTGGCGAGGTTCAAGATGCAGGATGTAGAACCGGTATGCACACCTATGGATGGACAGTTCACAGAACAGTGTCCCCAATCACATGATGAGGTTAAGTACATGTGTACTAGACCTGAAGTTGCCCACGTAGTGGGAGTTGTCAGCAAGTTTGGAGCCAATACGGGAAAGAAGCACTGAAAAGCAGTTCAGTGGATTCTCAGGTATCTAAGAGGGACCAGCAACAGGTATACATGCTATGCAGGGTCAAGTTCTTTTCTAC